>VWYP01006740.1:557827-600861 GCA_013400435.1 Pycnonotus jocosus
AAGCATGGTTAGACTTGACTTTTTCAGTTGCACATAGGCTGACATTTTCCTACAACGAAGGGGACATTTTCTACTCCTTTTTAAAGATTTAGCTTGTACTTTTCTCAGGAATTATTCTTCTTTGGTTATTACAACAAGCAGTCAGGGCTGCAAGACCAATTTGTTTCAGAAGCTTTAAAATCCCTGTTTGTGCAACAGAGACACATTTTTTCAGCAGAGAAGGGCTATGAGACCCAAAGTGGGAATGGACAAAACCTACTTTTCTGAGAGTATCATGTTTTCCCGTTTGTCACATCTTGCAAGAGGAAGCAAACATTTTCCCCCTGACTTAGCTGTGTGATTTATTACACTTTCAGCTCTTGTAGCAATTTTCTAGCTGCTCTTCTTTGTAATTCTGAGACATTCTTACTGATTCAGGGGAAGGAAATCTCCAGAATGACTTGTGCTGCCTGGAGTAAGACCAAACCATTGACGAGAAAGGCTGTATTTCTGGGATCTCTAAATGCAAGTGCAGGTTTTTTCGTGCTGCAGTGATACCCAAGGCTAAGCCACAACCACCTCATGAGAGAGCCATGTCTAAAGTGTGTTATACGTTTTGCCCTTTTTTTTTATTTTTGTGTGTGTGTGTGTGTGTGTGAATTCTTTTTTTGTGACATTTTCTACTTTCTGAAGAAAATGTGGATTTTTTTTCCCACAATGGAAAAGAAACTATATACTTTAACCAGCTTGGGTTCAATTTACTGGTAGATCAAAGCATATCTTTCTACCGTGCTAGGGAGAAACATAGGCACTGTTGGAAAGTTGATGCAAAATAATAGCCATGTCAAAAGAAACAGCAACACAATGAAAACCTTTTGCAGCACAATTTGCCTTCATTTCTTGCAGCCATAGCTTCTAGAAACCCAAAACTGAGAGTATTTCTTGGTGGTACCTACCCACACAAACTGTACACCTGCCTGCCTCTTTCAAGCTCATGTATCTTCAGGCCTCAGAAAATATCTTCAGGAAAACTACAGAGTCCTGCCCAAACTGTTAGCTTCTAATGGATTCATTGGCTCAAAAGAAAGGAGAATCCTCCAACTTATTCACAAGAACTGTTCTTAGTGACTTAGTTAAACAAAAAGAAACAATGCTCTGAGATGCTGCTGCTTTGCTGGAACCTTTGAAGACCATATCACTTTATCCCATGTTTTACCTCAGTTTTGTACAGAGTTATTAAATTGTCTAAGAACCAGTCTTTCCAATCTTTATAAATTTCTATGAGTCATTCTTATTTTGGGCTTCCCAGTGATGTTTCTTTACATTATGAGGTCATAGTTTCTGCAGGCTCTGTTGTGTATGTTTGCAGTTCCTTAATATGCATAAAGATAATGTGGTCCTTCTCATTTGGGTAAATACTGCTGTACTGAGATGGCTGCTCTAGGAGTGGCTTGAAGCTAGGGACAGTCTGCAGTGCAGCCCCAAATAACTGTGTTGACTTTGTAAGCCTGAACCTGGTTGCCTTTAAGATTCTGTCTGGAATAATAGTTAATCACGAATAAAACCACTGTCACCTGAGGGATAACAGAAACTGAAAAGAAATAAAGCCTGGAAAACATCATGGAGTGGGGTTGGGGTACAGCTTGGAAAGGTACATTGCAGAGTAGGTGAATTAGTTTGATGGTAAAAATTTAACACTGGAATTAAAGATGAAGGAGAATGGAGTTTTTGAACTAGCTGGAAACTGCCTTGGTATATAAAGATATATTTTAAAAATTGAGAGCAGACTGGGGTTTGTGTGCTTGTGACAGCTTGTGAATCTGCCTGCACGCCTGCTTTTCCTACATGGCATAGATGAAGCCATGGTGTCTGCACGAGAGGTTATTCCAGGATAACTATTCAGAGACTCAGAAACACCTCCATGCATTTATTTCTGTGCAGATCCAGCTTTGGAAATGTGTCTTGCTTTAACCATATTTTTGAGGATTTTTTTTTCAGTGCTGGCAGTGTCCCTTGTTTCTTTGCTCTGCCATATCGTGGTTCCTGCAGAAGGAAAAAGCTCTGCAAAAGTTAGCAGTAACAAATAGCTCAGTAATGGAATGGCAGGTATGAGAGCTATTCCCTTTTGGGCTGTCAAGCACAGAACATGGATCACACAGCCAAGCATTTGCTATTTTTTATAGCTGTTTTGCAGTGTAGATCTGAGGATCACATGTTTGCCTGGTAAAATTAATGCCTTAATTAGAAAAGCATGCCCCATTGCTATTTTGGGTTAAATTGCAAGGAAACCTACAGTAGAGATTTAAGTCTGATTCCTCCTTTCTGGTGTTAGTAGCTAAATTAATGCAGTGAAGCCTGACAGTATTGAGGAGTTACTGAGAGAAGTGGAGGTGGTAAAAGTGAATCTGTAAAGTAGAGAGAAAATAACCCAGGCTGAACAAGATTTGTTGGCTAGTAGTGGGAGGACAGGTGGTGGACACTGGCTTTGGTTGTTTTGGGGTTTTTTAAAGGGGAATGTAACATCATATCAGTCTGCAAATACATAAAATAAAAATTGAAAAATGCATTTTACTAAAAAAAAATATAACTATTGACAGAGACAGCAAAAACAGGGAAAAGTACAAAGCCATAATTCTTCCTAAATAGCTTTCACTTTTTAAAATTTAGGGATATCTTATATTGTCCTTGAATTTCAGGGTGGTAATTCATTCCATTACCCAAATCCCTTTCCTCTGAGTTTGCATAATAACTATAGACCTTTTCTTTTTTACCCCCTGAACATAGCAGTTACCTTATAGACAGAAATAGCTGTTACAGTTCTGACCAGACTGCCTTAGAAATAGTCACTGCATCTTCAGTATTAGGCTTAAAATCCCTTTTCATGGGTGAAGTAAAAAAAAAAAAAAAATCCTTATATGGAAAGAATGAATTGCTAGTGTTCTTAAAATCGGAGCAGTCTACAAAATCTCTCAAATTTCCTCTTGAGGAGGCTGTGTTTGGCCAGTTCAAGAAGTGGAAAAGTGCATTACCCTGAACACCAGCTGAAAGCAAGGCTCCCCGGAGCAATCTGGGTTAGAAGAGGAACTGCAGCTCTGCAGAAGCAGTGGCAGGTTTGGATGAGGGTCTCCAGCTGCCACCCATCTTTGCCTACAAGGATGTTTGTCCCAACCCTTGCCTGGAATTCATCCTTCTCCCCTCATTTCTATTTTGAGCTGGTTTCTTTCTTTCACTGTATTGCATTGCAAAAACCCCTCTGCAGTCATTGGTGTTTAAAAACCCCAAACCCATCAGTTCAAATGGGAGCTCTGAGGAGCTGGTGACCTCTGGTAGGAAGGTGGGGTGAGGGCAGTGAAAGGGGCTGGGGTTGACAACTCCCTGGCCTGGGTGGGTGCTTTTGGTTTTGGTTTAGCTGAACCTGATGGGTTTGACTGAATCAGGTTAGGGAGCCATGGGCTGAGCAGCTTGCAGGGAGTGGTTTCAAAGTGTGCCAGCGTCTCCCAGGGTGGGGGTGCTGAGAAGCTATTGCTGAGCTCAGGGAAGGAACCTTTTCACCCAGCTGAGCTCCAGCCAGGGCAGGGGGTAACCAGATCCTTCAGCGGAAATAAAACTTCACAGATCTCTATCATAGAGAGCTGGAAAGAAGAGAGGATGAGAAAACACAGATTTAGTATGAAATGCTAAAAATTCACCATAGTGAAATTTGAAAATGAGTGGGAATTTAATAGCACAAAGATTTTTTGACCAATATGTCTCTGGGAGTAATTGATAAAAAAATTAATATTTTTCAGTCTCTCTAAACAAGCCCTGGGCAGGTTTCCAGCCAGAATCTTCATGTCTCTGCATTTTACTCCATCCAGTTCCTGGGTGTTCCTGCCCCATTCAGAGCTGCTTGTCAGCCCCCAGCACTGGAGCCTCCTCAGCAGGACATCATTTCCCTTTCTCAAGGAGGTGTTTTTACCCTTCCTTGGGAAGAGGGCATAGCACAGCAAGGGTTAAATTGCAGTCTCTGTCATCTACTCAGGTGGGCTGAGAGCAATGCTCACTATCAAAATTTGAGTCAGAAAGGAATCTGAAGATCAGGGAGTGTGTCCTTATAGTTTCTTCTTTTAAGATATTCAGCCATTTTTCTAGGGCTGATTTATTGCTTTTCAACTCATTGGACTGTGCTAAAACCTAAATTCAGCATGAATTTATGAGGATGGGAACATACTTGCTTCAGTTTTCAAGTTTTTAAACATCAGTACCTCAGTATTTTGTAGTATAAATTCACTATATAATATAGTATTATATCTATGTATAATTTACCTATATAACACAGTTTAAACATATTCTACTTTTTAATTTATTGCCTTAAGATTATTTTTAAATTTAGTATAAGAAAATTAATGCCATAAATATGTAAAACTTAGATAATTGCTTCAAATTATTAATTTAGCTTTCAAGAGGTGTTCTTTTATTTATGCTTTCATCATAATTATATTAAAGTGTCAGCATGCGTTACTTTGAATTAAAAAATTTATATCATTGTTTAAGTAATTTTTTCACTTATTTTTAGAGAAAGTTATAAGAGGTGATATTATATGTTACCTTAACAGGCAGCAAGAGATGGGAAGTAAATTTCAGATATATTTATTAGGAAAAAAAAACCAAACAAACTTGATTTCCTATTTTGATTGCAAGTATTCCTCATGTTTCCTGGAAAAGCCACATGATGTAAATCATATTAAAAGGAAGATGCTATTCCCTTGTTTGCAAAATATTTCATGGTACTCTCAAACAACTCTGATACTCATATTGACAATGTGAGACACGTTTAAAATGCATTTCCACTAAACACAGGTAGAGTCATAGTTTGAGTCCTCTGTACTTTACCACTTCTAATTTAAAAAGCTGGGAAACTTTCTCTGCTTCTTGACCAACCTTTGCTGTAGTGGGGGTCTCCTGTTTTCTTTATGACAGAGGTAAGGAGTTGTGACTGCCAGGATAATGCACAACTGAGCCATACTTTTCAGATCCTGATGAAGGGGAGGTTTGGTGGGTATTTGAGGAGTCAGGGGAACCTGCTCTGTCTGTCCCTGCAAACAGCACGTGCTCACTCAGTGCAGGGCCCTTTGTTTGCACTGAATGTGTCAGCAGAGTTGAGCCAGGGATAAATTAGTGCTTCTGCTCTGACAAATTGTTAAAAGCATTTCACTCACACACATACGGTGCCACGCTTGCTTTAGAGAACTACGCTGACAGTTCTGGGTTTAGCAGTTGATGAATTGAGGGGCAAGAAATAAAAAGAGTCCCTGTTCACAGCCTCTGGGATTGACTGTTAGCATAGTCTTTTTTTCCAATATTGCACTCTGGTGTAATAACTACTTTTGTGGTAGTTATTTTTAATTATAAGGTAGCTAAAGTGTGAGGTATTTTAGGACCACAAAATAATATTAGCTAAATCTTAGCAAGCTGAGCTTCTGATACATTTTCTTGATTTTATTTTCTCCTGAACCCAATTCTGCAGTCTTATCTCAGCAATCCAATACCTGAGTCAGGCTCCTCTCTTTTTTTTTTTTTTTCAAGTGGTGCCTTTCTGATATTGTGACAAGCAATCTGTAGAAAATGTGGAACTGATAAAAGAAAAAGGAATTGTTTACAGGTAAGCCTGCTTCATCCTTGCTCTTTTACCAGAACAAACAAAATTGTTTTGTGGGCTTGAGCAAGAATATGTTTTTCAGTTCCTGAAAAGTAGGTATAAAACAAAGTAGGACTCATTGAAGTAAGCTGACATTGCTACAAGAGAAATGAGACATGTACTATACCATCATACAGCTCTTCATTAGCAGCAACTGTTAATTAATCCCTCAGAGCCAAGGAGTCTGATGAAGACCTTTGGATTTGGCATGTTGCTAATAAGAAAGGCACAACACATGTCTGTATTCCATGGTTCGGTTCCAAATTTCCTGTCCTAGTCTGTTGCCTGGAGAGCTTCCCAAATCTTCCTTTTCCAGCCAAATTTAGGAAAAAATAATTAACAAGCAACATTTCACGTAACCTAAATTTTCAAATGTTGAGATGTTTCCAATCCATCTGTTAGTCCAGGTCCTTTTACAGAAGTAGTGTGAACAGTTTAAGGAAAATTGTCCTTGGCTTGTACAGTCTGGAGGTAACTGTCTCAAGGCTGAGCCACACAGACAGGTCACATATTCTTCCCTCACCTACTTCTGTTCAAAGACAGCTCAGCAAAAAAGTCCAGAAATGGTTTGGATCAGCTCAGCTCCCTGTGCACAGGAGATAAATAGCAATTAAATGACCCTTAATAGATTGGGCTTGCAATTAAAACCACACTTGAGTATGACAATGTGGCTGTGTCTTAAAAAAAACTAACTAGCAAAGCTTAGCTTAATTAGTAAGATGCCTTGGTGGTGGTTTTCTGGATCTGGTAGACATCAGTGCTTCAGCTGGACATTGGAAAAGCTGCCATTTCTTGTCAAGTGATGTCCTATCCACATTCATCCACTGCTGCCTGCTGGGTCCTTGTCTTTCTAAGGACATCTTGGACAAACATTCTAATTTGTTACTGTCTTCTTGGGGCAGAGGAAGTTACAATCTATTTATTAGGACTTTCATCTTTCGAGCATGACAGGCTTGTACAGGGCTGAAGGACACTGCCCCCAACGATGCACTGATGCTCATGTGTCATTGGAGGTGGTGGTTTTCCAGCCCCATATCTTATCCCGTGACTTCCCAGCACAAACATCTTTTCTTTACTGGGCAAACAGTTCCTAGGCTTCCAAAGCCTGTTGACTTCTTGTTTTCATTTTATCTGTTGCTTTGTACTTCTGCAGCTCTCTGGGGACTGATGTGAGTTGTCACAGCAAAGGCTGCCTTATTTTTGATTTTCTGTTGCATAAATGTCAGTGAGGAGAACCCTTACTGGAGAACCCCGTGCCTGCTGGGGAATTTAGCAGGGATCTGCATCAGGAGCCTGCCGTGAGCTGGGGTGGCTGGCCCAGGGCAGGACCTGCCAAAGGAACATTGCCAGCCTACTTTTAGGCTGACACATATTGTTTTGCCCAAGACATCACAGGATGATCATTTTTATGACTTTTTTTGGGTTTTTTGTGTAGATTGTTTCCTTTAGCTGATTTATTCTAGAAACTTGACCCATTCAAAAGAAAAAAGAAAAATTAGACAAAAAGAATTCCTTTGAAGCTAACCAGTGGTATTCTAGTTCTACACAAAAAATGACTGCTTGGTGAACTGTTGACAGCAAATAATTTATTCATTGAATTTAGTGCTTTCATGTTTCCTAGTTGCCAGTAAACAGATGATGACAATAAAATCCAGAAATATGTGTGTCGCTCACATGCAAATCAGCGGAAGAGTATTTTGTGTGGATAAACAACAACTTGGAGATTAATCTGGCCATGAACTTTATGGTGCAGGTCTGTCTGTATGTTTTATAGCCTCAATTACTGTGATTTGTATTACACAGATAGGTACTTCACATTATTTTCATGAAGGGATAAGTGTTAGTTTTAGGAGCAGGACCAATCAAACTTAGTTGCTAGAAAAATATGCTGGAAACCCAGCAATTGCTAAAAACATTCATGTGCCAAGATTGCTTTTTGAACTATGTCTAAGATAATGTGCCTCATTTAAGTTTTCAGTGATATGGAGTATTAAATTCTTAACTTATATCAAAATTACTTCAGCACCTGGTATAATGTAGTGTTTAATACTGCTGCTAACAATCAGATAAATGCGTTGTTACTGGTGACGTGGCTGATGGGCTTCTATTACTGAGACTTTTTAAAGAACTGTTGGGATAAAAACTGTGGGGAATGATTTAAATATGGATGATCTTGCCTTAGCACAGAGGGATGGACTTGAGATGTCTCTGTTTTCTGGGAGTCCCTCTGCAGATGGTAGGTTTGTATACGGTGGATCAAGTGATGGACAGCCTGGAAGTGACGGTCCAAGCAAACCACGTTGAAATTGTTGGTAGCAAAATCAGCCTGCAGGGTCCAGTTTAGCATAGGATCTGCAGGATGACTGCAGACTATTCAGCCAGAACAAAAGCTGGGCCCCACTCCAGGGAAGTCAGTGTTATTCTCATGTCCTTTGCAAAGCTCTTGATGAACAGTTCAACCTCAAAAAAAAAAAAAAAAAAAAAAAAAAAAAAAAAAAAAAAAATTTTTAAAAAAAAAAAAAGTAATTTTGACCAATAAAATAGGAATAGGATGAGCTTTGCACGTAAAGTAATAACTGATTGTACATTACTCTTTGAAGGCAAATTGCTATCAAATAAATAACTACTGCTCTTTTAATAACTATTTTTCATATGCTTCTGTTATGTATATTTAATACCAATCTATTATGTTATGAAATATGCATATGGAACTAAACATGTTGACCAGGATTTCTCAAAAGAGCAATTTTCTACAGACTACTTCAAAAATTCATCCTGAGATCATTTTGCTGCTCCTGACTTGGAAGAAGGGACAGACTTTTTATTTTATAGAAGATTAATGTGTATTCGGAAGAGAGTGCTTATATTTGGATCATTCTTCACAAGCAAAAGGCTGAGTTTGTTTCACAGTGATTGCCTTTGTTTGATAAATAGTTTGTGGTTGAAATGGAATATGTAAACATTTAGGGACATAAATAACTCAGTCATGGTAATGACTTGTAGACAGTGATATATCAATGCCATTATAGAAATCTGTGTTCAGCATCATAAACAAAAGCTAAACCATAAAAAATGTTTCTATATAAGAATTCCAGGAAGCAATTTTTTTTTGTGTGTGTGTATGCTGCAGATTAGCCTAGATTTTCTAAAATGAGGTATAATGAACAAAACTGGCTCTGCAAATATCTGTAGTCAGTCTGTGCAGTACTGGCCTAAGGCTGCTCTGAGTATTGCTGCAAGAGCACAGAATAGGGCTAAGTCTTTAATATATAATTAATATTAGACTGGCAAAGAACTGCCCCAGGTAAAGATGGCAGTAGGTAACATCAGCTTAGGGGAAAGAGGTCCCTTGAGCATCTTGTGCTTCGTGCAGACCTGGGCTGGCTTTGTGCAGGTGAAGCAACATTGTGGGCAAAACTAGCACAGAGATGGACTCAGGTATCTGCCAAAGAAAGGTGCTGCTCTCAGGCTGGGGAGGTGGGAAGGAGCTGGAAGTCCTTTGTGAAGAATGTACAGCCAGCCAGGGATGACACTGTTTGGTGACCCTGCCTTTTCACCTTTGTTAACTTCTGGTCCTTCATTTCCTTAGAAATTTCAGCACGGGTTGTGTTTATTTGTTTATGTTGTGGATGGAAATGTATGTAATGTCTTTAAACATGTGTTACCATCTGGAAGCAGGGATGAGAGCCAAAAAACACAGCCAGCTCTCTTAACAACTCCACCCAGGGCTTTTCAAATGGCATCAAGCCTTACTGATTTATAGGATACACAATTGCTGAATATTGTGAAGCACATGGAGCCTGAGGAATGATGAACTTTAGAGGAGATTTTATAGCTTCTCCAGGGACTCTGAAAATAAAATGGCCCCTCTATCCTGTTCAGCTATGGCATGCACTGGTTTCAGACAAGTATTGCTGACTGAGTGTGACTTCCAAAGATTATTGTTATGCTTGTGATGTACTTTCACATTTCCAAGAGCCACTGAGGGCTCTTTTTCTTGTTAGCAAAACTTCTCCACTTCTCAATCTAAAATTAACAGGGAACCTTACTGACATAAATGTCCTTCAGGAAAAAAGAATTTCCCCCTTTCTGTCTGAGAATGTTCTTGTCAGAGTAAATGAAGCACCTCAAGAAAAAAAACACAATTGTTTTATTAAAAAGAAAAGCTAAAAGATAGTAGGAAGAAACAAACATTTATTTTGGAAGAAACAAACATTTATTTCAGCTTCTCTTAAAAATGATGTCTGCATTGTTCACTAGGTAGTCAGCATCCAAAAGCCAAAGAAAAGAGAAAGAATATATTTTAGAATAGTTCATTGCTAGAATAACACTGCTTGGAATGAGTCACTGTGATGACTTTTGACATACCAGAGCTCAAGCAGTTTATATAGAAGACTAGATCTCTTCAGGTTCATAGGTCTATACTTGTGTGAAGCAAAGGAATATATCTTTGCTTTTCTGTAAAAGTAATTTTTAACTTAAGATCATTGCTAATTTATTAATTTGTCATCTTACCTTTTCTCTCCAGTGAAAGCTGTGTGTGTTCACCTTCCAAACATAACCAGGTGCTGGAGGAGGCTCTGGAGGATATATGTACACAGCATTCTTCAGAAACTTCTGGTCTTTTTCCTCATGTGCCTTTAATTTTGTTCTCCTCTGAAGTAATGAGCAGCTTTGAGTTCAAACAGCCAATTTCATTTGCTCTCCCTGCCTACACTGTTTGCACAAAACTTCTTTTCTTTTTTTCACACACTTGTGATAACCTTAACCCTGCATGAGCATAGGGAACTGTGAAAAAGCTGTTTCAAATAAAAAATAATTAAAACCCTAGCTAAAAATTTCTGACTAATGTTTATTTATTGTACACTTCCTCCTCTGAAAGGGAGCAGAATAAAGATGTCAGCCAGAGAAAGCACATCATGGGTATGGGGATTGGGAGGTGACATGTCTTGGTGGAAATACATGTTACAGAAAAAATTTCCCATCCTTCTCTTCCCTGTCAAGTGGCAGCCTCTGTTTTCCTCTGGGATTCATGCCAAAGCCTGTGCAGCAGCACAGCCTGAGTTATGTGAACATGAATGTGAACAGTCATGGTAGAGGTGGGAGGGTAAAGTCCTCCTGCCATGGCTGGAGTTCCACACTGCAGGGTTTAGAGACAGCTGATTCTCAGCCAGCTACAAAATCAGATATAAACCCCTAAATGGCCCTGAGGTTGTCTCAGTTGGTTTGAGCATGAAGGCCATGGGTCACAATGCATGAAGGTCACGATGTCAAGGTCATGATGCCAAGGTCATGGGTTTAATCCCTGTACAGGCCAGTTACTTAAGAATTGGACTTAATGATCCTTGTGGGTCTCATCCAATGCAGAATATTCTATGACTCTGTGAATTTTCAATGTCTGCACCTGCAACAGGCTTGACAACATTTAAATGCAATTTTTCTTATATTAATAAATACGATTTTAATTAACCGTATTTATATTTCCATATTAATTGAGTATATAAATATTTTCAACGTGGCAATCCTTATGAGACTTTATAGAAAAGGGCAATTTACTTTTATTTTACGACTGGACAGTCAAAGCCAAGACGCTGCTTGTTCCAGGTAACAGAGGATGTCTGTGTGGTCTTTCACATCCATGGAGGACTAAGCTTGTTGGACCATCTAGATGAAGGCAGCTCAGACCAGAAATGCTGAATTATCCAGGAGGATCCAGCCTTTCAGCAAGGAGGAGCCTTTTCATCACAACACCAGGCTGGTATTTTCAGCTGAGTTCAAGCATGAGCTGTGTTTGTGTGCAGGACCCCTCTGTTATCATAGTTACAATTTTCTGCGCCCAGACTCCAAAAATCTGTGTAATCCCAAGCTCCTCCATATCCCAGCTGTAGAATTAACCTCAATCACCTAGAGAATCTGTGTCTGCATCTTCATTACCCACGGTCTGTGTCTCCTGTAGTCTAAAATATAGGTAATGCAGAGCTGGGACAGTCTTGTTCTGTGCACTGCAGACACAAGTAAACCCAGCCCCACCAGGGGATTCCCAGAGCTGCTGTGCTGGATAGGCAAGGCAGAGATGCTGGACCTCTTGGCACAACCCACAGCTCAGAGATGAAGACAAAAATCTACATTTTGCAGATTATTTTTCAGGAGTAAGAGGCAACCCATTCTGAGCAAGGAAAGCCATCATTTTCTAGGGTAACTCCCTTTTGGTTTCAAAGGAGAATGAGGATTAACACTGAGTATTATAGCAAAGTTGTAGGACTGAAAGGAGGAGCTGCAACAGATGAAAAGTGGTGAGGAGAAAACAAAGTGAAGCCTACCAGACCTCAGCTAAAATATTTAAGTATAAGCTCCAACATACTATCAAGAGATGAAATGCAGCAGATCACTGCACAGAAGAGCTCTACTAAATGAAATGATACAGTGCAGCAGTCAAAACCAGATGGGGTGAGAGCTGAGCAGAAGTGAAAGTAATTTTCCCCTGTGGTTGCTGCTCATGATGGAGATTATTGCTGCATGTAACCACACATGGGCAGCCGAGCAACAAGGGCCACATCTCCTGTGTAAATTAAACAACAACAGAGTGCAAGGGACATGGGGTGATTTTGAAAACTCTCTTGTTCAGCAGCAGCCTCTGCCAAAGGGACATTCTCCTCCAGGATGAAGAACAGACCTGCACTCGTTGTCCAGGGAAGGGGCAAAGAGCCCAGCAAGGAGTTAACATCACCATGCCTGCTTTTGGAGCAGCTCCATCAGCCCCAAGCCTGTTCTGAGTCAAGAATCTCCATGGCCATTCACAGAAAGGTCCAATACAAATGTTCTGTGTGGCTGTTCCCCTGCTTTTACTCTTCGTCCTCTTGTGTACAGGGGTTTATATCTGAGGTTGATGACAACTGATGGTGAGATTTCAACTCATGCAAAGGCAGCAGTGCTGCCATAGGTGCTGCCATAGGTGGTGTTATTACAGACAGCTGGGCAACCACAGCAGCATTGCAGTCAGGATAGGCTCTTCTAAACCCAAAACAGGAGGTAATTTTGAAGAATCCTGTTATATACACTTTTCCTTTTCGCTGGCATCTATCTACCCTTGGTATATCTAGAAATGCTATGTTGCTACACAGCCTTTCTGTGTTTCCCTTTTCTGCTTTGCACTTTTCAGACCTAAAAGAAGCAGCCATTTTCTAAAAGTGATCTGAGCACCAGAAGCAGAGGCATGAGTTATGCAGGGAAGGGAGGATGAAGAACAGTGCTGGAAAGTGTCTGAAATTTTTCTCCATAGGATAATCACAGGTTTTAAAAATTCCTTGTTCCCAAGAATGACAACCTCTGTATAAAAATGTGTTTTCATTCATGCTTCTCTTTTTCTAAAAATGTCATGAAATTTAATTACATCCTATTTGCTCTAATAATTTATATGGTGAAAACAACCATTGTGTCTCACCTATCAAGACAAGGTGCTTGATATTGCTTTCTTTAGCCAGCAGGGAATTTGGATTTTTCTCCTCATTGCTCTTACTGTAGAGATCTGATCATATTCCTGATGGATTTAAACCAGCAGGTGTATGGTTTAGTTGTTCAATTCACACTCTGGTATTTATAGTTTTTGTTAGATTAATAATGAATCTTTGAAGAAGCCCATCTGTTAAGCAGCACAGCCACAACTTTGAAGACTTTAATTTCTCTTGAATTGCAGCATTCTGAGCTGCACAATGAAAGTCATCTTTTGATCAGTCCACATCATTATAATTTCTCTGCCAAGCTTATTGTACTTACAAATGTTCTAATTCATATGCTTGTGGTGCTTAGGACCTGCATTGCACAGTAACCAGTGTGGGAGCATCACAGATTCACAGTTACAAAGAGGTGAAAGAAAATGGGTAAAGTCCCATCTTGTTCTTAGCCTATTGTCTCACCCAGCTGACAGGAGGGGCACTTCACAGAATTTTGCTAAGTCTGAGGAAAATGTAACATGAAATGCTTCATGAGGATGTGAAAACATATCAGCAGAAAAAAAATTATGGAATTGCTGAGGCTGGAAGGGTGAGGATGCATTGCTGGCTCATGGTCACCTTGGTGCCTACCAGCCCCTCTGCTCAGACCCTTTTCTGCAGAGCTTTTCTCTCTGGCCTCCAGAGAGAAACATGGGGCTGTTCCTCCCCAGGTAGGAGATTTTTTATTTCTCTTTATTAAAAGTCATGAGATTTCTTTTGGCACATTTCTTCAGCCCCCTGAGTTCCTTTTGAACAGCAGCACAAAGCAAATCCCTGGGACCCAGCTTCCCTCCAGGCCTGTGCTCCATGGGACTCTGACAAGCAGGTCCCTGGTTGGGTCAAAATGAGGGTCAGCTACAAACCTTTCTGCTAGATATACAAGATCTTTGTTGCATGAGAAGTTTAGGTTCAGCACCAGTTAGGAGTTCCCAAATCCTGGCAGCTCCAGGCGATATCTATCACAACAGAGGTGTCAAGAGCAGAATTTTGTTCCTGTTGTCATTGGATCTTCTTCGACAGCCCTGACTGGTTTGTGCTGTCTCTTTTCGAGCAAATGCCAAGCAGCTCAATGTGTGAAGAACTTCTGACTCATGAGGGGAAGTCTGACTTTGGGCCAAGAGAAGAAACTGGGGAAAGTCTTACGTGGGAGTCTGTGCTTCCTTTCCTGGAGGAAAATTTGGTTTATTTGCACTATGTTGTAAAAGTGGAATCATAAAACAGGAAAATGGGCTTAGTTAGCTTTCACGTGGCTTTGACTATGCAGAGGGAAAGAGCAGGAAAAAATTTGCTTGAGCATTTAGAGTAAGTCCATACACTTCCACATGACATTTGTTTTTATATTTTCCTAAATAGATTAAAAGAAGAATAAACCCCAAGTAAAGCAGATGGAAACATTTTGGTGTAATCTACATTATCTGTTTTAATTGATGAGCAAGGTATTTATAGTTGTTTTGCTAAAATAAAAAAAAAATCACTTATTTTAACTTCTTTTATTGTGTTTTGTTTGTTTTTATTTACATTAAAAATCCCAGAAATCAATTATTTCTAAGTTTCTCACTTTTCTTCAAAAGTTGGGGATGGCTGAAAAAGAGATTTAGATATTTATGAAAATATCACGGTGATTTATTTTTATTTTTTATTTTATTTATTTTATTGGAAATATCAAAAAGCTCATGTGATATAGATCTAACTCATTTTAAGAGAGCTTAAACTTTACTGTGATGAGCACCATGAAAATACAGGACTTTGAAGGACAAAAGAAAATATGGATTTTCACAGATAAAAGTTGTCATGTTTCTAGTGCAACTGAAGAGGACATGCAAGATGAGTGTTAGCTGCTGAGTGTGATCAGTTTGCTAAAGAAAACTGGCAAGGAAAGCACAGGAATGACAGCACCAGAGCTGGAAAAGAGATTTCTTCTCTGCTGTGCCTGTGCTCCTTGCCAATGCAGAAGTTCTGGATTTCACTTTCAGACCCTTTATTGTATTTTACAGTCTAATTTTTACTGGATATTCTTTTGCTTCTATTGGGAGACTGACAGACTGACTAATCCCCATGTCGCCATGACTTTTTTCTGAAAAGTAATCTCAATGTTTCTTTTCTTCTGTTACTTATGATTGTATCATCGATGATGCATCTCCTTTGTTTAAACAGTTCAAGTCAACCCAGCTTTGCAGATTCATTTATTTGTGGAGTTCTGCTTTATCAAAGGATTTAAGCATGGGTCGGCAGGTGATCCTTTTCACTGGTGGGAAATCCCTCAAATCCCTCAGATTTCATCTCTGCCAAGTTAAATGCTAGCATTTTCTTTCTTATTATTTTGAAATTCCTTTTCAAACAGCTCATTTGAAAACTAATTTGAGATGTAGGATTTCTCTATGTGCACATGAAAGATGTAATCTGTCCTGAAAACACCCACATAAAAAGTTACACAAGGATACACAAGTTTTTGTAATTGTATATTTTACAAAAGTTTATGCAAGATACTCCAGAAACAAAAAAGTAACTTTGCATACCTTTTGTTGTATTTTTTTATTCTTTATAAGCCCTTTCTAAATGATACTTCTGCAAGTCTTTCCCCAATAATCATGTACATCAATGTTGGAATTTTGAAATTCCAACACATCAATACATATATTTTTATCTATCTCACCCTTTCAATGTATTTTCTCTCCCTTACGTTCTCATTCACCTTTTGCTATATAAATTGACTTCTACAGACTTTTGGCTGCACATACGCTGCTGAAAAATTACCAGCTCATCACCTTTTCCTATTTGTTGCAGTCATTTTCACTTATCTACCAAGTATGAGATATTTCTATTTGCCTTATCTTTTATTAACTTGAATTACCTATTGTACTCTGTATCCTGGTGGGAGAGCAGGAATTGGATATTTGATCACTGAGATTCCCTGACTTTTGATCTAAGAGAAGAGAAACAGAGACACCAGTACAGAACCCAGTAACCAGAGATTTAAATCAGCTCTTTGGGCAGATGGGTCAAATTCTTGTTAAAGAATATCTGGCCAGGAACTCAACCCCCCCAGGGACTTAATTACCACACGGGCTGAAAAATGAAGGGTTTGGGAGTCTCTGTGCCTCACATTGCAGAGCACTTGGTCCTGGGGTAGCAGTGAACTTTGTGAGGAGTGTTTGGATGCCTGGGGCTCTCAGAACACTGCCCACTGCACTTTTGGGGTAGAGAAGCTCTGGGGTTCAAGGGCCAAATGCTGCAGGAAGGAGAGATCAGCAGGGGCTGAGACACCCTCCAGCCTGTGGTTTTTTAAAGTCCTGCAAGGTAAGCAAAGAGTCTTTATCCTGCAATTTATTGCCCTCAGAGATGAGATAGTTCTCCTAGAAGTATTTTAAATATCTTTATGATATAATTTGTGTGGTTCCATTGGTCAGTTTAGACAACAACAACAAAAAGAAAATTGTAAAACATTTGCTGAGAATAAGCTAAGTGTCACAACAGAAACCCAATGATGTACTTCAGCAGAGCCTGTACTACAATTTCACCTCAAAGAGAGACTTGAAGGCCAACCTTACAGCTTTCTCAAGATCATGGGAAATACAAGTTAAAAAGAGATGGGGTCATTGTCAGAGAGGATCTGCTTCTCTGGGCTATTTTTAGCCATAGTTCTCTTTTCCAGGGAATTGTGTTCTTTATGAAATGGGCGGCCCTCAGCAATATGTGGCATATATGTGTTGAGGCTGGTGCTCTGCTCCACAGGGCCAGTGGGAACTGCCCTGGCTCTTTGGTCTGGGCTATCAGCTGGTGAGAGACCAGCTTGGATCTCTGCTCTGAATTTCCACAGGTGTTTAAGAGAACAGGGACATCAATGCTAAAACTGACATGAAGTTCTCATAAAACTAGGTGTCTTATGCAAAAATTGTGCATTTCACTATCCCTTCTTTGCTGGCATAATTTAAGGGTTTTGGTTTTGTTGTTGGTGGTTTTTTAGGGGTTTTTTGTTTGCTTTGGTTTGGGTTTTTTTGGTTTTTTTTTTTTTGGGTTGGTTTTTTTTTTTTGAGTGCTATTCTTCTATGGATATTGAATATTTCTATGTATAGTGCTGCTGTCAGCCATTCAGCCTGGTTTTTTTTTCCCCAAAAAATATCGTCTCAGGTCTCAGGGCTGGCTGGCTGGCTGGACTTAAACAATTTAATTAAACCTCTTTTTGACGTTGGTGTTTGAAAGTCTGCAGCATTCTGCAACTAAATCATTGATATTATAATGTTTATAATTGACTGAGCATCAAAAATTTCTTTGGGAAAATGAAAGGAGCAAAAGCCATGTGGTTTATGTACCTAAAAGTTTGTAATTGGGTCCAGCCAGACACAGATTACACTTGTGACTACTAAAGAAACAAAGCAAAGAGCAACAGCCAGGTCTTAGGATGGCAGAAGTCAGTGCAATTTCATAAAACCATCAATTACATTCTTTCCCTGAGAACCTCATTTTTACCTTCAGTCAATGTCAAGTGACAAGGCTGATAGCAAAGCAAAAGGAACTTTCTGCCTTGATAACTTTTCTTTCCAATTGACTTATGTTCTCATATTGTCAGGCAATTTTTTTGGTAAAATAATCCAAAGATCAGCAAATGTGAAACTCATTTAAGCTCCAGCACCTTCATTAAGTAAAGGCAAAGATCAAATTGATAGTGATGAAGGATTGAATCTAGGCAACCACTATGAAATTGTAATGTGGAAAGTGGGCAATCATTGTGCTTTATTTCTCTTGTGTACACTTAATCGATAAGATAAAATCATTAGTTGTGTATTTTTTTTGCCAGATTTCTTTAATTCCCTTTTAGTAGCATTTAAGGAACTACTCTTTCAGGAAGAGTTTTTCTCCTACTTTATAAAATTTGGTTTAAACCTTAACTTGTGCTAGGACATACCTATTTGCTGTGAAACTTAATGCCCCCACCCTGTGAAAAAGGCTGTAACCTGGGTGTTTGCTACCACACCGAATCCCTCGTGTTCAGGAGGGTTGGCTGAAAGCCTTCAATTAACATAACAACATACAGATGGCCTTCAATAAAGAGCAACGAAAGGGTTTGTGGTTCAAAAGCAATTTATGTCTGAAACTGTTGTCCTTGGCAACACACCTACACACTTTGTCTGCAGAATGTGCTACTGTTTTGTCTGCCGGAAGGAAAAAAAGAATATTTAATGAAAACAGAAGAAAAAATATACAATTATAAAGGGGAAGGGGAAGAATCTAGATTAACACAGCATTCCACTATTTTCATTAGTCCTGATCAAAAGTTATCACAGGAGGATCTGTATGTTTTAACTCTGTATAGATGTTCTATCTTGAGAAAAGAGGATAAAAATAATGGGTCTTTAAATAACATCCTCACAGGAACATGCCTTGAGGTGCTTCTAGATATCTTTTGCCTCTTTTAATATGGAAATTTGGAGACACTTTCCTCAGTTTATAATTGTATAGCTGTCAATTTTCCTTTACAAACCAGAGGACAAAACACAGAAAGTCATATAAAAATTCATGAAAGAAAAAAAAAATCGAGCACAATGGTGGCTAGGAGAGGTTATTATGGAGCAGTTTGATAAGGATGTGCTCATTGCATTTTTTCACCTGGAAATGCCACTGCTTCTAGACTGGCACATCCATGAATATTTACCATGTGCTCCAGGCAGCCGTGCAATGCTTCTGCCTCGAAGCCTGACTCCATTACCCACACCCTGCACAGAAACTACAGCTGCTTCTAAGATTTTAAAATGCCTCAAAACCAGAAAGATAAACAGAAGCTGTCTTTGTATTCTGTTTTTTCCCTATCCCTTCCCTACCACTCGTTCCCTCTCCTCCCATCTTTGCAATTTCAGGGGTTTCAGGCTCACATTTCTGACTGGCTTTGTACAAGAATTTCTTTCTGGGCATGCAAAACACAGTGGACACATGATTCCCATGGCCTAGGCCATTCCTTGGGGATCTCCAGACACACGCTATCCTGCAGCAGCAGATCTCTCTCCTGCACCTCCAGATGCTTGGGAAGCCAGAGGAGATTTTCCTTTTCTGGCTGGACAAAGCTTGGGAGTAGAGAGGAGGACCCACATGGGAAACCCATGGATTGGTTGCTTTGTAGAGAGCACTTCTGTAACCTCTGAAAATAAAGTTCAGCAGCTAAGGAGTAACAGGAGAAATACTGGCTTATGATGTGGGAGGCATCATTGAGTCCCACCATTTTTTGAAAGAAGATTTTCCTTCTGGGCTTGGACAATACTTTAAAGCAGATCCAAAGTACGATACATGGCTTAAGGTGCTTCTGAAATTACCTGAAATTGTAACAGAGCCAGGAAAAGGAAATCACATCAGCAGCTCCATTCCCACAGTCATACCATATAGTTTCTCTTAGGCATTTGTGTGTTTCTTGTGCTATAATTACGAATTTCTATCATATCAGAGATTACTCTGCACCTATTCTATCCTCAAATTAATTCAGGTCTTGTTCCTTTTGCACTGATCAGACCAGACTCTCTGTGCTCTAGCTCTTAGGAAGTTTCATATTATTTCCAGCATAAATGTGTTCACAATCTATTTATGGTATATTTTTGTCTGTTTACTCCTCTGTCAGTATCAGCCTTTAATAGAAACAGTTCTTCTCCTCCTATATTTTTGGAGGATGATCACATCCAGTTTTCACCTTTAATGTTTTAAGAGTGAACAAACACTCTCAAAATGTGTGGTCTCCTTTTATTACTCTATTTATTCCTGAACTTTTTAGTAGCCTGTTTTCACACTAGTCCAGGTTGACAGAGAAACAATCCCACTTATAAATACTGTGTTGACTTGAACATTTGACTGCTTAAATTCTGCTATAGAATGTAAGAAGGAAAAATACCTGAAAAATGCTTCATAGTTAGCAAAGAACTCGAACACAGAGGGACCCCCTTTAATTTTTACAGGGAAGTATACAGGAACAGCAGATCAGAGAGTTTGGAAACCTTGCTAATAAAGAGATTTTGGAAAATGCATGCTTTGATTATGGTCTGAGCAATTTTACAGTCTAGCTAAAGAACTTTTAAAGGAAATATTGTAGAATTCACTTTTAATCAACCAATCATTCAAAAAGTAATCAACATTCTGAAGTCTTAGGAAACTCTCATCATCAAGTAAGTGCTAGAAATTTAGAAAGGGACAAATAGCAACTAAAGATTGAGGTAATATTAAATCCAAACTACACTGTTAATCAGAGGAAAATGGGAAAAAAATAACTCAAAACTTTTAAAATGCTTTAGAAATGATGCAACTCTTTTCACTTAAAGGGAATTTTCACCAGAAAATAAGACCAAACTATGGAAGAGTTTCCAGGTTTAATTTTAGATTTTGGTTTTCACTGTCCCCTCTCTGAATTTCCCTATTGCAATGAAGACAGTTAACAGAGAAACTGAGGATTGGAAGTAAAATTCTTTCATCCCTTCAACCTCCAAATTTGGGACTGAAAGGTTATTGATCAGAAACTACAAAAAATCTGTGGCTCTTTTTTTTTTTATTAATTCATTAACTTCACTTGAACTTGTGAATTATCTTCAGTTATTATTGTAAGGAGTTGTAGCAAGAAGGGGTAAACAACTCAACTTTTATTTTTTCCAGCATATTGGAGCAAAACTGTAGTGCATATAATAGGACAACTTCACGAGTCACACATTAATGACCATTCCTAATCTAATTTTACCTTCTATTTTCTTTTTATTAGTTTTCATTGAAACCTCCAGAAGCTCAATCTTTCATTTCCTCACGAAAGCCAAGACAGTATGAATTTTTTCTGTCTTCTAGGAACTCCAGTAAAATAATTTTTTATCACTATGAAATTTGAACCAAACCTAGCAATGAGAGGTTAATCTAAAAGAAATCTTCCTCATTTTCCTAAACAGCATTCCTATAGGATATAAAGTATTCTCAAAGGATGTCCCACCATATTTCTTGCAGATGTGGTATGAAATACAAATGCAGTGGAGGCAGGGAGACAGCCTGGCCTGGGTCAGCAGCCTCAGTTGGTGTGCAGGGTGCAAGGCAAAGGGATGCCCGCAGGAACAGAGCAGAACTCAGAGCATTTGGACAGCAGAGAGTGTCTCTGGGGTCCTGGGAAGAGCACACCACTCCCAAACTGTGCACTGGGAGCCTTTTGGAGCACTTTCAGTCAGGGTCCTTGGGAAAAGAAGCTCAGGTTTTTCAGCATCTGTCTCAGCAGCCTGAACAACCTTTCCTGGCAAAGCTGAGCTTTTGAGTGTCTTCAGAGACTCAGATCCATCCCCTGGAGACAATGTCACTCCAAGCACTGAGGCTGGGGCAGGACACCTGTGAGAGAACTGGGGGAGCTGAAAACAGTGGGGTCTCCCAGAGTGATCCCTAAACCAGCCTTGATCCCAACAGCATCTTCCCCTCTCTCTTGGAGAAAGGCTGCAGCTGTCTGTGCTGCAAGCCTGGGCTGGCTGAAATATTAGTGTTCATTGAAAACTCTCTTTTGCTGACTTTTTGTTGCCACAGTGACTTTGTTGCCCATCTAGCACGGACTTGTTATTTGGGAAAGAGGAGAGACTATTTTTGATCTCAGTCTCTCCCACAGCACATGCCCTTGAGGCTGGCAATGCTGCAATATCTGTAACCATCCTCCATGGTTTTATTTCAAAAACATCTGCATTTTTCACTTGCTCTGTGTCATTTTGCATCTCCTTCCTTTCCTCTTGGACATTTCCTCAGATAATTCCTGCTTACAGCTATAGCTATAGCCTGTATCATTCATTATAGCAGAAATCACAAAATACCAGAATAAATCCTCATTGCTGTATGATTTGGCTGTGGTAGCTGTAGCAGCACAGTAACATTTCCAGAGTGTCTTTTTGGTGATCAAACATTTTAGAGATTCATCTCTCAATAAAAACCCAGCTGTCTGAATATTCTTGTGTTCCTGAATATTAGATGGAATCTTTCTAATGCTTTATCACTCAAAACCTTCTGGGTCCGTGACCTCCTTCAAGAAAAGTGGAAGTAACCTTGATGATTTTGTACTGAGAAAATGAACTATTTTGTAGGAGGAATATTTTAATTCAGGTGGTCCTGTGCAGGTCCTGTGCAGATTCCCTTTTTGCCTGCTTTGGTAGCATTTTTAAGACTGTAAAATGATATTCAGCAAGTTTTTCTTTCAGGAATGTGCTTGTTATCTCTTCTTTTTTATGGTTTAGAGATTTTAAAATCATTTTAACTCTGATTTTTTTTCCTTCCATGTTAGAATAAGTCACCTGTTCTTCTAACAAACAGTGAGGCAAATGATCTTCGAAGTACCACGCCCACATCTATCAGTGGGAGGTGCAAAATGTCAAAAGCTTCCAAAAGCTTTTGAAACTTATAATTCAAAGACTGCACTCTACCTGCGTAGCAAGAGCCTGCAACATCTAGAAACTCACTGTCATTGCCACCACCCTCAAGTCAGTGACACAGTGGCACAAACTGACCTAATCCCCATTTGCATCCAGAGTCAAGTCTGACTGCTTGGAGGTGAGTTATTTACATGTATATCAACCCTGTTGGACCAAAGGAAAGTTGTTTGCTTAAGAAACACTGAAATCCACATAAGAAGAAAGTTTTAGTGTGAGAACATCCTTTCAGGATTTTTGAAATGTTTAAACTTTTCCTCTATTGGAGTGAGTACTCTCCTGACCAGCTACCTTTATAAAAGCAAGCAAATGTCCATTTGGGGCTGTAAAGTAACATCTACTGATAAGTAATGAAACTCAAATTCAGTATAGCAAATGAACCTCTGTTATTTATCAAAGGTAGCTTGATACAAGCTATTGTTTATGATTTTTGCATCCAAGTCAAGTCTCAAGGCACTTTCAGAATGTTTTAAGTGCTCTTATTTTGCCTGAGTGGTAGTTTCTGATTGTGCTTTCCAAATGCAAAGGAAAGCATGAGCTGTATCAGTTTCAGTTTAAGTAACATGCTTCTCAAATGTCACTCATGTCTTTGTATTACTTTTAGCTCTGACACTGCATCTGATATTAGAAATGCACTGATGTAAAATCTCCCCCTCCTATTTCCTGCAAGTCACAGAATTTTTAAAAATTATCTGCATAAATGTATTTATTAGCATTCTTAATCTTTAAATAAAACTCCCATTACTGCCATCAGTCATCTATTGGGCTTTCCTAGCCCACTTAATCTTGTTACCTGTTCCTCCATCTTTCACATCCTCCTCCTTCTATGCAGAGAACCGAAAACCCAGCACTGCACCCAGGGCTCAGCCAGCAGAGGTTGCCTGGGCAACCAAGATACAGGAATTGGATATGTGGATAGTGAGAGGAGGAAAAGAAAACCTCTAAAAGGAAAAAAAAAAAATAATCCAGAATGCTCTTTATGAATATTTTTTATATTTGTAAAAATGTTGTAAATATTCCAGGTTAGCTTTGTACCAGTGCTTGAGGAGTAAGTCTCATCTCCCTTCAGTGAGAGTTTACAACAGCTCAGGCAGCAGCTTAGCAAAGGGGAGGTTAATATGCTCACAGCCTAGGGTTATCCAGAGAGAGAGAAATATTCCTGATACAATAAGACTTTCTATTTTAAAAGAAAAGTTATAACAGTATCTGACAACCAGATGCAGCTGAATTTAAATACATTCAGACAAGAAATAATGTATGCATCTTTAATCAGGATAACAGTTAAACTTAGAAGAAACTCACCTCAGGATTTGTCTCTCTCTCTAACTTAATAATTGTCTTTTTCTGAAAGATATTCTCCAGTTTCTAGATAAACTGTGGATTTCACAAATCCCTCAGTATAAGTCAGACTGCTGTCTTCTCCAGCTCAATTTTATATAATGGATTAAAGTCAGTAGGAAGCAAACAGAGATAAATAAAGTGTAATTAAAATAGGTACAACTTATTTGCTATGATGAATAAATATTAACATGTTGGATCAGATTAGAACTCAAGCCAGTCTAACGGTTTTCATTTTCTACATCCTGAAGGAGATTTTTCAGAGTGATACCCCCAGGTTGTAGTGGGGCTGGTGACATGGTTAGCATGGGATGGGTGTCTCCTGGTGGTCAGGGAGATGAGACATGGACAGTCTCAGGTGAGGCTGGTCACTCCCCTCCCATGCAGGGAGGCAGGGGCTGCCCATGGTTGAAGGGAAGGGCACTCGTTGTGTCAATTCTCCTGCTACAGCCAGATATGACAGAGATATTGCCACACCATGGCACACACCTGTCCCCTCCCTTCCTGGCCACTCAAACCGGCAACAGCCAATGCACTGTCAGGCAGATAAGACAAATACAGCTCACACTGTCATGGTCTAACTGGGAGGTGGATGTTCCCCTGAGAACACTGAAGATCCACACCCTCTTTCCCTGGGTGCCACACAAGCTCCTGGCAACAATACTAGCGATGAAGAAACCATGTCACAGCAGGCAGAGCATTTGTGGTGTGTCCCCAACATCAATGGGATTGACCCAGAGTGGCTGTCAGGAAGATTACAGATGGACATTCTTAGTGTGATTCTGGGGCAGGGGCTTCATGGGGTTGACTGTTCCATTTATTTTCACTTCAGCTCTTGACCAGAATAAAAGGAGCTCCCAGTAGAGACTGTTCCCTGCCACTGGGCTGGGCAGTGTCAGGCCTTCCTCTTCCTAAGGGCCACAGAGAGACACAGAGAGACACAGCCTTGGCTGAAGCGAGTTCTGTAGCACACACCTTCCCTGCACCATGTCATGATCCGGCAGGCAGCAGGATAGTCCCTGCAGTCTCATGCAAAGTTCACACATCTCCCCTTCTCTGTAAAGTTTACCTCAAAATAAGTTTTCTGATTTGTGATCCCATTGGCTGGTTTGTGCTGCCTTTTTTGGAAAATCTTTTGGGACTTGTACACCAGGATTGCATAAGCCTCAATTTCTTAGAAATTCATGCAAAAAAATTCACTACATATAAAGCATCACATCTAAGATTAAAGACTGCAGGCATGCATATGTAAACCACTCTCTCCCTTATTTGAGATTTGTAGCAAGTTTATATGGTAAAGGAAAAGTATTTCATCTGAACATTACTGGTTTGTGCTAGCTTATGAGAATCCTTTGCTTATGTAAACTCCAAAAGTCTGATGATGGGATGTGGAGAATTCAGGAATGAACAAATCCTAGGTTTAGCAGCTGAAGACAGTCTCTGAGCCCAGCAGAAAAGCTGAAGGACTTGCTTTGAGTTATGGACATCAAATGTCACACTTGACAGTAAATTTCACTGATAGGGCTGAGATCTGTGTTTCCTTAATAAAAAAATGTCAAAAAAACCCTCGGGTGGAACAGCTGAAAATGCCCTCACTATGAGAGTGCAATACTTCAACTGCAGAATTTTTTGTTGCTGTGCTGCAAAGACTGCTAATGTCACAAGCAGCTGAACCACTTGCTACTCTAGCAAAGTACAGGGTTTTTTTAAAGGATGGGGAAATGCAGTGCTCAGTGAAGTTGTGTGTGAGGACCCATGCTCTAAAGGAAAACAAACACTGCAATGGCAGCCAGCTGACCTACAATTACAGAAGATGTAAAGGTGGCCCAGATGGAGTGCTAGGCAAACAGACCATGCATTTTAAATTATAAACAATTGCAGCAGCACGGGGATGGCTTTCCTGCTGCCCTGTTTGAGGAACAAGCCACGTCAACAGAGCACGATGAGCCACTGCTGGCAGGGAAACACAGCTCAGGGTGACTCCTGTCTCCTGAGCACATCGTGCTGCAGGGAGGGGAAGCAGCCTCTGGATGTGCACAGACAAACCCAGCCTTGGTGCCAGCAGAGCCTGGGGTGGCAGTGTGGGCTGAGCTGGACAAGCCAGGGGAGCTCAGGGGCTCTGGTGCAAGAAACAAGGCCACAGCAATGCCAGTGCCACTGTGCACTTGTTGCCACCAAGCCCGTGGCATCACAGCTCCCACAGTGAGTGACACCCAGCCATAAACCCAGCCTGCCCCCAGCATGGATAACCTTCAACAAAAGCAAGGAGGCAGGGCACTGTAGGGTCACTGGGCTGTAAAGAGAGGAGAGTAGGAGACAGAGACAACCTTTCTCAGGCACAGTGGTGATAATTGCATCAGCACCAGGAGAGAACCACAGATGCACAGGTCCGGATTTTTAGCCCCCACCAAACAGATTAGCTGTGTTGAGATCACTACTGCTCCACACTGCATGAGGATCTGCCTTTTGGCATAAATCAGCCTTAAAAACCAGGCTTCTGGGTAATTTGCTGAGTCTCCCAAATACATTGACTGTTTTGGAGCAGAGACTTCCCCATCCCTCTGTGGAGCTGTGTGTTTGCATGACAGGTAATAAGCACACGAGCAATTACTGCTACAATGGCAAGGGAAAGGAAAACTGAAAGTTGCTACAAAACAAAAATGCTTATCCTAAACCCACCTAATAAAGATAAAGCATAAGCATAATTAAGCCACCTTGCTTTTGGATAAATTGTTCACACCAGTTTTCTAGGACAAAACCAGAACAAGGGAAATAGCTCTGCTGTGCTCAGTAAGTGTATGCAAATAATAAGAGCATGAAACTATTATTAATAAAGACCAGTTAGAGAGATATCTCCCTAATTCCCCAGCCTTTCCTTTTCCTTTTGTTTCTTTTTTCCCCTTCCCTTTTAGAGTTCAGGAATTTATTTTTTTTCAAAATTTCACATACAAGACTTTTCCTGGGATCAGCTGGTGTGTTTCCACACCATTTGGGGAAAGCCTGAAACATTGCTGTACATGCAGGGTCTTCATGGAATTTCTGTGACCTTGATGATGTGTGATACCTCTATGTTTAAGCTGACATACGACAGAAACTTGGAAACAAAAGTTATGGTTTCATGCATCATATCTTTGTCCTTCTACCCACATAAAGCCTTGTATCACAAAAGGACAGTAGGAAGCTGACTATAAATTTAATTCCTTAAATTAATCTTTGGTGGTCAACATATTAAATAATTGCAAGAAGGATGAGGTTTGGTTTGCAGCCCAGGCAAGAATATTTAATATAAACTCCTAATCTGCTGTGATGGAACTGCTTGAGGAAATTCCTATTACTGGCACAGACTCTGGAAGAAGGAAAAATAATTCATGTGTTCACTGCTTCTTTCCTGAAAGCAGAGAATTTTCCTTCCATGCTCAGTTTCAAAGTTAATCACTAATAAAGGTCAGAGCATTTACCCATTACCATCCCTTCTCAGTCCAGCAAGCCACTTCCAAATCTTACTCTCCATAGACAACATTTCAGCAAAGCTCTGTGGCCAAAGGTAAGCACTTTTTTACTTCTGGTAAATAAATAAAGACTATTCTATTAATTCAAGGAAGTCAGACTAGAGAAATTTTGACAGGTGATTACCAGACTTAAAAACTTAAACTTCTAAGCCACTTCTTAAAAGTGGCTTTTAAGATGCTCTGGACAAATTTTAACATTTTACTGTGATTTTCACCTGCAGCGATTTATAAGAATCTGAGAAGATGACAGATCAACCCCCACAGACCTAAACAGCCTGTCAGACATCGTTTTTCTTAGCAGCATCTTGGAAGTCTACCATCTCTTCTAAGAATATATTCCCTGTGCCAAATTACATCTTCCCTAAGACCTGTACTGATCATCTGGATTTATGAACCGTTGCAGAAGTCTCTGAGGGGAAACTAAAGCAACACGTGGATAATCCCGCTGTAGCCTAGCCTGAAAATGTAACATCAGATAGAATATTTGTTCAAAAATATCTCCTAAAACATCAGCTGAAAGGAGAGCTTGGGTGTGTTGGAAACATTGTATGTATTAGCACTTGATTGTTGGCTGCAGTATCACAAACCTCCTTTTTTACGCAGAGTTTTAAGTGCCTTGTGTTAAAGATCCATGAAGCAGACACTTAAGTGATGACATGATTTTTCCAAGGTATTTTCCCTCTGCTTTAGTTGCAGGTGTGGAGGACAATTTTTTTAAGTTTGTGCCTTTCCCTAATGCTCCATGTGAGAGCTTATTCTAGCCTGGTCTGCCATTAATTGCTGCATTTTAATGATGCTTTTATCAAATGAGCAATGTCCAGCTGAACACACTTTGCTGGCCAAGTTTCATCACAGGTATGAAATGGTGATGGTAGGGAAAGGCACCACTTGCCTTTTTACATGAGCATTCTGAACCTGTTTTTTGCTAATAACAAATCAGAGTTTATGTGTAGCAATGAGTTGTTCTGTG
The DNA here is from genome assembly GCA_013400435.1 of Pycnonotus jocosus. NCBI lineage: Eukaryota > Metazoa > Chordata > Aves > Passeriformes > Pycnonotidae > Pycnonotus > Pycnonotus jocosus. The sequence continues at coordinate 586,192 of VWYP01006740.1, forward strand.
CACTCTGGCCACTTGCTACAGTCAGAGCAGGAATCCAAACTGCCCTGGGCTCTGGCAGCTTTGCAGCAGGTTATGAGCAGATGTAGGTTGCTGTTCTTACTGAAGATTCTTACCCAGAGAACAATCAAAAGACTTTCTGTCCTCTCCTTCTCCTCTGCTCCCTTCCTGCATCTCCTTACCTCATAATGATCAGAAAAAAAAAAAAAAAATCTGTGTGGGAGGCAAACTTGTGTTTTTCTCTTGTATGCAGGGAACCAGAAGTATACACACAAGCATGCTTTGTCACCTAAGACAACAGAGACATGAGCCATGTGTCATTAGTATCATTTTATGACAGCAACACCCTGGGAAGGTCCCAAACACTGGCTGCCCACTTAGATCAGGGTGGCCACAACAGCTGTGCTCAAAGGGAGGACACAATCTGCCCTGGAGAGATCCTGTCACCCATCCATCTGTTGTGACAGTGGGTGTGGAAACCAGGGAGAGCAAGCACAGTGCAATTCATTTTGGGTAGAAATGGGATGTACAAAAAGCTTTTTTAAAAATGGATCTCAAGAAATAGCACCAGTGGAATCTAACTTTGGTAGCATCAAAAAGAAATGAAAATTTTCTGGTTTTATTTAAGCAATGCAATGTAGCTTGGAAAGGTTTTTGTGTTGTTTGGTTTGAAGAGCACATCCCATCTCTTCTAACAAACCGCCCCCACAAGAAGCTGGCCTCCACATGCATGCACACACAGTGGGGCCACAGTTTGCTGCTGTAGTGGGCTTAGAGTTGAAGCTCTTTGGAGTGTATATTTCAAGTACAGATACACTGTAAATATATATGTACAAGCTGTGAAATCAACCTCCCCCCTACAACTGGTGCTCCTTTATGCCAGAAATTAAGTGAAAAAACAGTGAAAAGTGCTTGTTTTTAAAAGTATTACTTGTTGGACAGCTTAGTTTCTGTTCTACTAGGAGAGATAGCCCTTACCCTCCCAATTTGAATAGCAGGAACAATCTCATTATGAAAAGAATAAAAAACTTGAATTGTTAGCAGCAGCCTGTCCTTAGAAACTATACTGTTATAATATAGTATGCTTGTTATCTCAAGCATTTTTAATCCAGCAAGCAGGAATCATGCTCCTCCCCTTTCACATTCACCCACTGGGTGGATGCCTTTATTATTTGGTTTCATCAAGTTCAGTTTTGCCCTGTGAGAGTTTCAGGGAAATTACTGAAAAGAAGTAGGAATATCCATGGGGTTTCTTTTCTCTTCCCTTCTAATGACAGCTCTCAATAGTAAAGAATTTGCTTTTAATTAAGCCTGATGGATCAGCATTCAGGTGGATGTAAAATGCTGCCACTTTCTTCTCCCCTTCCTAAGTCTTTGGGAATTCACAACAACTCTTTCTACAGACAAATTGCTTTTGATGCAAGGTTTATCATGTTCCCTTTCCATTCCAGAATACCCTGGGCTGGGACAATGTCATCTCCACAGTTACTCACTATTCAATGAAAAAAATCTTTTCCTCTTCTGAAAATGTTCAGCCAAGAGGGACGTTGGCCAAAGAGTGGAAAATTTGTATTAAAATCTAGTTAATTTTTTTAATGGACAGATCTAGATAGATCCAGGGAAACAAAACAAAACAAAACACACCACCCCCCCCAACAAACAAATGAACAAAAAACCAACCAAAACAAAAAAGAAGGTAAGCAGAGAATTCAAACATGATTAAACAGTTTTGCAGATTTACTACAACCTAAAAACCAGACCAAAATTATACATCAGTCAGATCTTGCAAAAAATAAGTATTTTATAAAAGAAAAGTGGTTATTTCATTAGAAACTAAGTCCGAGAGGGGAAAAATACATAAGGGAGGGAGAAAGCTACAAAAGAGGGAGGGAAAAATCTGCAAAGGAGGGAGGGAAATATCTGCATAGTAGGGAGTAAAAAAACAATATAAAAGTGAAGCTGAAATGTATTACAAAGGAAAGATAAAAAAGTATTGTGAAGGAAAAGGAAAAGGGAGGAAAGAAAGAGAAAAGAGAATGACAAAATCTGAATCTCCAGCACATATATTTTCCAGACAGAAATGACAACTGCTGAGGAGAGCAGAGGAAAATAGATGGAGAGGAAAGTAAAATTAAACCAAGTAGAGATAAGGATAAGTAATATAAAAATTGCATTTCATTCTTACTCCCTAAATTAATGGGTTTAGGAACAGTCATGCTGTACAAATGGTCTATTCCTTGCCATAATCATTTATTGATGTTGACCTACTGCACAGCAATTGATGAGACACAGCCCTGCTCCCTGTCCACCCCCTCTTCTTGTTAAGGTACTTTTAATATTGATGTACTATGTATTCTGTGTAGATTAATGAAGTCCATGCAGGAAGTGTATATTAATTTGACAGACTGCTCAGACTCATCACAAGTCAATGGGAGGGAAGGCTTTGCAAGACAAAAAATGTAATTCTCAATCCTGCAGCCTTATATTTTTTACTGAACCTTTTAAAATGAGAAGGCTTCTTGAACTCAAATTCCATTTACAAACTTTAGAAATTTCTTAGTGTTCTTCGAAGCAGCAAGACACTCTAAAAATGTTCCACAGATATATTTCTAAAAGTATTTTGAAGAAGATAACTGTTATATAATGTGAGGTCTGAATAGCATTCCTTTGTTCATGAAACTTTAATTCAAATAAGCCATCTTGTTAACCTTTACAAGCTTATTTGAAGGGCTCATCAACTTCACTTGGAGGTACATTAATCGTGTTGTAAGTGTCTAGAAGAGCACATGAGGTACATCATATGCTCAAAGAAATGGTCAGAATAACATTATGTAGATAGTGGAGTCAAACACTCAGCAGAACAAAATTGCCTGTGCATTCTCAGTTCAGGTCTCAGTGAAGAGCTTTTCTTTAATGAGTGTTAGTCAAATAAAACACATAAAGATGCTTTTCTCCCAGATTCCTTCTTGAGTCTGGACAGGAGACAGTGCTTGTCAGTAAGCTTCAGTTTTTCTTGCGGGTCCCTTCAACTCAGCATATTCTGTGATTCTGTGACCAATTCTGCACTGGGAAGTAAAAGAAGCATTTTGGGAAAAAAACCCCAAACCCCAGCAAAAACCCCAAACCATATTTACTTGTACATCTCCTGCAGTAACACCATCCTCTTATTTCCCAGCTTACTGACAGAGATCATAGGCCCCAAATGTAAAGGCAAGCTTAAGGCAAAAGGAGGATTTACTCGCTTAGCATATCTGTGGACAAGTTTATTTTCTTGGCTTTTCCTGATATGAATTTTGGTTAAAGGAATAGCATCCTCTCATGCCTTTTGCCATCTAACAAATGAGCAGAGCAGTAGAGAGGAGTCAGCAGAAATGACCCATGTATGGGCTTGTTGGAGCATGATCTGGGTAAAAGGATGATTGGTTTCATCATGTAATTATCCATGTATCATAAACCATGGGCTCATGGGATGAAGATAACCAGATTAAGTGGCACAGCAAAATTAAGTGTTGGCTTTTCATAACCATTGAATACTCAGTATTCATTTTAATAGAGGCTGATTTTTGTTCTTAAAAAAAAAAAAAAAGTGAAAATTTAAAAATATGAAGTTGACCTTCACCTCAGTCATCACAAATTGCAATCTATACAGTTACTGATCTGCTCTTTGTCACATGAGATTGGTGATTTGGCAGCTTATCTGAGGACCATCTCTGGAGAGACAATATGACACAGGACTAGATTCCTGACAACAAAAAGAGACAAGAAGCCTGCAGACTTGAGAAGAGAGAGAGAGAGAGAGAGCACATGGTTTCACAGCCTAAATTTACTCATGTCTGAGCTTCTCTTGAGTGTTTCAGCCTTACCTCTCTGCATTGTACCTTTAGCCTTACTTCCCTCCCTGGAGGCAGTTTGCCTATCAAACCCCTTCAGTTTTCAGCTGTAGTGTTGGGGTTTTTTCAACCCCTTTCTTTTTGACTTGATAACATTACATGTCATCTTTCTTCCATGGATTTTGACATCCCCTCTGAGTTCAAGTCCTCCTTTCTCATTTGGGATTTCCACAAGGTATAACTTACCTTTTTTCCCAGGTTTACTACCCAGACACATACAATTCTTCATAAAGCCCTGAGCTCTACAGTCACTCTGTAACCTCATCCTTTGTCTTCTCACTGCTAAAGCCCCAAGAATAAGAATGGCCCTTAATGGCCCTGGCCAGCCTCACCTGAGACCTCTCCCCAGCCCCTGACCATGGAATCTCATTTAGGCTTAGACTTGGCCCTGACCTGTCTTATGCTGTAGGTGTGTCTGTCTTTAGTCCCAGGTTTGGCCCCATCCCCAGGGTGGCACACAGATCTATGATGAAGATTTGGGTCCAGCTCCAACCCTGCTGCTCCCAAATATCCCACGGAAGCCCTGTTATTGTGGACAAATTCTATCATCTGCCTCAGCAGTGATGACCTAGAAATTGTGGGAAGTCAAATAATTGAGGAGGTACAGTGAATGTGTTACAACCAAATGGCAGAAATGAGCTTTTGCAGCTGCTAAAAGCTGAATTCACACACAAGTCAAGTATTAAATCACATTTCAATTCCTTATAGTGAAATCCATTATAAAATTCCATGACTTTTTCATATTGTTAGAACAAAATACTTATTTTAATGTATTGAGCTCAGACTAACAGGGACTTATTTGATAATAATCTAGCAGTATCGAAGTGCTTAGACTGAGTTACAAGAATTGTAGTGTTTCATTATAAGATAGCTCTGAAAGAATAGTTAAAACCCCCTATATTTAATGAGTTGATGAACATGTTAGATCATTCTAAAGCACTTTACCAATAATTAATATTTAGCCATAGAAACCATTAATTTCTATAATTGTCACAAAACTACCTGAGCTGATCTACATGGTTGTCAGTTTTCAGATCAGGTTGACTGTCAGCTTCGAGATTTTTCTGCTTTGGGTCAGTAATTGGGTAATGTGAATTATTAGGTTGTATTTCCTGGTTTTAACTAGCCTGTGCCAAAACACTGCTAACACTGTGAAAAATTAGAAGCATATAAAGGAATTTTGGGCATTTTGAGGAACCTGTTGTTATGAGTGAGCATATAGGAATGAGAATAAAATACAATCTGGCACAATAAACTATACATCTCTAGAATGCCAGCAAATTATAAAGACTATCAGATGAACAAGAACCTTCTTCAAGTGATGAGGTCCTGACAGCTACTATTTTAGGGGAAAGACAAGGAGTCAGGAAAGAAGCTTCGAGCAGAAGGATGATGTGACACATGAGTTTTTTCTTAGATATAAGATTCAATTCTTTCAATTTAAACTACTGAATTGCTACATTTTTGTTCCTTAATCTATTTTGCTGAAAAATACTGAACATAAATTTTATCACTTCATTAAATCAGTATTTCTTGTATGCTCAGTTTCAATAATAAGAAGTTTAGGAGCTTCAGGTAATTTCCAAAACCTCTGTGTATAGATAGGGAAGCTAACAAACCATGCAAAATTCACTCCTGAAATCAATGATGAAGCCAGAGGAAGACATGCACATGTTTTGTTGCTATGACTTCCAGGTGAATAGTAACTTCCACCTCTAATTCACCACCACTTTTAATGACAGGATATTGGCTTTTTTGACAAAGGCTTTAATGCATAAGTCACTATACAGAGTATGACTGTTTTTTGCTTTTGGCTGGCTGGTTTTGGCTGTTATGCTCTTCAAGTCGTAATTAAGGAGCTTAAGGTAATAATTTTGAATCTAATGTAGCACACTTTGAAATAACAAAAAAAATTGAATCATGAACTACATCTTTATATAATTTTGTACAATAAATAATATAACATGGTTCTTCAATTTGACTGTAGGTGAAGCTAATGTTCCATCTCTACTTGGAGCTAATACTGAATGAACAGCATCTGTGCAGATCCTGGTGTAACAAGTAACAAAAGTACTGGCACCATTCATCTAAACAAGCAGCTCTATTTCTGAGTAGAAAAATACAATGATGGAATGAAAGCTCTAAGTCATCTGGAGAAACAAACTGAGTCCTATAGTCAAGCTCAAGCAGTGCTTTGGGAAGTGATTGATGTTATCTATTGTTTGGAAAATATTTAATTATTTGCACTATAATTCTTACATGTCTATAAAACACTCTTCTTTCAGGGTACTATGAGTAACAACATAAAAGAAAAATTTTCTCCTAATTAGCTGTTCTCTTGTTGCCTCTTTAGGGACAAGTTTATTTTAAAACATCCTGAGTTTTTCATAAGGTGTGGAATAATATTTTGTACACAATATGATGTGTACTAGTACTTCAGAAGGCACCAAAAAGTATATGTTTATGTGATTGCCAGCAGATCGAGTGGTGGACTTGGCACCTGGAATACTACTTTGGTTTCTCTAATGATAAACTCACTACACCCCCAAACACTCATCAGGGTTTTCTTGAGGCTAGAATTACTCCATCAAGCTGTGAGTCATGCTTGAGCCCCATTTGCCTTGCCAGACAACATAGTGTGAGTGGTGGTTGAAGGATGTGTAGGAACAGGCAAAAGCCTGGATGTGGCTAGAGTGGGCATGAGAACAGCTGGAAGCAATTGAAATCACCTCTTCCAGAGATCATAATTTGCACCTGAAGAGGAACAGGTCATTAAAGCACAGGACTGGTGAGCACAATGCACTTCTCAAATTCCCTGCACGGAGATCAAGAAGCCACAGTGCAAATTCAGGAGCAAAAGAACAAAAGCCCAACCATTTGTTGTTTTTCTACACATCTACTTACACAGAGGAATGTGACACAGCAAACTGCAAAGCTCTTTGGCAAAAAAGGACAGAATGATGAGTGGGTGTCCCTAGCTTTGTCTGTGCTCAGCTTGGGTGTCTCTCTTCTCTCAGCTAGTGGTTAAGGTTTATGTATGAGTGGTTGAGTCTATATATATGAGTGGTTAAGGTTTATGTATGAGTATACTGTAAATCTGCCTTTTGACTTGTTAGTTAAGTGTTCAGACTGCATGAAGCGATCAGCAAGATAAGGGGATGTGGGAATTCTTGTATAAACTGGATGTAAAGTGGCTAAATTAACTAAGCAGGGTCAAGAACACCTTGTTCTGAGAAAGATTCAGGGATGTTCCTTGGGATGAGAGAGCACAGGAAAAGGTCTCCCTGCTGCAGCCTGAACCCAGCTGTGCTAGCATGACACCAGCCTCTCTGCAAGGAGGTGGCGTGGTTTCTGTGGCTGTGGCAATGTCATTTTAAAATGCTTTCCCCTATGAGACACCCTGTAGACTTTTCCCACAGGGTAAAAGATAGAGATGAAATTTAAGTGGCCTGATGATGGATTATTTGTCTCGCCTGAGCGCCTGGCTGTGCCAGTGAGTGAAATGCTTCTACCACTTGCCATGGGAACAGCACGGAACACAAGGATCAGCAAAGGATGTTTCATATAGATATATTGGAATGATCATTTTGATGACTGCACGCTGCTTGAAGTGAATTCTTTCATGGTGGCTGATAAATACTTCCTGCAGCACTATTTTTTGGGGGAAATTTGCTTTTCCTTTGCTTCACCTCTGATATGTTGAGCACTTTTCTGTGCACTGGAGCTTCCGCAGTGGAGTCCCAGCACCCTCAGCTTCTGCTGACCTTTTTGGGACATAGAGGTCTTATAAATACAGTGCCCTGCAGGAACTGCACTCTCTCCCATTAGGAAGGTGCAGTTATTAATTAATTATTTGAGAGGAAAATAAATTAGGAAGTTGAAGTCTACCGCTTGGCAAGAGGTTTGCATACAAATCTTCTTCTTCCCTCAGGAACAATTAAATGGAATCAGTTATATTTGCATATAAAATAGCTTATTTTTTCCTTCATCTGAAAATAAGTATTAAGAGACTCTTTTTTCCTCACAAGAATTCACATGAGAATTATTTAATTGGAAATATTAAATCTATTTTTTTCTAAAACCAAATAGAAAATGAGATTTTTAAATATTATTCATAAATGGGAACTTGAATAGCTTGATAATCTGTAAAGAAGTTGTATTTAATACTTTAATGAATTTATAATGTTTTGGGAAGTTTGTGCTCATTAATTTAAAAATGAGTTTCAGTATTTTAAAGGAATTTTTTAACTAGTCTAGTGAAATGATAAAGAAATCCTACTGCAGAAGCATGGCCAGTTTTCAAAACTCTTATGTTACTGAAGATTTGTCATGATTTCAATATGTTTTTGTTGAATGTGTATTTCCAGAGTACTATTATGAGTTAAGATTCAATGTTGAGATGATCCATAAAATAATAATAAATAAATTTCCTTAATTTACTTGGTAGTTACATGCAAGTAGTTTCATACCTGTTTCTGTATACCCTGATCATGCTTAACAGCAGCTCTGCTTCACCTCACCTGCATTGCACATCTCTTCTACCTGGAGCAGGATTTGGAACCTCTCTCTCATGGTGATACACAGGACTGACTCCAGAACTCCTGAGATTAACATGCAGTGTAGCTGATGGGTTTTTCACACTTTGATTAGTGGATCTGTGACTGATGATCCATTGGCAAAAGGAGTGCTTACTAGATCAGGAATTTTCAGGACTAAAAATATGACCTGCTCCTGGGAGTTGAACTCTGCAGCAGGAAATCCATGTGATTTTTATCCCTGTGGCATGGGCTGCTTTAAAGAGTGCTCATTATAACATGGGGTTTGCCCATGACTAGGAGGACTGCTGGGTAGCTCAGTAGGCCTGGTGAGGGGGGCAGGAAAGCCTTAAAATCCACGGTTTTATCAGTCAGATGCTGCCTGGATCCTCTCCTGGCATTATGACCTGCACTTGGCATTTTGGCAGCTCTCAATTTACAAACTGAGCTCCTGGCAGTCTCAAAGCCCCCCTCTTGCAGGGCATCTTACAGGGGCACCAAAGTTGGAACCAAATAGATGCCCCAGGTTGTACTTTCTCACAGTGCTGCTCTGGAACAGTTCTTTTCCACCTTTACTAATGGAAGTTGCTTTGCCTAAAGTACAGTTTTTATCATCACTATTTGATTTTAAAGTTAGAGACCATATGTCAGAATTTTTGAATGCAGCCAGCTGCTTTTCTTTCCACTTGTGAAGTTACAGTCCCACTCTGCTTTCAGGCTTGGTAGGGTTTGTTTTTTCTCTTATTTTATTTTATTTCCTTGTAAAAACAGAGGAGGATTTGGAATTTAAGAGCAGCTGGAGATATATTTTGTCCATGTATTTACTTGCATCAAACCTGACTTGTTATGAAAGAAAGCAATGGCTGCTTCTGCTCAAGAAATACTTCAGTACGATTAATTCACTGCCAGCACAGATTTTTGATGTGTCTTTGCCATATGAGAATGACCAGTTGAAATGTATGTTTTTCAAATCTAAGCAGGAGTCCACCATTTGAAGTTCAGAACTCGGCAGCATTAGGATCGGTAAGCCTTTTACTGAAATGACTATTGCAGAAGGAGAATAAGGTCGAGGAACAGAGCAGCAGCACTAGCAGGGCAATGCCTGAACTTCTGCTCAGAAATGTTATACAGGCAGACATCCCACTTCTAGCTTCCAAAAGCCTGGCATTTTATTAAGGTTGTGCAAAATGTGCCAATTTCTCCCCCCTCTTCTTTTGATTTTAATAAAGAGAAGATACCCACACACTATCTCAGAAATGTCTCTCTTTTTGCAATAATACTCTTAACTCATTGATTAGCTCCACTCAAATCTGATAGGAGGGTGGGAAAGTCAAAAGCTTCTTTTCAGGTCTCCCTGTGCCAACCTGAGGCTGTTGGCTCCCTGCTCGCCAGGGATGCCAGCAGCAGCCAGCTGGCCCAGAGCACACCTCTGGCTCCAGTGGCACAGGCTGTGCCCGAGCCTTCCTGCAGAGGCAGCTGAGGACGTGGAGGGGAGCTGAGGTTACTGCAGGGGAGGAGGGAGGGGTGGGTATGGAGCTGGGGAATTGTGCTGCAGCTTCAAGAAATCAGTCTTCATTAGTCCTGCTGCAAAGACTTGGAGTGATTCTTCTCTATCTCTCAGGAGACAATCTTAATCATCTGGGACAGAGGCATTCAGTGTCTCTCCTGATTGCCCCTGCAGAGGCTGCTCTTTTGACTGGGTAATCCACTAATCAGTATAGAAACACCAGGGACTTGCTAGAGGATATTAGGAGAATGCACCATCCATAGCTGCCATGATCTTGGGCTCACTGACTATTGAATTATTTTATACCTACTTTATACTTTTATACCTTACCAAAAGGAAAGAGGCACTTCTTAAAAGATAACTGGGGGTGAATAACCTGTAATAGAATACTGAAGGGTTTGGGTTTAAAGGAACCTTAATGGTCATCTTGTTCCACCTCCTCAGCCTCGGACAGGGACACCTTCCACTAGAACAGGTTGCTCCGAGCCACATCCAACCTGGCTTTAAACTCTTCCAGGGATGGAGCACGCACATTAACCTGTTCCAGTGCCTCATCAACCTCAAAATAAAGAATATCTTCCTACTATCTAATCTCAATCTACCTTCTTTCAGGGTATTACTCCTTGTCCTATCACTACATGGCCTTGTAAAAAGTCCTTCTTCTTGAAAAATCACTCACGAAGATGTTGCTGTTTCTGCTTTTATGTTACAAGTTGCATGCTTTTAAAATAAAGTTAGCAGAAAGGTAAATGAATTCAGAAAAAAAAAAGTTAGAAAAATAATCTTCTCTTCAACCCAGGAAAAAGTCATACCCAGGGGATATTTTGGATCAGTGTTGAAGGACAGCTATCCTAGCCCCATTGCTTGGGCAAACATTTGGGTACTCTGAGGAGCACCCAGGCATTGCTGATTTCTCCAGCACTGCAAATCTTGGAAGAATGGCTCAGCAAGACATCCCTGCTAAAAACTGCTCAACTTTCTGTTGATTTTTCTCTTTTAGTTTAGTCAAAACCAGGTTTTCTTACAGGCATAATTTGATCCTTCACTGAAACAGTATGCTGTTAACATACTATCAGTCAAATCCAGATTTCAGCAGATTTCTGCAAAATGCTGTTGTCAAGCCCAACAGACTTTTCATTCTTATTTGAAATTAATTAGAGCCTCTGCCTTACTTTGATTTTCTAAAAGGCTGCAGCAGGGGAAATTCAGTTACTCTCACAGCTCTTGCCCTATAAAAAAAAATCTCTGTTATGATAGTAGGCATCTAGATGTAAAATATGTATTTTGTGTAATGTTTACACACAATATAGTGAAATGTTTGTCTGGTTTAAGATACAGTCAAATAGACACTTGCAGTGTTTCTTTGTGTGCAGATAAACTCATATTAATTCCAAGACAGTAAAAGAGAATTAATATTCTGGTAATTATCTATTTCCAATTAAAATATCATTGTGCAATGAATAATAATAGAAAAGAGCCAAGACTTTCAAATGTTTGAGGTTGAGTGCCTTGAATTAATATTTATGAACCAAAAAACTGTTCTGACTTTGTAGAGTGCTATGCACTCAGCAGCATCTTCTGCAATTGACAAAAACATGGATGCAGCACAGAGTAAATTGTCTCTTCTGCATTTTGATTAAGGACAGACCTTGCTGCCTCGTTAAATGCACAAGCTGCAGCTTTTGGGTCAGCTGTGAGTTGAAATTTCCTCAGTTAATGATGACAGTTTACAGTAATAACCAATTTTAAGAAGAAGATGTACTTAGCACTTTGAAAAGCACTCAGCAGCTTCTCTGGAATCCTGGTGCCTGAAATATAGAACACCTATTAAGTTTAGGTTTGGTGGGGTTTTTGTTGATGGTGGTGGTGATTTTTTTTCCTTTTTTGTGTGAGGGTAGGATTTTTTTGTTGGTTTTTTTTTTAGGTTTGTTTTTGTTTTACCCCTTTCCTTTCCTTTCCTTTCCTTTCCTTTCCTTTCCTTTCCTTTCCTTTCCTTTCCTTTCCTTTCCTTTCCTTTCCTTTCCTTTCCTTTCCNTTGTTTTTGTTTTACCCCTTTCCTTTCCTTTCCTTTCCTTTCCTTTCCTCTTTGTTTTGAACCCTGTGATGATTTTGCCTGTCTGAAATTGTGGAAGAAAAAAAAAAAAAAAGTATCAAATTGTTGTCATCCCTTCCCTTAAAAGTATTTCACTTTAGCTTTCCTGAGGGCAATGTATTATCTTTTAGCACTTAAAAGCAGATTTTCTTTAAAGAGATACAATTCCTTCCATCTGCATTTACTGTCCAAACACCTTCCTGGGATCTTGATTAACCACTGCACCTTTGGAAGTACCAGAGCAGAAGACAGTGGTGCTGTTAGTGCTGCATCCAGATTTGTAGCACTTCCCTCACAAATGGTGCCTGGGTGGTATGGGATACAGCAAAGAAAACTGTGAGGAACTTGACCCTGCTCACTGAGGTTCCTGACTTTCTTCAGAAGTGTTCTGATGACTGTGAAGATGCATGCACCACTCAATATTGAGGGCTGGCATTTCAGATTTTCTGTTTGCTGCTGTCATCTGTAGCCCTCTTCTACCTGCAGATGAGCCCCTCAATGACATCCTCAGCTTTGAAAAAGTGCCCAGTCTTGGCCATTTTCCTGTTGCAGCTGTAGGTGCTCCTCTTATAAACAATGCAGTAAAGATTTTCTGTATCTTGTCTATTAATGACTAAAAATAAAAGTATTATTCAACACTGGCTAATGAAACCCCCTACTTTACACCCTTCAGAGCAGGCAGTGGGGGAAAGTGCCAGACCGGAATCAGGGCCCTGCTCTCCCCCTGTACTGTGGATCTCCTCTCTGGGACTCTGGACCCCCATCCACAGTAATCCCACAGTGATGAGATAAAGATGTTTTATGGTATCATATTTTATAGTATGAAAGGTGTGCTTTGCATTTTTTATCCACTCTTAACTATGAATATGTACCAAGTAATAAGTAATAAAATTTAATCTTTATATGGAAAGATGAGTCATGGTATCAGCTGGAAAAAAGTTTGGAGGGAGGGTTAACAAGTACAAGTGGTCAATACATATCATCACATTCTGACTTTTAGTCACTATTCCCTGACTTCAATTCTATCTTAGGTTTGTTAAATAACATTCTGATTTGCACAGGAATTGCAGAACTGGGTGTACTCAAGGGACATGTAATCTAACAATCAGATGGAGGCAGCATCAGCTACTTCAGTAGAAAGTGCAGTAACCATTTGTAGACAATTGGTAAAAATATGTCATTTTAGATCCTTGTATCTGACAGAGTTTGCTTTATAGGCTTATATATGACATTTCAATTACTCGATTCCCTTGGGATAATTCCGAGAAGTGTTATTATAAATACACACGTCCAATTCTTTCCAGTAAAAATAAATTTTTGCCTGTTTATGGTTTGGCTATTCCCTGCAAGGAGTGCTTTGTCCAGACAGATGAGTGGTTACATTTCCTTAAAGGAAATTATCTGTTTTCTCTTGGATCAAAATTTTACTTCCTCCCTCTTTACATTAACTTTTCAGATATATCTGAAATAGTAATTTGAAGAAAGTGGGAGCAGCTTCTTCCACCCATCCAGTTGTCAGGACTCAGCAAAAATCAGTCCCTGGCATCCATGGTGGGCCAGGGAGAGTTTTGAGAAAGCTGGAAAAGTTCAGCAATCCAACACTGGTGAAAATTACTCTGTATTTCAACATCCCTGTTGGGTAACTCTGGAGCCAATTTTCAGGAATTTAGATTTCTCTGCAGATTGCAAGAACAGGTTTTTGTTTGACCAAAGGGGAAAATTCTTTAAAAGTCTCTCCAAATATTGCCAGGATTAAAGTCTGATGAAAAACTCGATCTGCTCCATTGATTGGTTTCCAGAACTCCATTTTCTTTCAGAAATGCTCTTCGTGCTCAGCTCTCTGTCCCTGCCCTCCCTGAGCCCATGATGTGTGTCCATGACACCGAGCTGTGTGGTGCAGGTAACTCTGGAGGGAAGGGATGCCATCCTGAGGGACCTGGGCAGGCTTGGAGGTGGGTCTGGGTGAACATCACGAAGCCCAACAAAGCCCCGTGCAAGGTCCTCTATCAGGGCCAGGGCAATCCCAAGCACAAACACAGGCTGGCTCTAATATCTCTGTATCAGAAACCCTGAGGAGAAGGACCTGGGGGTGTTGGTGGACAAGAAGTTCAACATGAGCTGACAATGTGCACTTGAAGCCCAAAAAACCAATCATCTCCTGGGTTATACCTGTGTGGCCAGCAGGACAAGGGTGTTCCTGCCCCTCTGCTCCACTGTTGTGACACCGCACCCAGCTCTGGGATCTCCAGCACAGGAAGGACATGGGCCTGCTGGAGAGAGTCAGAGGAGGGCTGCAAAGATGATCCAAGTGCACTGAAATTGAAGGAGGAAGTTCTTCTTTCCATGAAAATCTTTAATTCACACCTCATATAATGTAACTGCCTTACACCTGACAAGGACTGCAAATTGGTCACAGGTTTCCTGAACCACACCTAGTGCCACCCCAGCATTTTACTGGGGGAGTGAATTTCCTGATCTTCTGAATTGCATAGTCTGTTGGGATGTGAATCTGTGGATGGACACAGACCAGAGACAGCCCTGGACTACATGCATATTTCTCTTTGTTTTGAAATGTCATGTGTGTGAAAAGTATTTGATTACTGATGGGTTTTAAAACTTTTATGGCTTCTGCTCCATGATCTAAGGTAT
>VWYP01006741.1:0-25488 GCA_013400435.1 Pycnonotus jocosus
CAAAATGTGAACCCTCTGTCACTGTCTTCCAGATCTGATATTTGCAACCATCACATAGGGAGAAGAGAATACATCTCCTTTTGAGATGGTTGCAGATATCAAAATCTGGATACATACGTAGGGAATAAAGAGTAGATTCATTTGCATTCACATAATGAGCAGTAGTTTTCATTTGTTTTTCTTTTTTACGGGTGAGGTCTATCACCATTAGTGTTTGGACAGAGTTTTGTCTTATGAAACCTTTGTGTAGCTTTGTGGTGTTACAGCTTTTTATCATCCAGTTTCCAAATGACTATCCCTTCTGGAACACTTTAGCCAATGATTAAAGAAGGCTTCTTACTCACATAAGCAAGCCTGAAAACAGAGTCAAAAAGAAAAGTTATTTGTGCTGTTGCCTGTGTTGGTCAGGGTGCTGTTAGAGTAAGTCAGAGTGGTATTGAACAGGAAGAACACATTTTAAATGAAATTATGTTATTTCAGGCACTAAGGACAAAGAATGATTCATTAGAAATGTACACGACAAAGCTTCCAAGACATCCAGCAAACAGTGCCATTAAATAGTACACCAAATTCAATACTGTTAAATCAAAAAACTGTACAGATAAGGAAACAAAATGTGGTGTCATTTGTGAAGAGATGGGCTCTGGGCTGACAATCTCTCGTCAGGAGAGAGTTCTGCCACATGTTCTGCATAATTGTGTGCAAATATCAGCTCATTTCTCAGCAGTGGTAGCAGAGAAGAAAATAAGAAATGAGGTCAAGGAGACCAATTACACCCAGGGACTTAGGAAGATAAGTTTTTGAAGATAACCTTGTATAGAAGGAGAAGAGCAAACTGTATTTCTGTAAGAAGATGCACCATTTATTGGAAATGTGTATAAAATGCCTTCCCCATCTCAGGAGATAGTCATAGAGGTTTGAACCCTGCAGGTGGACCTAAAATCTTGGGATGTACAGATGGAGGTATATGAAATGGTACAAACAAGTCCCATCAGAGAGATCAGTTTCAGGCTCTAAGCCCAAGGCAATGCTGGGGAGTGGGCAGGATGGTGAGCACATCACCAGCTTTGTGGAGGTTGAGATGAGGGGTAAGGGATTGCAATGAACTGCCTGTCTGCTCCCCCACAGGTGAAGAGACCTTGAACAAACCATGGGTGCAGTGAGGCAGTGGCCCACTGTCCCACACTTACCTTGTCCCGGGCATTGGTGACACGTGAAGAAAGCACAGACAGCTGTGGTGATGGCCCAGGGTGGGTGCTGGTGTACGGCACAAAGACAAAGCTGGGCTGTGGCCGTGCCTTTTGCCTCACCATTTAGGCTGTTGATACCAGAGCAAGGCTCCATCAGCTTTATTCTCAGCTTTAGGCCTCACCAGGCTCCTGTCAGTCATGGGGAGCTCCGGGGCAGCAGCTGAGCAGGCCCTGTGCTCCAGGCACCCAGCGCCAGGGGATGGCAGCCTGGAGCCATCGAGGGGACCCTGCTCCGGGCCCTGCTCCACTGTGGAACAGCAACGAGATCTCACTGAAACCTGGGTGCTTCAAACCTGCCTGAACTGCCTGGCCCATCTCATTGAAACCTGGGTGCTTTAAATCTGCCTAAACTACCTGGCCCATCTTGTTGAAATATGTGTGCTTTAAATCTGTTTAAACTGCCTGGCCTACCTGTCAGGAGCAAATCACAGCTGAGGGGTTAAAATCCAGCCAGGTCCATCAGCCAGCTTCATTTGTTCCCCACTGAAACACAACAATGACGGGTGGGATGGGCCAAAGAACATCTTGGAAATGTTTGGGTCATGAATGCTGGAATAAAAGACCCTGAGTTGACAGAAGCAGCCAGTGCTCAGGGCACAGGGCTACATCTGCACCGGGCACTCTGCCCAGAAATGGACCCATGGAGGTGCTTGGGAGGTGTGACTAACAAAAGGACAAGATACTGTGTCAGTGGCCCTGCCACCTCCACTGCACACCCGGTGGAGAAGCCTAAGGAGAGCAGCTGCTGAAGAGAAGGCTTCAGGGAGACCTCCTTGTGGCCTGCAGTACATGAAGGAGTCTTATAAAAAAGAGGGAGAGTGACTTCACATAGGCAGATAGTCATATGAAAAGAGGGGAGAGTTTTAAACTAAAAGAGGAGAGGTTTAGAATATATATTAGGAAGAAATTCTTCCCTGTGAGGGTGGGCAGGCCCTGGCACAGGGTGCACAGAGCAGCTGTGACTGCCTCTGGATCCCTGGAAGTGTCCAGGGCCAGGCTGGACAGGGCTTGGAGCAGCCTGGCATAGTGGAGGGTGTCCCTGCCAGTGGCAAGGGGTGAGTAATGGGGTGCTAGAATCCAGCGGGACTTTAGGGTCCCTTCCAACCCAAGCCAATCATAATTCTGTGATTCTATGAAACCAGAGATTTGCCTCAATAACATTTTCCTGTTTCACACTAATTATTAATGCGGACACACTCAAAGACTTCCCATGCAATCACTGCTGATTGCACCACAGCAGAATGTGCAGAAAGCAGGTGAGGAAGGGCATGAGAGACACCCAGCCCCAAAGATGCTGTTTCTGTCCCGAAGGGGGCGGTTGCATCTGGGAGTCTCTGTGCAGCTGAGGCTGCAGGCACAGAAATGCCCTCCAGCTCCAGTGCACTCCAGTTACCTCCTTTCTCTTGCTGACAAGGATGAGATCTTTCCTCTCCTTCTGCCTTGGCATGTGGCAGTGAGTTGCACAGCAATTTTGAAGATATTAAAAAAAAAAAAAAAAAGCTGCATATAATGAGAAAGCAGTGATGAATGAAATGGCCTTCATAGCTTAAGATAGAGAGGAAATATGCTAACACAGTTCAGGCAAAACCTAGTTTAGTTTTCTTTCCATGTGTCATGTCCGAGAGCCCCACATCAGAGTTATGTAATCTGCCTGCACCATGAAACCTCTCCAATCCTGTGACAGACAAGGGTCAGCTAAGGGAATCTGCCCCTTGACTCCTTTTTCTCAGTCATTTGCATCCTAACAGTAATGTCCAGCTAGCAGCTGTAATTTCCCTTCCATACACCTCTCTGTCCTTCTCTGACACTTTTTACCACCTGTTGTCCCTCTGCTTTCTGCACTTTACTCAGATACTTCTAAGCCTTCTTCCTTCACTGAGCTGTTCTGTAACTGGAGTCACTCAGCTGCTTTAAATGTGTGAAGGAAATTACATTCTGCATGTCACTTAAGTGTTACCTGCTATTTGCTGTGGAAATGTGTGTATTGCTCACCTTGCCTGCACCTTCAGTAATCCTTTTCTAATCACAGGATGCACACGTACCCACCTTTCTACCCTCAGTTGGCTGTTTTAGCACCTCTCCAAGTTGCTTTAGACTTATTGTACTGCTGAAAGAGAAGACTTTGTGTGTACGGAAGTTCATTTTCCACATTCTCTCTTTGGACACATGGAATGTTTGCTTCCCTTTTAACGTAGTAAGCTAAATTATAAATACACAAGGCATTACAGATATCAGTTCTTGAAAGCAAGTGCAAGATCAGGAAAGAGGATGGGTGGCTCTGCCACTGCCTTCTATGAACTGTAGCACAAGTTAATCTTCAGCAATAATATTCTTGGGACATTTACATTTAGTCCCAATCACTTCCTTCTAAATAAGCAGATAAATTATTGGTTCCAAGTGCCTCTCTTCCTAGAGAATGACTCAGCAACTCCTATTAATAATTGTAATTACTGGTTTAGCTCAACAAATCATTTCAAAACTCCATCTCTGTCCTCCCCAGTACACCAAGTCTTTATCAGGAACATTCAAATGGATTTTTAGAGGAAAATTAAGAAAGTAGGACAGCATGTTAAGCTCTCTATTTAACAAACAAGTTCTCTGGAGGATATAGAAGGTCCTCACTGCAATTATTTTAATCTGAACCAGTATTTATACATTTTAATAAAAAAGCGTGTCCTTACCATCTGCAGGTCCTGTTCACAGCAATCAGTTAGTCAAAGTACAGCAATGAGAAGATTTGCTCTGAAGGATTAGTGTCCTAACATTTCTGCTAATCATCTGCCAACATTCCTAGAAGATCTCCTTTTACTCAGGGAACAGCAGAATGAGGCTAAGTTTCCTGCATCATATCATACACACCAATGGTTTCCAGGCCACATTAATCTTTCCAATCATGCTGTTCCAATTTTGATAGCAGAGCTGATGGCAGTATTTGCAAGTTGCAGATTAAATAAAGATAACTTTTTGTGTGTTTGTTGTTGTTTTGGGGTTTTTTAATGTAATTTGTCAGTAGACTTAAACACTACATGGAAAAGTATTCTGTTCCATGTGGAATGATAAATTATCTGGTTTTTATATGGGATGTTGATTGGGCAGAGGCATCTTGCGAAGTTTTCTGCAGTTTGCTCAAAACCTTAGTATCCCATTTTTCTAAGATACCATAATTAATGGGGAAGCATGAAATAAGCAGACATATTCTCGAGCTCCTCTCAAAATCATCTCAAATGTCAATTTGTTGTTTCCCATGAGAATACCATTTAATATCTGATCAGTTCATCTCTCAGGAAACAACTGTGTTCCCACTCTTTGATGACTTCTAAGTGGCTTCCCCACATCTTCTGGTTCCATATATAATTATTTGACTGGTACTTTTCTGGCTTTATCTAGTCTTTTTCAACAATAGATTTTGCTATTCTGGATTTATTCTAAAAATTTTGTTTGCAATGTGAGCTGAGCTGAAAGCTTTCAGCTGCATGAACTGCCAGTGGTTGGTTTATATGTTCTGAATTAGAACTATTTATCAGTTGATAGAATCACAAAATCATGCAATTTAGCTAATGTATTTCAAAAAGATGGAATATATGCGAACATTTTGAATCTTTCCATGTGCTGTGCCATGTTAACATTCATTTATGTCAGTATTGACTCTTTCAGAATTTTTCCATCACAATGCTTTTTTTCTCTGTGTACTACAGATGCAAATTTGCTCAGCATCCTTAGGGTTCAGGTCTCCTTCACAGCATCTTGCTACATTGCATCTTATCAGTAAAGTGACCCAGTTCTGCTGACTGCAAACCCAGGCCTGCTGACCATATTCTTATCTGTTGCTCTTCTGATCCATGAATCCTGAAAATGGAGTTCTGTTCTGTGTGAAGTGGGATATATCCCAATGATTAGAGCATTGTAATTATGTTATTTGGTGGTCACTTTGACTAATGAGCACCCGCAATTCACTGTTCAGATAGTTCACTGTTTCATTATGTGCTGTAGGCATTCCTGCATCATACATTTAATCACATCCTGGAAACTGAAGAGATTTTTAGCTAACATCCTGTCTAAATCTAGATCCCAAAAGATTTAGGGAGCAGAAAGTCTCCCCAGATCGAGACTGTTTCTGAGTGAACAAATCACCCAGCACAGGATACCTAAGAAGAGTTACAGCTGGCCTTTACTTAAGCAGTAAGTTTAGCTAGAGCTAAGAGTAGACACTCAGGCTTGTATTTAATAGAAAGTAGCAGTTGATGTTTCCCTCTTTTTGCAATGTTGAGGCTTATAAAAGAAGAGGGCAAGACTTCCTGCTGATTCAGTGTTCCTATGCCACTCTTCTAGGTTTGTTTTCTTATTATAAATCTAACCTTTTATCTGGTCTTAGTTGGAATGGAAGACATGCAATAACAACTACTGAAAATATTTTGGCAGTGTCTCGGGTACCTAGTGAATGACAAGCATGTTTGGAAAGCTCCACAGCCTGCCTGGCTTGAAAGTCACAAATGCTACCATTTCTCATCTACGTTAAACCCACTAATTAACAAGTCAGTGTTGACAGGTAGGAAGCTTGTTGGAAAGTACATCAGTCAAAGAAGAAAGAAGAATAATCTTGGAAAATAAATAGGATTCTGGAAGGCAAAGTGTCCTGCTTCCAAGTCTTGTTGAATAAAGTCTGAGTTACTAAGCCAATTTCAATCATGTTTAGGAACCATTCCCACAGATATTCTCTATGCAGATGGAGAAGATATCTAAAGAGCATTAGGCTTGCAAAAGATACAAATGTAGTCAAGAAGAGCTCCTTTCTCTTCAACAGTAATTATAAATTACAGAAACAACTCAAGAAAAAGCACTTCATTAAATTCTCAAGCGCTTTGTCTTGTTCTAGACTTTCTCAAACATTTTGTCACACCTTCTCAAAGAGTCAGAAGTGGGAAGTTTGATAATGTATTGGCTAGAGCAGTATTCCCTGTGTGGATCTGGAGTTGCCTCCTATGGAAATAATGAAATATTCTCTCCTTCTATCATTAGATTTTTTTATCCCAAGAAGAAATTAAAATACTGCTCAGAGAACAGGAAACTGAGTTGAAGGACTTTCATTTTCAGATGTCAAATGAGATGGTCAAAGAAGCAGAGCATAGTTAAATAGTAATTCACCTGTCATTTCTTCTTAGATCCATTATCTTGTTAGGTAATTCTTATTAACCTGGAGGTGAAACTAAAAATGATATGTCAAACACAAGTGATGATATGCTGTAAAAGTAACTTTTGAACTAATGTACTAAAATCTGAGCTTTTTCCCTTTTTTGTGTGTGTGAGTTTGAATGCTCTATGAAGAAAATTATTCTGTAATGAATATTTTCCATTAATACCTGATTTATTTGGTGCTGTAATGACTCTCTAATCGGCTGTTTTCAATTTATTAAGAGAATGCACTGAAAAAATGTGGCAGATCATTTGGTCTTAGATACTTTTCTCAGTCTCTCTCTCCTTTGACTGTGCAAGGAGATTCTGATAAAGACAGAAATTTGAATTTTATATATTGGAAGCTCAAAGACAATCCATTTCTTGACTTCTTCCAGGTACCTCCAGAGAGGAATTTTGGAACCCAATAATTTGCCAAGTCCTGAGTTCATTAACTTTGAAGGGTGGTTTCTCAGAAGACATAACAGCTTTAAAATTATTTGGTCTGTTGAACAACATTTCATTCTGCTTCAGTACACAAAGTGTGGACAAAGAGGGAGCTATATTTTAATAAATTGCAAGAATGATATTAAGGAACCAAAAACTGAAGAAACTATAGCCAAGAATATCATTACTGCATGCAGAGTAAAATTCTCATCAGAGAGTTTTGGAAGCACCAAGAAGAACAGTGTATATTTATTCTCACTATAGTATTAATGTTCACTCTCAGATGACTTATTAACATAAGCCAAATGGGTCACTGGCTGCCTGTCTGAGGGAATGTCCAGCATGAGAGATTCTGTACACAGAACTAAATCATAAAGGAAATGCAAGGCCAACTACCTTCCCTCCAATGCACAGAGCTTAAGGTAGGTGCAAAGACTCCTGTTTGAGTTCCTGTGGCATCCAGCTGCTTCCTGGCATCCTCAGCAATCTGACATACTCTGGAAAGGGCACATTTCTGAATAGCTCAGCCACTTACTGCTCCAAAACAAGGCTAAACTGAAAGGATTTATGTCCAGCCCAAGAGAAGTGGCAGCTAAAATTAGGATTAAATCCTGCAGGATTCCTGTGGGTTGTTCTCTATTGATGCTAGTTCTCTGGGAGCTCTGACCCCACTGTCACCCCATGAACAGCCCCTTTGGCTTTTCTCCACACGCTGCTGCTTTTTCACAGGAGATTTTTGTGGGTCTGCATGGTTTGTTCTTGCTGAACTCTTCATGATTGTCCTCAGCCTTTTTTTCTTTTGTCTTCCCCCAGGTTTTCTTTGTATGCCCTTTGTAAATCAGCATCTGTGCTGAGTAAGAATCTGGTGATGAGAGAGAATGATGTTTCCGTGGTAAGCGTGTCATTTTCTGCTCAAAATCTTTTGGTTCCCAGTGTCTTCTTGACTGGGTGTGTCCCTGTGTGGCATGAGAACACATTATATAGGTTTATGTCTCACTTTGTGTTCAACACTGAAATGAAGAATTATCAGATGATGAAGGCATTGGTAGTTTGCCAGCTTCTTTGTTCCATTGTTTATGTTCACAATCCAACTCTGAAACTATTAGCATGGCTAATTGTGTGACTATAGAGGTAAATTTGTTAGAAGAAACTTGTTAAAGAAGAACTAAGCTACTGGACAATCTGAAAATGCTCAGCTTTGTTTTGCTTCTTGAGGAATGAAATTACACACTCCTGAAGACTTGCCAAAGTCTAGAGACATTCGTGTGATGCACCTGCTCCTGTCAAAAACGGTGTTGAATTTCCTATGTGATTTACTGACATGTCATGACTAATGGACTGCTGCTGCTCCAGCACGAACTCCTGCTGCAGAGCATGGACTGTGCTGTTAAGAACCAGGGTTTGCAGGAAGTCCTTCTCTAGTGCACTCTCAAAAATACACTTTAAATGTATCAGATTGTGTCACTCCTTCTCTCCAGGGTCTTTTTCTGTTCTTTCATTTCCCAACTATTTGATATAGATGCGTCATTTTAACTCTTATCTCTTATGATTGTGCAAAAAATAGAAAAAATATTTAGGAGCACACTGCTACACACTATAATGTAGAACTGTATGTGGAAGGGAACAGGCTGGGACCCTCAGCTGTGGCAGAGAATCTCATGGCCAAAGGAAGAACTGTGTGCAGGAAAACATGGCAGGAACTTGATGTTTTCCTATGGATTGTTGCTAAGATTTACAATTTCCATTGCCACAGAATGGACAAAGGTTTGTCCCCCATCAATGTAGGAGCTTGCACATGGGTAAGGACTGCTGTGCCAGGAAATCACCTGTTCATGGTTACTCTTTTGGTGTATGGATCATTACAGAATTACTTTCACCATGCTGGGCTCAAAAACAAACAACGACAACAACAAAATCCTAAAAAGATATTTTTGTTACAGTGTTGAAATGATCTAACTCCGTGGAAGTTTGAAGAACAATTTAAATACTTACTCATGCAGACTGGGAGCGAAGGGCTGTGATTTGGATCTTGGTCTGCTTCTGCTTTCCCCTACCCTGAAATGCAGCGCTATTTTTGAATATCTTGCCAATCATGATAGCCAGTAATTAATAATTGTAGCTAAAATACAAGGGATACAGCTTGTGTGAGCCTGGGAGTTGGTTGTCAAGCACCTTCTCTTGAGGACAGTGTTCTGTAAGGATATCAGGGGTTGTCAAATAAGGAAGGAGGAGGCTGTCCTTCCTGCAACCTAGAATACCTCTTCCCAAGGTATCAGATTGAGCCTTAAACCCTTCAGCTAGAAATCCAGTTTTAATTGTTTATATTCATCTTTCTGCAGGAAAACCATGAATTGTGCAAGGGTATGCAATCCCTGACATAAGAGCAAAAGCTAACATGTCATTTTGCTTTTCTGAACAGAGCATCTGACAGCTTAAAATTTCTGAAACAACAGTTTGTTGCACTTTTGTGTTCCATTACAGGTGATTTGTATTAATGTTCTTCATGTTTTGCCTTTCTTGTTGGGAAAAAAAAATTAGCAGAAAAACGATGTTGTGTTCCAGTGACCAAAACAAATGCCCACATTCTTTTAACATCTTCATTAGCATTCTGTGTGCTGGAACAGAGGGCACACTCAGCAAATATGCTGATGGTACAGAACTGGGAGGTGTGGTTGATACACCACATGGCTGTGCTATTATTCAGAGGGATCTTGGTAAGTTTGAGAAATAGGTTGACATTATGTTCAGTAAATAAAAATGGACAGTTCCATACCAAGGGAGCAATAACCCCATGTATCAGCACAGGTTTGGGGGTGACTGGCTGGAGAGCAGGAAAAGATCTGGTAGGCACAAGGCCAACAACATCCTGGGTTTCACGATGAAAAGTCTTCTGAGGTTTTGCATAACATTATAGAAACAACATGTTCAATTCAGTAAAGGGTAATTGGGCACTAGTGATAATATTTGGTACCTGGGTACCAGTCTGGTGTCCACCAGAGGAACTGAAAGTGATCAAAGCCATCCCACAGTCTTTCATAACACTGTAAAAGAAAGGACAGAATGTGAATCTCTTAATTGACATGCTGCTCTTGTGAATTCCCTAAAAATTGCATTTAAAGTGTAGAAAAGTTGGAAATCTATGTCTGTTCGCTGAAGGGCAAATAGACTTTATGACTAGCCATTATCCATTCTCTTTGCTTTGGATGACGTCACAAAAGATATAAAATTAATTATATATATTTGTTTTAAAGCAACCACAACATGTTTTAAATCAAATATTTTTATTACTTTCACAACAAATTATTCTTTTACAGTGCTTTGCACAAACCGCTGATATTGTGGAATTCTTTTTTAATAGAAAACCATCTGCAAATTTTTAAAATTAAGAATATCAGTTGGCTTTTCTGTTATAAATGGTACCTTCGGGCAACACAAAATTCCCACACATTGCACTGTGCAGAACTTCCCTACACACCCTGCAACTTACAGAGGATTATCGGGATCAAAATGGAATATTAATAGAGGTGAAATGGAAAATTAATTTCTCCTCACTTTGTGATTTGTTGCCATACATGGAGGACAGGCATCATTTTGCAGTGACACACTATTCCTGGAGTCAGGCTGCCTGTCAGCTGGTAAGTGCTGATGTAAAGGTAACTGATCTTGGGAAAAACATGGATCCATAATAGGCATAAATGTACACCTCTGAGAGAAAGCTTAAAATAGATGCATCTGATACCTTGTTTTTATTGCAGAGACTTCCAAGTCCATAATCATCTTGATGTGAAACAGTGACAGGGATGTCTTAGAACATAAGAGCTCCATTCCCTTTCCTGTCATCAGAGATGGGTGAACACACCCCTGTTCTACAGAAACTATTTTTCTTGAGCAACTTTATTTCCTTAGGACTAACTAGTGAAAGTGATTTACCCTGAATATTCTAAAGCACCAAGAAACCCCAGTATCTGATTTGTGGCATGGAATTAAAGGCTTGATAGTGGCAATTTTTTTTTCACTGTGTTGAATGTTCACCATTTGCATGTGCTGCTGGGCTCTTTTAAAATAAGGAGGAATTATTAATAAATGTTATTTAAGCAGTGATAAGTAGAGGTTTGCAATCTTTAAAGGCAAATGTATAATTTCAAAAGGAAGAGCAAAGATGAATCTCTGGGAAATGTCTGATTAAAAGATCTGCCAGCTTTGTGTATACTCTGTGTTTTTTCACCCAATTTCATCCCCATTGCCCAGTCCCTTAATGAGTATCTCTTGGGCCATGGGTGCCATGGGAAACAGATCAATTTGCCAAATCTCTTCTTTTTCCTGGCATTGCAGGAGGGGCAGGCAGGTTGTGTCTGGTGCCTTCTCACACCACAAGTGCTTGTGAGCAGGACAGCCAAAGAAACAGCTGAAAACATCAAGGGAAGGGGAAGAAGAGGAACTGGTGGTGACTGGAAGGACAGAAAGTATTTAGGACACTCCTGAGAGAGTATGTGCTCACTGGACACTCCAGGGTGAGCTATTTTACAAGCAGGTGACTCTTGTAAATACAGATTGAGTGTGACCTTCATGCAAGCAACTGTGAAGCATAGAGCAGTGAGATCATGGTCCTTCTCATGAGGCCAGCCTGACCCCTGAAGTGCCATATCCTATGCAGAGAAACACTGTGAGTCTTGGGTGGCTTGGAAAAGTCAGTTACTGTCAAGTTACTGAAAGGATTCATTTTAGAAGAAAGAAAAATTTCTTTCTGAACACTGTGGTCACTAGAGTTAGTGCTGAGCTGTAAATGCTTTCTCCCACTGCTTGAAAACAGCTTTCCCTTCACTCACCTCTCTGCTGCTTTTTGTTTTCTCCTGCCTCCTGTTCCATACTGCACATCTCTCTCTCCCTGTCCCTCTTGTTCCACCCCATCAGAATAATTAAAATGCTCATGAGAATGGATGAACTCCTTGAAAAGATTGGCTTGAATTATGATGTGTCACACTTGCTGAGTGATTGGAAAGATAGTCCAGGGAGATGAAACTGATACAAGATGGATTTATTTATATAACTCCACTGAGGAGAAAAAAAAACAAGGAGAAAAAAAGGCTGAAGGAAAATATTAGGAGCAAAATGAATGAATGCAAAGAGTCCATTTGCTAATTCATTTTGAGAATTAGAGATATGTTTCTGTTCCTCAAACACCTATATATCCAGATTTTGAGAATTTTTGAGGTAAACAAATAAATTTTATAGAAATTAAGATCTGGAAGATGCCATAAAATTCTGGTCACTGCAGTGGTGAGCACCATATCAGAAATTTTTCTCCATCCCATTTTTGGTTTTCACTATAACTTGGCAATAAATTGTGACCTGATGAGATCACAGAATTGACTGTAAGTTAGGTTAATTGTTACAGTGAGACTGGGGAGGTGTCTGTTTCTGTGTTCATATCCTCCTCATTTCCAAATGACAGCAGTCTTGCTTTTAATGTAAAGCTCAATCTTCTTTTTGTTCCAGATGGACTTCCAGGAGCTCCAATGTTCTTCTGCTCAAGAAGTTTGGGCTTT
The DNA here is from genome assembly GCA_013400435.1 of Pycnonotus jocosus. Lineage (NCBI taxonomy): Eukaryota > Metazoa > Chordata > Aves > Passeriformes > Pycnonotidae > Pycnonotus > Pycnonotus jocosus. The sequence goes on from VWYP01006741.1 coordinate 12,413, forward strand.
ATCATGGATAGCAAATGAATGACAGGGATATTTATCAAGCTTCTGTATCCAGACAGATGTGTGAAGCACAAACTATAGTCTTAGATAGACAAATGATATAACAAAATGCCCACTCATGAACAGCAATCTGCAAATCACAAAAGTCATTTAACAAGAGCCTTCATGCCATGCCAAACATTTCTCACCATTAGGGAGAGAATTGTCTGGGGGAGAACCATGTGCCTTGTAAATACTGAATTTATAACAAGGGGTTGGAATTTTGCACTGACTGTTGTGACTTTATGTCTGTTCTTCTAAAATGACTGATGAGATGGCCTCTTTCCAGAGTTATTGTTCATCATTATATTACATCACTTTTTTTTTTTTTTTTTTTTTTACTTTGCTTCTCTTTGTCTATGTTATTAGCAGGAGATTAGTTCTCCCCGTGCTCTCTGCCTTCTCTGCTCACTGGAGGTTATACAATACCATGCTAGAAAGGGTTCATTCATGCCACATTGTACTCCTGACACTAGCAGGGGAATCACATTCTTCCTGCACATGCCATTTTGTTGGCCTGCATCAGGAGAGCCCTGAATGCTCTGCATAAAACAAAATCCAGACTTCCTTGTTATGCAGATAATCCATAGTGTCTACTAGATGCCATGCCATGGGCTCTTCCCAAACAATCCAAGAAGCCATTGCATGTGTGGATTGTTTCCTGGGCATGTTAACAAGTCTTTTGCCAGGACTCTGTCAGGACTGCCACATCTCAGCTGAGGACATGAGGGAAATGCTGCTCTGGAAAGAACTGCATATAAAGCCCAGCACCTTCCTCTGAGCTAAATGCAAGTCACCAAAACCAGCCCTGTTTCCCTACAGCTTTGAGGAGACCCACACCAGGTGGTTGTTCTATCATTCCAGGGGACCAAAAATTTTCTCTGAGGGGGGAAAACTGTCAGGTTGACGTACGGTCAGTGATTCTTTCACGGTTTGGAGAGGGTGAGTTACTTCAGCTGCACTGCATTGGAAGACTTCTAAGACTCCTCTCTGGCCCAGTTTTCCCTTCCTTCCATCCCTGTCCCTAAGGAGATGACGATGCTGTTCTGACCCAGGGCTGACTGAGCCATGCTGACTGTGGTAGGCAAGTTCCAGGCTCTCCCACTGCTCCTTGTTCAGTGGGTCTCAGATGACAGCAGAAGAGGATGGCAGCACCTCCACTCACTAACTCCTGCTCCCAGAACTTCTGGGAAATGCTGCAGCAATGGACAGAGGGCAGGACTCATCCAAGCACAGAGCATATTGTTACGTGAAATCTTCCACAGGAAAATTTAGGAAATTCTCTGATAGCTTTGCTGCATTAGTGCCTACTACAATTTTTGATACTGAAGATGGGGTTGGGGGCACTGGGGGGATAGCACAGAGAAGCTCATGCAGACATTTCTTATGGTACCTGGGATGTGCCCAATACATTCCCTAAGAAGCCCTGATGCCACACAGGAGATGTCTGTCCAGGTGACTTCTATGGAAATCAGACAAGGGGGACATTTCTATCACCTTAATCCTCCTGCCAAAAGAGAAAAGGTGTCCTCTCCACCTACATGGAAAATCAGCATTGAAAAAATCTCTTTTCCAGGATTTTTTTCAGTACAACAGCCTAGGAAGGTTTCCACTCCTTCTGTCCATTCATGCAGACATTTCCTCCCAAAAAGAGTTCAAGCTCTCCACAACCACTGCAGGATTGACTCAAAAAGAAAATATGAGAGTAATGTAAACAGTGTGCAGGCAAATGTGGGTGTACTTTCATTTTTTCATTAATTTACATTTCGATGTCCTGAATTCGGAAGACCCCCACATTTTAGCATAATTTATGATGTCCTGAATTGTATGAATCCTGGTGTTCTTATTATAGGAACAGATTATATACTCTGTGCAGCTGACAGAGACAAATGCTACACTTACTCCCTGGAGAATTCTAATCTCCCCCTCAAATTTTAAGATGTCAGTGAAAAACAATCTCCCTGTTTCTGAAACCCAACCCCAAGGAGCAATGATCCTACCATCCATAAAAATAACTGGTCTGGGATCCTTAGGGATGTATTGCTGACAGAGTTGTTCAGGCCAAGACAGTGCAGATGTCCACACCATAAATCTGAAAAGGTTATGGTTCATGTGTGGCAGAAAATAGAGAGAAGGTTCATGGCCCAGAGAATGCCCCACTATGAAAAGAACCATCCTTTGGGGACCATTTAGTGTCACATATTCCTCGAAACACTTGTAGTTAATCTGCACAGCTCATCACCACCAATGCAGTGGCTACTGAAAGTTCCCATTCATTGAAAAATCTGCCAGACAAATCCATGAAAGCAAAACCAGGTGCAGACTCCTGATCCTACACAGAACAAAACAGGATTGAGATGTGCCCAAGACAGGAGCACTTGAGGAATGGGGTAGTGTTAAGGAAAAGCCTCAGCACATCTGCCTGTTCCATTATTCCTGTGATTTTCAGCCTCAGACATTACTGAGGCTGATCCACTGCCAGGACAATGCTCTGGGCTGACCTTTGGGTCCTGACACTGATGCATAAAGAGGCCTAGAACAGAGGCTGGACAGAGTTAAAATAATAAAGTAGGGATTTATTAAAAGGCTTTCAAAAGATACACCTTGGGCAGTACAAGAGCCTGGCCAGGGCTCCACTCAAGAGGGACAGTGAGTCACGAGTTTTCACACTTTTATAAGTTTTGGTCCATTTACACATTGGGGTTAATTGTCCAATTACAGCTTCAGGTGATGCAGTCCCATCCTCCCAGATTGCTCCCCTCAATTCACTGTTGTTTGCACTTTCTGGGCCTGAAGCTGCATTGGTGTCCTTGTTCTGGGGCTGGAAAAGGATTGTTTTGTCTAAACTGTGAGGAGAACTTGCTAACACTTTATATGAAGTTCAGAGTTACCAATGCAGTACAGAATCTGGAAAAAATGAAAGCTAAAACTTAAAGCATCAACATGCCTGTCACAAAAAGCCAGCAGGCAAGGGCATCCCCCTTGCCAAGAGGCCATGGAGAGCCTGGAGCCCAGGTGCTGCTGCTCTACAGCCAGGACAGCCCTCTGTTTGCACAGGCAGTGCCAGACACAGCCACTGCTCATGGCTCTGGGCACAGCTCACACCTGGCAGGCAAAGCTCTCTGTGTGTTCATGGAGTGCAGGGAGAGCTGCTGGAGCCAGGGCCAGCTGGAACCTCTTCCTGCCTGGGCAAAGCAGCTCGTGCTGTGCCCAGTGATACTGGCTCCAGGCTGATATGCATTCCAAGCTTGGCAAATCAAGTTTGCAAAGTGCATGAGACAGAGCCTGGGGAGGCAATGTGCTGTAGGATGGATTTGTACAGATCTGAAGCACCTAAAAGCAAGTGGGTGGCTCACTCGTGCCCCTTGGGTGCTGGCCAAGGCCCAGGAGCTTTAAGTTGAACTGTTCCAAGCTCCTCCCTCAAGGAAGTTTCTTTGCTCCCCTGTGGTCTCACAAACTCCCCTTTTCCCCTTGAATCAATAACTTCTGAATGTGTAATGCTGTGATAGCACAGAATATTTCAGCAGAGGTGCCACCAGAACTTTATAGAGCCACCTGTGTGCTCCCTAAGAGTTTCCCAAGTACCACCACACTGGTACACTCCACATCACTGTGCCTGTTTGGGAAACCCACAGAACACGTGATTTTTGCTAATGCTCTCAGCTCTTATTTTCAGTCGCTCTGCTGCTGTGCTCTCATCTTACCTTGGAACTAATGGGGGATTGTTTTATTTACATCAGTGACACAGCCCATGTGGATCAAATATTAAGTTACCATCTCGGTTGTCAAGACAGCACCAAACAATCCAGATTTTCATGTTATAATGCAGATTTTCCAGCAGTCACAGCTAACTTGGTACATCAGTGACTGCCTTTAGGTGCAAGGGATTTAATGAGTAGTACAGGCTTCTCCCACAAGGCTTGTGGTGTTCTCTGTTTCTCAGAAGAGTTATTGTAAGAACTTTGCTAATTAAAAAAGTGACATCATATCTCCTGTTGCTCTTTCACCCCTGGGATTTCCTATTAGTTTCTTTAATTAGAGCTTTTTGCTAGCTTTGAGCTGATTGAATACTGATGCCCAAGATATATTTTAAGGCTGAAGGACTGGCAAGTTGCTAGTCCAGTAAAAAGCACAGCTATTATCTTCTATGCCCCCTCCCCATTGCCTTTTTCATCCTCCTACAGATCAGGAAAAATATCTTGACCTGAAATTTTCTCACCAGGTCAGGGCTACACCTACAACAAACTTTCACCACCTGTAGTCCAGACAACAGCAATGGGCAGCAATGCCACTCACACCCACGTGCTGGGGGATCCCTCAGGGGCCCCTTTATCCCCCTGCAGAGCGTTTTCAAACTCTGTCTGCTCCTCTTCAGTGTGACTTGTCTCCCTTGGGAGAGCAGCAGCAGGTTAAAGCCAGGACCCTGATAACTCTGGCAGTTATGAAAGCCCTGTGCTCATGGATGTGAAGGGATGTGCTCATGGGATGTGCCCATGATATGGGGGAAAATGTATTTCTTTCTGGATCCTGACATCCTTGCTGACTTTTTCCTGCCATCCCCAGCAGTAAACTGTGGTTTGTAGCTCTGGCCTGCAGTCCACATGCCCTGTGGATGGCTTCATCAAAAACTTTACTTTTCTGTGTGTGATTTTCACTTGCTTAAGGTAACAAGCAGCCAGCAGCTGACAGGAAAGGCTCCAGCAGGCAATCCACTGCCCCCATTTTCAAACCAAAACACACCTATTACTTAGCTTTTTAATGCCCTTTGGATGATGGAGGTGCATGATTCCCTTATGCTGAGACAATCTTCCCTAAATATTCACAGCATCTCCTATCCCATTTTCTTGACTACAGGATACAGGAGCCCAGCTGAGAGATTTCTTGTCTGTGACACATCTGCTTTCATACTGTGGCTCTCTTTAAAGGCTTCATTTTATTAATGCTTCTAGGAAATTGTGACATGTGTAAAGACAGATTTTTGCTCTCTACTTGTTAGAGCTTGAATTCCCACCTTAGAAAGGCTTTGGGCTGCCTTGCTACCCTGAATAACCCCTGCCTTGTCTAGCTGGGACTACAGTAGCTCAAAACCACTACTGGGCATGGCTAATTGTGGAGTCTGTTTTCTCATCCCCTGGCTCCAGCTTCCATTAGATAGGTAGGAGTGTCACTGGCACATTTAACACCGGGACTCTCCATGTTCACTGAGGCACAGGATTGCTACCAAAGCTACAAGCAGAAGAAATCTGAATGCAAGGGCAACAAAAAGGAAATCTGGATGAGCTGGGAATTATACATCCCTGGATGTGCACAAAAGATTGCATTTGCAATGGCTGAGAACAGTCTGAATGTGTCTGCATCACCAAAACTGGCCTTAGGAAGGAGAAAAACTCAGTTAACAGCAATAAGTTTCTCTGACAAGCCCTATTCCTTCAAAACTGCAGACAGATTAAATCTCTGTCACTCGGATCCCTTAACGTTATTGGCAAATTTGCCAAAGGTGCAATCTGTGACTCACTCACAGGGACTGAGATTTTGAAAGATAAGAGACTCATAGTGAGCCACAGGGGTATTGTTCTCATTGACAACTGCCAGCCAGCTACTAATTAGCTGCTGATTGAACAGTAGAGACAGTTCAGACAATTTTCAAATGTTACAACCACCCATTTGTCCATCCTCAGCTTCCAAATGAGACATCTGCAAGATACACTGTGAATACACTTTACATAGCCTCAGGATGTTCAGCAAGGCATTTCATATCACGTGTTATTTCCACCTCTATCTCCTCATCCACATGCTAAAGTCAAGTTTGTAGTTTGTGAGGTGAATGGTACCAAGATAAAAACACAGATGAGGGATCAGGGTGGTGTTCTAATGGGATACAGACTAGTAGTGTTGAGATGCCTCCACTTTCCCACTTGACTCTGCTGCCTTGCTGTGATTCCTGCTCCTGAATTCAGAGCCAGTCGCAGAACACGGGGGAGGGGAAGAAGCCGTGGTTAAGAGTGGCAAAGGGTGAGGCAGCTGCCCGGTCTCCATCTCAAGAAGGATCTATTTTCAGCACAATAAAATCCTCCCTCTTCCATGGGAATGTCAGCACTGCAGATCCTTGCCCCCTCCTCGCTACTGTGCAGGACAGTCTGTAGCTGGAGTCCACCCTCAATCTGTGTCTTCTCTTTTCACTCTGCTGTGGTGTGCATCCAACTGTAATGGAGTCCAGCCCTGAAGGGATGGAAGCATTGGCAGAAAGTTAATAGAGGCACAATCAATTTTAATTCTGTTTTTTTTTCATCAAGATGTTGTTGCTTCTTCCAGCAGGTCCTTCCTTTCCCAAGGACAGATACTGCTGTCGCTCTTCCAAACCTTTCCAGAGTAACACTGCAGCTCCATCAGTAAATTAAACGTTTCCAGGAACTTAGGCCAATTGGCATGGAACTGTTCATGCTTATAGAAGTAAACTATTTCTGTATCAAGCATGCTGAGGCTGGATGCAGATTGTTTTGGGAAGGGTCCCAGAAAATGCCAGCTGTCCAGTTATGATTTTAAATCTGTTTAGGACATGTGTTGCTGGCACAGGTCAAAAGCTTGACAAGAAATATGCTAATGATTTATCAGGATAAGTGATTGGCTTCCCCCATCTGCAAAGGTTCCCTGGCACGAGGTAGAATTCTAGGAAAGGCAGCATGAAATGGACTTTTCTCCAGTGTAATTCACTGTCTCTGAACTTAGAGCAGATAACCAACAAGATTGAGGACTTTGGATTCTTTACAAGAATGCCAGTAAATTTAATTAATCATCAGTGGGAGAAGGATCAGCTCTGTGAAAGAAGATAAAGCAGCCATAAAGGATGAATACCTCAGATTCATCAGGGTAAGCTCTTGTGAGAGGGCAAAAGTTTGAACAAGAGTCTGGACATGAGTCTTTCAATTTTGGCTTCTTACAGAAGAAGAACACCTGAGAATATGCTGCTCACAAACTTTCCTTATTTTCATCATGCCAAGTTGTAGGACAAGGGGTAATGGATTTAAACTGAAAAAGAAGAGTTGTATATTGGATACTAGAGAGAAATTCTTCCCTGTGAGGGTGGTGAGGCCCTGGCACAGGGTGCCCAGAGCAGCTGTGGCTGGCCCTGGATCCCTGGAGGTGTCCAAGGCCAGGTTGGATGGGGCTTGGAGCAACCTTGGATAGTGGAAGGTGTCCCTGCCCATGGCTCTTTCAGGTCTTTCCAAGTGAATCCATTCTATAATTGATTCTCTGATTTCCCTGCAGGAAATTAAAGAAGTGTTATCAGTATTGATAGTTTCAATGACACAAAACCCTTGGATATCCACTGATTTTCCATGATGGTCTTCTCATATTTATCTCCATCTTTGACCTCTATTAACATAGTCCAAATTACTTTTTCTTTCCCACTTTGCCTTGAAACTTGAATGTAATGTTTAGTTTATTTGCCTTGATATTATTCATTGAGATTACTTCCTGAAATTCTTAGCCTGTGAACAAGGAGCCAAGATGGAAAAAAGCCCAAAACCAACACATCAGTGTTTGTCAAAGATTACTTAAGAGTTTTCGGGCTATTGTTTCCTTATGTTGTAGTTTAACTTTTTCAGCTAAATTACTCTCCAATATTTCTTATCTATGCTTCCATTGTCTTTGTGATTTTCCTAGTTCAGAGCTCTACTGACGATACTGATTAAGTCCCTGCAAAGCCTTTGCTAATATATAAATCTTCTCTTGGAAGACTTATGCAACACTGCACTAACATCATTGGTGGTATCATCTGCCAAACTTCTGACATGCATCCAAGACATTCATGGCACCATGCTATTTTGGAATGATTTTATCAATACATTTTCAAGCAAGATGTGTAAATCACCTACATTTTTCATCTAGATTCTCTTCCTTTATACCTGTTGCTTTTTTAGTCAAAATTTCAAAAACTGACAATATTTTTCAGTTGGCCTGTAGCTCTTTCTTCCAATGAACAAGGTGTTTTACAGCAGTGTACTAAAATATCAGCTAAAGAATTGTCCCTTTTGTATATTCTTATTTAAGTGGAGGTAGAAGACAAGTCAAATTAAAAAAATAATATTTTAGCATATTCATTTTTATTTTTACAGTATACCAAATTTAATGTCAGCAAAGGACTTCCTCTGGAACAGAAAATATACTGAGATGTCACCAGGAGCTGTCAGTTGGGATTTGTTAGATCAAGATGACCAGATTTGCAAGGACTAATGACAGTCCATCAAAACATCTAAGACATTGAAATGTCTTTTTATATTGAAAGTTTTTTCTAGTAGCTTGCAACACAATTATGTGGTGGTTAGAAACACTCAGAGTAATGCCTTTTCCCTCTATCATGCTTAAAGTGAACAGATATTTATGCTGCCTGCCCATACCTTTTGTCTTCCTGATCTGTTGAAGCTTATAGGGAACTGATGATGACTTTTGCATCTCTCAGTCACACAGTGTCAAATAAGATAAATCTGGACACATGAATTTAAGTTTTCATTGCAGCTATTTAATTATGGTGTTACTTTGTTCTGATATTGAAACCATCACTATTCAAACCTCATTCCATAATGAAATGCTTCTAGTAATAGATTGTTGGAGTTTAATCAGTTCTTAAGTTCATCAGATAGCTGAGTTTCCAACAAGACACGAGGCTGAAGTCCTCTCAAGCTATTAGTTGAGCTGTCTCTAAATTATCACCTGCTTTTGAAAGAAATAGAACTTCTCGTTCCTGGCGAGATGCTGGCACTGCAGGAGCATGTTTACAGCACTGCCCGCTGAGATGGCACGGTTTCTGTCATATGATACATCTTTGGCAGCTATGACTGTCCTTGCTGCTCAGGTGGACAGAGCATGCTGTCACCACAACAACCATTAAGATACTTCTAATCCTGCACTGGACTCTGAATTTTCTGAATTAACTCAAATGTAAGATACATTCTTCAATACACATAGTACTGCCCCAACTATGCTTGTCAGAAGTTACCTGCTGTTGAGTAGGAGCAGAGCTAGACCAGGAATAAATATTCTGAAGAATTTCAGTTTTATTAATGTATCCTGTTGAGATCATCTCCACTCCCTTGGATCCTGCATCTTGTGAAGCAAACACTGCAGCACTGTAAACTTTTGCTGTGCTAGTTCAGCATGATGTTGTTTCCCTCTGTGCTTTTACATGGAAAGAGACTTGAGAGGGACAAGGAAAAGGGTTCAGTTGTACATCACCCTTCAAATGGTGGGCAAAGAGCAGCAGACATTAATATCACAGAGAACACAGAAGAAGAAATTAATTTCTCCAGCCATCCCCTGCTGAGTTTCCATTAAGTCCTGGCAGCAGTGGGAATCAGTGACTTCTTTTCTCAGCTGTTGCTGTAACCTAAAAAGAGCCCTGAAATGCTCCCTTGAAGGTCACATTGAGGAGACAGGTCAGTGCTGCACTAGATGTGGCTTATGGAAAAGGCAGCAGGACAGTTTCTTTTATGAAATATATTTTATCATATTTTAGAGCAGCTCAGTACATAGGCATTTTCCTCAGCTTCTCTGGTAGAGCATAGATAATTCTATTCTTCTCTCTGTACACTGAAAATTACCTGAATTTGTCATTATGCCTGAGTGCATATAAACATCATCAGGTTTAAATTTTTACTACTCTCTCTAAGTCGATTTCACTCAATGTGTAGAAATTGTGTGAGGCTCCATAAACTAAACAAAAGTTCTTCATCATTACATACTTTGATTTTTTTTTTTTGCATTGCACCATATAAAAGAATCATATCAGTAAAAACTGCCTATAATTTGAATTTGAAAACACAATTCAGTAAAAAGATAACTAAAATATTCAGAATATTTGAAAAGACAGAAAACCACTGTAACTCTATTTGCAGTGATAAAGGCTGTCATATGAATTTAGGACTGTGAAATATACTGGCAAAAAATATGTTATCCATGTACAGAAAAGTTGTAAAGCAGTAAGAATTAGAGGTGAATATCCATATATGCTTACATTTAGATATTGTAGGACTGTTGCAGTTATGGATGTTATATTGAAATGTGCACAATATTGTACTTTTTCCTGAAGTAAAATTGGGAATTGGGCATATCTTTCATTCACCTTTACTGCAATAACTTCACCAAATCCTTCACAACTTTTTTCACAAAGAATCAATATGGATTTATTCTGCTATATAGCAGTAACACAGGCAGTAGTTATGTCCTCCTGGAAACACTGACCAAACACACTTGGCCTTTAACTAAATAAAACCTGAATGATTTGCAGCTAGAGAAAATGTCATCTGACTACTGAGGGGACATTAAGGAACAAGGAAGGAATTCTTTCTCACAGCCTGACTCACATGTGAGAAGCTACCTTAGGTCCCAGCCTGACAGCACTGCATGAGACAGGGTTGCTAGATGCCACTGAGAGCAGGACTGAACAGAAGGGCAGCAGCAGCTACTCAGAGAAGACCTCAGGGACACTGCTCAGAGCCTCTTCAAACCCAGCCTCCAGCAGTGGCACACCTCTTACTTCTCTGAGAAACCCATCCCTGTGTCTCACCACATTTATCATAAATATTTCTATTTGAAATCTATTTTTTTTTTTCCAGCCTAAAACCAGTGCTTCTTGCTCTTCAAATTCCTTGCTCCTTCTTTCTTACAAGCCCCCTTTAAGTATTGAAAGGCCTCAAGAAGATGTCCTTGAACCTTTCTTATCTCTAGGCTGAACAACCCCAATGACTGGACACAGCACTTAGTGCTGGGGTTTAGTGAGGGTGGTGGTGTTTGGTCAAAGGTTGGATTCTGTGATCTTGGATGCCTTTTCCAACCATAATGATTCTATGATTCTGTGAAGTATCTCAACTTTTTTTCATAGGAGGGGTGTTCCAGTCCCTAGCCCTCCTTTGGAACCACTCTAANTAGTGCTGGTGGTGGTGTTTGGTCAAAGGTTGGATTCTGTGATCTTGGATGCCTTTTCCAACCATAATGATTCTATGATTCTGTGAAGTATCTCAACTTTTTTTCATAGGAGGGGTGTTCCAGTCCCTAGCCCTCCTTTGGAACCACTCTAAATGGAAGAGCTGATTGGGAATGTCAAGCTCAAGGTCAGCTTTGACTGCAGTGACCATGAAATGGTGGAGTTAGAGATCCTCGGGGCAGTGAGGAGGGGACACAACAAGCTCACTGCTCTGGACTCCAGGAGAGCAGATTTTGGACTTTTCAGGGATAACTCAGGAGTGATGCATCCCAGCAAAGAGGAAGTCAGACAAAAATGCCGGGAGGTGTGCATGGATGAACAAGGAGCTCCTGGATGAACTCAGATGCAAGAAGAAAACCTACAGAGGGTGGGAGCAGGATCAGGTAGCCTGAGGAATATACAGAAATTGTCCAAGCAGCCAAGGAGCAGAGGAAAGCTAAGGCTGTGATAGAATTAAACTTGGCCAGGGACATTAAAAGCAAAAGGAAAAGTTTCTGCAGGAATGTTGGTGATAAAAGGAAGATAGGAAAATTTGGGCCCTCTCTGGAAGAAATCAGGTCACCTCATTACTTGGGATCTAGAGAAAGCTGAGGTACTCAATGATGTTTTCACCTCTGTGTTATCCAGCAACTGCTCAAGCCACATCATCCAAGTTTGCATGGACCTGATGGAGAGAATTCAGAGGAGGTTGTGAAGATGCTCCAAGAGCATCCTCTGCTCTGGAGAAAGGCTGGACAGCTGGAGATGTTCAGCCTGGTGAAGAGAAGGCTCCAAGGAGATATTCTAGCAACCTTCCAGTGCCTGAAAGGGGCTGGAAATAAGCTGGAGAGGGACTTTTGGTGAGAGAGAATTGCTTCCCACTGGCAGGGAGCAGGTTTAAAATGGATATTAGAAAGGCATTCCTCCCCATGAGGGTGCTGAGGTCCCGGCAGAGGTGGCCCAGAACAGCTGTGGCTGTCCCATCACTGAAAGTGTTCCAGACCAGATTGGATGGAGCTTTGAGCAACCTGGGATAGTGGAATGTGTCCCTGCAAGTGGGAAGAGCTGAAGGGGTCTTTTTTTTTTTTTTTCCTGGTTGGTGAGTTTGACAGTGGAAGCATGTAGACAGGAGACAAGCTTTCAGCTGAGTCCATGGTTTGTTTATGTTAGCAGAAATGTAAACAAGGATAAACTGAGGACTGCAAGTCTTTTTACTGAGGTTGTCTTTTGGATGTCTGAGCTGAACTTTGTGATCGTGAAGGGCTTTTAAATTCTGCAGGAGCAGCAATTTCCGCAGGAATTTGAATGTAGACTCTCTCATGACCCATAATCATTTCTTGTTGAAAGGGGTATGAATATGCAAATGGCATAGATTTCTACAAGCCCAAGTCTTTACCTCAAGGATTTCTTTTATTTATGGTACAGATTGACAGGTCAGACTTGGAAAAAAAGACATAAGAAACAACTGAGGGCCTGTCCTGATCTGCCAATATGGATACTTTCTGATTAATTAAAATATCATCAAGAAAAGAAAGAAACAACTGTTGTTAAGCTGCAGTGATCTACATAGCAGAAATCACAGCACATGTTACAATACTCACTTTAGCACAAATTCTTGCACAAGTTTATAATAATCCTTCTTAGAGGATCTCTCAATTCTTTTGCAAATTCAAGTGTACAGATTGGTGTATCTGCACTAATGTACATATGCTTTTCTTCATGTATCAAAAGTGACCTCACATCTCTCTCTGAGACCCAACCTAGTAGTTCAGCTACAGCCCAGCCTCTTATTTCTGTGATAAAATCTTTGTCCCTTGTACTATCTTGCCCTGTCTAAGACTCTCAGACACCAGCACTATCACACTATCACAGAGCAATGTCTTTCCTCTGCTTTCAGAATCTTACTAACACATCCGCCAAATACTTTTCGTAATGTTTACTTCCCTCTTAGTGGCTTGCTTAATGTATTCCTCTTAGGCATTTCTTACAAGATTCACACCATCACAAGGGAAGGATAAAAGCTGACATTCCCATTGTACAGCTGGGATATCTGCAGTACTGACATACCAAGCAATCCATC
>VWYP01006742.1:10468-25975 GCA_013400435.1 Pycnonotus jocosus
CTAGAGTATCTTCCACAAAAATTAGTGCTTGCCACATTTTTTTTCACCTACTGGAATTGTTTTTGAATACAAAGCATGCGTATACTGAAAAAACTTAAAGAAATACAAATATAAAGGAATACATTTTTTTTCTGTCTGAAAGGTGACTTTTTCTACTCACCTTTTCAGGTGACTGAAACAGCCATGTAAAAAGGTGTAAAATGTCCTTCCTTCCCTTCTCTATCCAAGTGTAAATTCACACCACATTTGGATTGGACACAGTATAAATCCACCAAATTATTTGACTGCATGTGAGAAGAGAATGAGAAATGCCACTAGTTAGTTGCTCCATACAAACAATAAATCAGAGTTCTGAATGGCCAGAATATTCAGTCACTTACTGGGCAATCTCTGAATCTGTTTCTACCTCCTTTAAAGAATAAATCTAGGAGGGAGGTGCAATGCAATATATGTTGTCTCTGAAAACTCAGTTAAGCTAAAAGAAGGTCGTGTCAGAGAGTCAGTACTAGTGATTTCAATTTATGTGAAGAGAGGAGGTGGTATACTGAGCTTTTTGCTGTGGTAGCCCTGGGTAACAATGAGGCAATCAGCACTTTCCCAAGACAGTTGTCAGTGAGCAGGCAAGACCCCGAGACCCTCTGTGCCCATTAAAACAATCCAGACTGAAAAATTTTGCAGGTTTTTGAAGATCAAGTTCCTTTCTTGCTATTATAAATTCCTACATTGGAAGCACAGATTGCCTTTGGGAAAAGATCACGGACTCAAGAGAGGCTGTTTCATGTGAGGAAGATTTCAGTGAGTTATCAGCATTCAATATTAGGTTATGCTTATGTTTTGAGGATTGCAAAATGTAGCACAGACTTTCTAGAAGAGATAAGAGGAAATAAGTCACAGCACATCTGTGTCTAGCTGCCATCACACATTATTTTCTTGAATATGTGTTTTAGTCACTGATACATATCTATTGATTTACTTAAAATATCACGAGCAAAGACTCAGTACAAATGAATGTCAACATATTTTATGTCAAATGTGTCTATATAAAAATATAATTTAATACCTCTATCCTGACAATTTACAAATACTTCTTTCAGTATTGTATTGAGAAAAATACCTACAATTACACTTGTCTCTAAAGAGGAAGTAAATGTAAAGAGATAATAATGTAAAATCATGAGATTGTGTCGTAAAGATAAAAGAAACTAAAAGATTAAAAACTTAAAATTGAGAAGGGAAATCTCAGCTGAAGTTGGTCAAGATTTTCTGGGACTCTCAATGAAAGTGATCAAAAGTGATTTAAAAGCCAGCCCTTGCACATTTTTATCATAATTGGACACAGGCTAGGTAAGCTATAATCTGAAATCAGCCTGACTTCAAATAACCATAATAAAGAATGGTTGTTTCCAAGATATAACATGACTAATAGCATATTTTATGTAATATTTTCCTTTTAGCTATCCATATATTATTGAAGAAAATTTATGAGAATCCTTCAAGTTGAAATCAAGGAGTGATGCATTAGTTCTGGAAGCTGAAGTGGAAAACTCCCATGGAAGGAAACAGTCTTAAGGTCTATTTATAAGCAGTTTGAGAAATATGGCTCATATAATTTTCTTCTCTGCTGTAATGATCTGAACTAATATATCAATATGCAAGACAATATCTTTAATACATATATGTCTTCACTCAAAACCCATAACGCTCTAACATTTGGTTTTGGTAAACAAGTGTTAGAAAAACGTATAAGACCTTTGTTTGTTCCTGGCCTAAGCTTGATTTGCATTAATAATTAAGGCCCCAAAAGACACAGATCTTTAAAAATATATCCCTATGGCTCATTCAGTCAACAACAACCTATTTTTGATATAATCTTTTTTAGATTTTGCTCTATTATTTCCTTCTACACATATAAAAATTGTCAGACAAAATTTTTTGAAAGAACCTTCCCATTTTTAGAATTTTGAGTTCTTCCAGTCTCCTGGGAAATGAAAAGAGCAGTAATGGCAGGTTAGCTGGGATATCCAGGCACTAAATTTTTCATCCTGGAATGTCTTTGCCTTCCTGCTCAACTCATACTTTCTGATGAGAAGGTCTCCATTTAAATTTCTACTTTTCTGTGTCTATGTACTAATCTCTAAATCATACAGTACTGCTGAGGGTCCTCAGTTCATATTAGAGAAAATTTGTCACAAAATATTTTAAATCAAGACATTAATATCCTTAGGGGCATTTCACTCCCCAAAACACTAATTGAAAGGTTTTAAGGATTTTGAGTGTATACTTTGCACATTAAATTGATCATCCTCTTATGTGGTGTAAGTATTTCCTAAAAATATGTATGATATCTTTAATGTGTGAAGTACAACATCCCTGGAGGGGAAGGAAAAGAAAATTAAAGATTACAGTTTATGATTCATGGATTATACTAAGACTTTATCCATGTTTCTTTTTTAGTATTGTAAGTCAAATTTTACGATAACAGGTAGTAGCAGCTTGTATATGAATTCTATGTTTCAGTTTAAACACATTGAAAGGGACAGTAATCACCTCCATAATAATCAGTTGCTAAGACAAACTGCCTCTGCAAGGAAAACATGGCAAGAACAAGGACTTTCATCTTGCTGTGCAGAAGCATGCAGCTTTCTAAGCTTAAAGGAGTGAAAACATGTTTTTTGTCACACCACTCAATGTGAGATACAGTTTGGGGAACATGGCCAGTCATCAATCAAAGGTTGTGTCACTCATGTGACTCTTCTAATAATGCATTGAAGGATCTCTGACCTGTGCTTGTGATAATTTGCAGTAAAAGGCACAGAGTCTGGCAAATACAGACTAAATTAGGGATAATTTCTTTTCTAAGCATTTTATACATTGTCATTTTGAAAGAGTAATCAGTATTCTTGCAGTAAAATGAAGATTTTCTTTAGCTGAAAAGCTGGAGATCATTCAAGATCAGTGCAACTAGCTTTCTGGAACAGTACTGATAGAAATTTACCTTTACAGAGGTTGCCCTTCAAGCCACTTGGACTATGTTGCCTAACTTCAGGGGAAAAAGATAGGATTTTCTCCCATAAAAGTCTCCCAATCTGTTGCAATTAAATTTTAACAACTAATCCACAAGAACAGTGTCATCACATTATTTGTTCTGTTTCTCTGGATTAAAGAAAAAAACCTTAAGTGAGAAGACAAGAGTTTGGTGTGAGTCAAACTATACTGCTAACAGCCTGAGAATTATTTGTTTAGTAATGATATCAAGAGTTGCAGTCAACACTTTTTAATTATAGCCTCTCATTTATACTTCATACTATTTCTCGTTCTAATGTCAATGGGCAATCAGTCTTTTTCAGGAAGAAATTGGGGATGTAGAAAATAAGATCAGTGCATTTCAGAAATGCGAGTCCTCTCTTTGAGTGTGATACTGGCAGGGTGTCCTCTTCCTCCTCTTTTTGGGATCACTTCATGCATTTCCCAGCACAGCCTACTTACCAGGCATTTCTTCAATGGTTCCACATTATAGTCAAATTTGCTTGTGAAGGAGACTTACTCTTTTGGATTTTTCCTACATTTAAAATTGGTTGCACAGATATCCAAAGGTTATTCTCCTTTAATAAACCACTAATTACCATCTGTGCCTTGTGCTTATAGACCTGCTGCTTCTGCTAGCATTTCTGAAACCTGAGCTTTCAGCTTATGCTTGTATTTTGAGGTCTCTGTTGCCATGCCTTTTCCCTCTAACAACGCCAAGATGTGGCTCCTCAGTGAATGGTTTCAATATAAAAAAATCTTATGACAATTGTATTTTAATTTAGTGTAAAATTGACAGTTACTATAGCTTGGATTTTTTTATTATTTTTCTTTCAAAAGAATTCCTTTTTTATTACTGTTACCAGATTAACACTGGAGAACAGATTTTACCTTAAGATAAATAGTTGCTACTATTATAATGACTGAAATTTAGTTCAGAATCTTATTACACATTTACTGTCTGATAAAGTGTCAATCTCATTTAAGATTGTTCTATTGGTTAGCATATTTTAAAAAACTTTAAACAGCAAAACAAAACCAAACTGAAGAAAATGAAAAGGCAATTTAAAGCAATTTTTTAAAGTAAAAATATTTTAAAAACACTTCATTTTTTTTTTAAATTGTGAGATCATAGCTCCTGTCAGAACCTTAGCCCAGGACACGAATGTTTTAGTTCCTTTGAAGGATTAAGGTTTCAGTATCTCTGTCTTTGACGTAAAAAAATATGAAAATATATTCCTCAGACCACCATCAGGTTAAGTGTTTAAAGAAGTATTGTTTTCTTCTGGATAACTTTCCACTGTACATATCCTATGCAAAGTTAAGGATTTAATCTAACTTGTTTTTTTGTTCAGTCAGAAGAAAAGCATGAAAAAAAGGTCTCAAGACATGTTAAAAACATAAGAAACCCCCCAGCTTTAAAAAGAGAACTGTCGCCATTATTTTTGGACTGACTTAAATACCTTTCTAGTGATCTATATTAAAATTCTCTTCACTCTTACAGGTGATAGTCAGATTCTTTAATTATTTCCCATATGTTTGTGTATCATTTCTTTCTATTTGTAGCTCACAGTGTGTTACTTTTCTCTTTACATAATCTTAACTAGATAAATTTTCACTAACCTACATGTAATCTTGCCTAGACAATAATTTCACATTAATTCATGCTAATGTATGCATATGCAGAACTTGAATTTAGAGGGATTTGAATACTGATTATATGGGACTTGGATCTTAAATCATGAACTGTTCACATTCTGTACTTAGATTATTTGCATACCATGTCTATGTAAATTCTGTGGGTTTAGAACAGCACAGTATAAAACAAAAAAGGGCTAGGACTTTTTAAAAATAAGGTGACTTCTTCCTTCTTTAAATATAAAAAATTATAATTAATATAATTATTATTCCTGCTTAATCATATGAAAATATTAATGTCACTTAGTGTTAATAATATGGGCTCAGTAGACTCACATAATTGCCTTAGTCACAGCTTTTTCCCCTCAAAGGTAATTAAAATTGGCTTTGTTGTAATTTGCTCACAATAGTAAGATTCGACCTTAAGCGGATTAGAAGAGTACTCTTTTAAATACAACGCAACTGTCACAGACATGAATGAAATTTAAATATAGGCTTCCACATGGTCTAGATATTGTAAGATTGTGTGGCTAATTTATTCTTTGATTGGTGCATGGGGTGACCAGTAATTAAAAAATCTTGGCCATATGGCTGGGATTTAAAGTTTATAATATAAGTTAGCTTGTAAAGTAATTGAGGAAAGGACTTTTCAGGCTGAATAAAAGGTGTTTGTTTTATCTACTCTGTTAAGGTGCAAGCATCAGCTACCATTAGCAATTCCTCTTAGTCAGAACTTTAGGTGTCTAAAGAGGCCCTCTTACCCCTCTACTGGAAATTAAAAATAAGCTCCAAGTCAAAAAAATATTTTGTAGAAAACATAATTTACATTAGAAAAACATTTAAAATCAAAGTCTTCCCCTGAATTAGAACACAAGACTATTAATCATTCTACTATTTCAATGGAATTACACACATGAAAAATTTTAAATGAAGCTACCATACAGTACTTTTTTTTTTAAATTTCATCATAGTTAAGTGATTTGACATTACTAAAAAACAGAGAAATTTACCTTCTAATTTGTCTAGAATTCCTTGCTGGTTTGCGGGAAACCTTAATTTTTCATAGAAGGAGGTGAACTCTACCATATTTCAGTGGCAGGGTTTCTGTAATTCAGTGTGGTACCCAAATGAGGCAGTGTCTGTACAAAAGGCAGAATACACACATTTCACATTTGTTCATTACTTAATGCATAGCAAAATCTTGGAGAATAATATTAAATATCTTTAATTTCATAAATTGTTGTCATTAGTAACAAGTCTAAAACTATATTTAGCACTCTCAACCAGAGATAAGAAAATAAGATATAATGCATTCATTAAAATTCTATAAATTCAGACTGATTCATACTTTTTCTCTTTGATAAATGAGTTAGATAATCAGATATTTAAAAGGAAAAATTACTCAAAAACTGTCAATAAGGAAACACATATTACGGTCATTGTGAAAAACTAAACCAGGAAAGACGTCTGTAAATACAGATCCTTCCTTTTTTGAATGATGAAAGAAACAGCAAATTTCTTTTGATCATAATCATGGAAACATTTATGTCAAAAAGACTAGGTATAGCTTAGCTATACAATGAGGAAGGGAATGATTCCATTGTGACTAACCTCCAAAAAGAAATACCAGCAATTGTGCGAAGCATTTGACACTGTCTCACACATCATCCTTGTTTCTAAACTGGAGACACAGATTTAATGGGTAGACCAGCCATCAGAGGATAAAATAGTGCCTGGCCTGGATCACCACACTCAAAGAGTTGTGGTAAACAAGTCAATATCCAGGTGAAGAGCAATGACAAGCTATATTTTTCATCAGTAAAGGGACCAGCATCTTTCAATACCTCTGCTGTCAACATGGACAATGGGATTGAGGGTGCAAGTTTGCTAGTGACACCAAGATGTTTAGCACCATCAGAATGCTGGAGGGCAGTGATGTCATCCAGAGGGACCTTGACAGTCCTGAGAGGTGGGCTTGTGTGAAAGTCATCAAGTTCATCAAGAGCAAGTGCAAAGTCCTGCACACAAGTTAGGGCAAACAAAGGCTGGGTGGAGAATGGATGGAGAGCTGCCCTGGGAACAAGGACTTGGCCATGTTCATGAGCAAGAAGCTCCACATCACCCAGCAATGTGAGCTCACAGCCTAGGAAGCCAGCTGCATTGTGAGCTGCAGGAAGGGGAAAACTGCCAGCAGGTTGGAGGAGGTGATTCTGCTCCTCTACTCCACTGTTCTTAGACTCCCATCTGAAGTCCAGCTCTAGAGCCCTCAACATAAGAAAGATATTGACCTGTTGGAATGAGTCCATAGACGAGCCACTAAGATCACAGGGTTGGGTCACCTCTTCTGTAAAGACAGGTTAAGATAGCTGAGGTTCTTCAGCATGGAGAAGAGAGGGCTTTGGGAAGACCTTATAACCTTCCAGCACCTAATGAGGGATTGTAAGAAGGTTGGAGAGGCACTTTTCACAAGGGCAAGTAGTCATATGACAAAGCAGAGTGGTATTAGGCTGAAGGAGAGGAGGTTTAGGTTGAATACTAGGAAGAAATTCCTTACTGTGACAGTGGTGAGGAACTGGAGCAGGCTGAGCAGCAAATTTGTGAGCTCCCCACCACTGAAGGTGTTCAAGACTAGATTGGATGGGACTCTGAGAAACCTGATCTAGTGGAAGGGAAGTTGGAACAAGATGATCTTTAAGGTCCCTTCCAAATCATTCTATGATTCTATGATCCTAATACTCACAAAACTTTCTCATTAAGGGAAAGAAAAGGGGGAAAGTATTTTTATATATACATATCTACTTGTATATATGTTCCTACTGGTACCTGTAACCTGGGTGATAGATGCATACACACACATACACATACACATACATGTAGATATATCTTAAATATAAAAACATATGTCGGCATATTTAATAAAAATTACACATACACACGTGTATGTACACATATACACTGGAAGTGTGTGTATATGCATGTATTTGTTTGCTTCGCATACATATGTATAGTTTTGTATGTAGACACATTGCCTTAATTCTCTCCTTTTTCAGGCTAAGACACTTATTATTTCATTATTAATTTTAGTGCTTAGGGAATAGACTTATGTCTAGAACTCAGATCTCATTTCCCAGAGTGCCAAAGTTTTCTTTGGTTGAATGGTTTTAGGGTTTGTTGGTTTCTTTCTTTTGTTTTGTTCTTGTTGCTTTAAAGTCCATTTTGTTTTATCACTAGAGTGTAACTATGTTTTGTTTCACAAGCTTTTGTGAAATATCTTCAATTTAAGTTAATAAGTGTTTTGCATTAGTGTTTATTGGCATAGACTGTTTGGAAAGCTCTTTCTTTCTTCTCAGGATAAAACTAACTACCCAATTGAAAATACATGCAGTATAATCTATTGTTGCAGAGCTTCAAGGTCTGGTGTCTTGGCTTTTCACTCTTTTCCCACCCTCCAACACTTCTTCGTGCAATCATACTGATATGGTGAGCTATCTATATAGCCAGTTAACAAAAAAGCTTGTTCCTGCTTGCTCCCAGGCCATATTTGAGAAACACAGACTTTAACTCATCATTAATATGATCACATTTTCTTCTTTTTAGGTTTTGTATAACAGGTTTAAAAGAAAATAAATCCATCTGCTATACTTACAAATGGAACATTTCATGTAAAAGATTACATATGTATGTGCAAGTTACTATGGAGTTCATATATTGGTAGGCCTTCTTTACTTGTTAATTTGTTTCTTCATAGTATAGAGTATACACACCTTCTGTCATGTTTAAATGCTTAATGGTTAAGTTAATGTCTGTTCACACGGTACATCTCTATTCAAGTCCAGATTTAAAGGCATATTACATCCTGAGAGTTCTTATATGGTAGAAAATAAAGTCCTTCAATCTTTACATGCAATTCTACTGACTATATACATAGTTAATAATCAGGTATCTGGGTCTTAAATTTGGACATGGTGAAGAATTATCTTCATGAAGAAATCTGATATTGAAATTGCAGGAAGTGAGTCTTTATAAATCTGGTTTTCCACAGAAAATTTTTGAGGGTAAACAGACTACACTATATTTTCCCCAGCATAGGAGTAACTACAATTCTTTCTGTAGCAAGAATTGATGAAAACATTTTACCTTTGAGAAACAAGTGCACCTGTGACTCTGAACTGGCAGTATTTTGAATGTACTTTTACTTTGGCGATTAGCTCTTTCCTCTACAATATTGAGAAGACAAAATAGCATCTTCCCAAATATCTGGTAACTCCAAAACATTGCAAACTTCAATCAAAATTCAGATTTTGTGGACTTGGGTGTTTTGTTGGCTTCTTTTTTTCTGTAACTCAAGCTCACGTTGGTTTCTGAAAGCTTTCTTAACTTTCCATAAGCTCTGTAAAAGAAGTTGCATTAGTCACAGACATTAATGTCAATGAATTTCCACAAGCCAACTACTGAGACAGTAACACTTACTGTTAGTGCCAGAAGACACTGATTTTCTCTGTAAGCTTTAAGATCAATATCACCAAAAGTATTTGCCAATTAAATGATTTTAAACAAAGCAGTACACTGCACATTGTTAGATACCTTGTTAACTTTGGAGGCATGTTAAACTTGTGATAAACTCAAAAGAAAAACAGTAGAAAGTCACTCATTAAACCTCCATCAGAAAACTCATACTTGAAAGACTACAAGATAAGTTTTCTCTTGTTTATTAAGATGCTTGAAGGGATCATTAAGAATAGGATTTCTCCTAAAGAGAGGGATCAATAAGAGTTGGTCTGGCTTAAGATATAAACTGATTAGACCACAAATACTTTCTTCCTTTGCAAATGCTTGCTGAGAGATTTATTCACTGTATGCGACATCATAGTGACTCCAGAAAATTTAAAAGGTCTAAACACTGAAAATTACCAGAGTGTATGTATATCAAGATGGTATTTTTTATATCCTGCCATCAATGCTTCATGTGTCATTTTTCTTATATAAAATATCCATTGTATATAAAAATTTTATTTGTGTATAAACATAACCAATAGTGAAATCAGGAATTTCTCTTTTAAAAGAAAGACTCAGGCTAGATCAATTAGGAATTTCCTACATAAATAGTTTCTGAATGAAATCTAGTTCCATATAATAAATGTTTCCATATGAAAAAGAAGATTTTCATCAATTTGCTGGATGACATAAATGCTGCATGTATACCTTGGTAAAAGTTCAAATTTTCAAATCTCTCTGCTATTCAGCATAGTTTTGATTTCCCCTTCCCCTACCAACTCTTTACCATCCAAAGGGTATTTAAAAAAAAAAAAAAAACAGTAAGAACATTTTGCATTTGATAAAACTATCTCTCTCTGGCTTGGAACTAGAGCTAGATGGTTTTTCTGGTTTATTTTCTCAAATAGCTGAGCCTGACACAGGCAGGAAGCAAAGAAATTTTCACATCAAGTGATTAAAGCTTAGAAAAAGTGGAAGGAGTAAGAAACAGGATTTCTCATGGAAAGCATTAAGTAATATTAAGATATATATTAGTGACAGTTCTTTTATATTAAAGTGTTTATTTTGTCTCAGATTATATATTTTAAAGTTTCTTCTGGACAGTTTTATCAGATGACAGAAAACTGTTGTGTCAGAGAACTATTATTTCTTTTGAAAAGTTTCATGCTCTATATATAGCAATCAAAAGCATGGTCTTTTCTACATTTCAATGTTACTTCTAAAGTAAAGATTATGCCAATGGGCCATATAAACTGAATTTCTTATGGATTTACTGTCAGTGTAACTTCAAAGACTGTTTACATGCAGGTCATTGGGTGACACTAAGTATCTTTCAAATGGTAGCTAAGAAATATTTTCCTGAGAAAATACTACAATTGGCTATTGAAAAGCTCTCCCCACCAAAACTCATACATATTCCTAACTACTCACACACCTGCTGCAAAAAGACCAGAGTGAATTACACAAATTAGAGGTGTAGAAAATCTTGAGCAGATTCTGACTGATTATTTGTTTAACTTTCAAATTTTACTAAGATTTTCACAGATACTTGTGGTATCCTGGGATGAAAAGTTATATTCATGGCTGCTCTGGTTTAGCACAGCTGTTTTTTCTGCCATGCATCTTGCACAGGGAAACATATTTTATGCTACCTCACTCTCCCTCGAAAAATGCTCATCACTTTAGTTTACAAAAAAAAAATTGCATGGATGATACATAGTAATCTGGTTTTGTTGAGAAGGTGGTGTTCAGTCAAAGGTTGGAATAGATAATCTTGGAGGTCTTTCCCAACCTTAATGATTCTATGAATAAGATCAGTGAATACTCACTGATTGGCCAACATTCTAACTTGCATTATGCATGACCATGATGAAAACACTTTACAGCTTATGAAAGTCTCCTTTTAGATTTTGAGAATAAATTTTTTTGAGATCAGACTGTACTGAGATACTTGGTATTAATTCAGTTTTGGACACACCCAAGGAACATCATCAAAATAGAATAGTTTTCCTTCAGTATTTTCAGCAGACTGTTGTTCATTCTTTGCAAAGGGAATGAAATTTAATATTCACTTTTATCATGTTTCTAGCTTTCCTTTAAAGAAAAAAATCTTGATTTTAATTGTGACTGATTAGACTGATTTTCCATTCTATCATCCCACATCTTCAGAAAGGCCTTGCAGAGAGGCCTAAGCAAATAAGAGCCGTGGACAATCACCTACTGTATGAAGTTCAGCAAAAACAAGAGCCAGATTCTGCACATGGGATGGGGAAATCCTGAATGTATACACAGACTGAGGAATGAGAGGCTGAAGAGCAGTCCTGTAAAATGGGACCTCAGGGTCCTGGTCAGTGGCAAGTTGAACATGAGCCAGCAGTGCCCTGGCAGCCAGGAGGGCCAGCCCTGTCCTGGGGTACATCAGGCACAGCAAAACCAGCCAGGCAAGGGAGGGGATTGTCCTGCTCTGCTCTGAGCTGGGGCAGCCTCACCTCCAGTGCTGGGGGCTGGTTTGGGTACCACAATAAAATAAAGATACAAAGCTATTTGAAAATGTCCAGAAAAAGGCTATGAAGGGGATGAAGGTCTGTGGTGGAAGCCATAGAAGGAGCTGATATCACTTGACTTGTTCAGTTTAAAGAGGAGATTGAGGGCAATCCTCATCATGGTGCATGTTTTCCTCATGAAGGGAAGAAGAGGGTTCTGTGCTGGTCTCTCGTGATTGGTAACAGGGCTGAAGGGAATGGCATGAGACAGTGTCAGTGGAATTTTAGGTCAGATATTAGGAGAAACTTCTACATCCAGAGGGTGGCTTGTCACTGGAATGCGCTCCCCAGGGAAGTGGTCACAGCTCCAAGCTGAGACAGTTCAAGGAGTGATTGTGCAATGCCCTCAGGCAATGTGTGTTTCTTAGGGTGCTCATGTGCAGAGACAGGAGGTGGATGTCAGTGATTCTTCTGGGTCCTCTCCAGCTCTGAATATTCTATGATTTTATGATCCTAAGAGTTCTCTACTACAGAAGCAAAAAAATGCAAAGCAGAAACAAAAGAATGTACTGTACACAAGGAAGTGAGAACTCATCTCTTAGAGAGAGTAAGATAATAGTTTAAAGGAATGAAACAATCCCTGCACAGATTATTTTTTGTCATTACCTTTATGTGTCTGTGTTGTTTTTTACTGACAAGAGATGAATTATGATGAGCAAAAAATTCACCAGTAAATTACAAAATCTTAAAATATTACCACTTTTATTTAACATACCTGTATTTTCTTATTTCACAGCAGTTGTCTTTCAACTGAAATTGAACACTTTACTATTTTTAAAACAAGTTAAATAACCCCAGGAAATATGTAGATCAAAATTTTTCACTTGTGACAGTATAATACATGACTTTCAACATTCTCCCAAGGGGAAGTGGAGGGGCAAGTACCAATCTCTTCACTGTTGTAACAAGCAACAGGACTTGAGGAAACAGCACAAAGCTGAGTTGGGGGAAGTTTAAGTTGGATATTAGGGTTGGGCACTGACAGAACTCTCAGGCTCATGGTGTGAATCCTGGGGATGGTACTGTTGGTACAGGTGTTGGATTCAATGATCCTTGTGAGTCCCTTCCAACTCAGTTTATTCTGCAACTCTATGATTTGATGATATTTTTTCTGAGTTTTGGGA
Organism: Pycnonotus jocosus; assembly: GCA_013400435.1. Classification (NCBI taxonomy): domain Eukaryota; kingdom Metazoa; phylum Chordata; class Aves; order Passeriformes; family Pycnonotidae; genus Pycnonotus; species Pycnonotus jocosus. The sequence goes on from VWYP01006742.1 coordinate 23,292, forward strand.
AGAAAAAAAAAAATTCAGCAACACCTGGGAATCTTAATGCTTTTTTTTTAATTTATTTAAAATTGTTCAGTAAGGCTTTCTGGTTAAATTTCTACGTTATGTAAAACCTTGAGCAAGAATTTGCTCTAAAACTGCATCAGAGTGGTGTTTTTCCCAGGAGACACAGTAAACAGACACATTTTTAGTCTACTTTACCTTCTTTTCCCATCATCCTCAGGAAGTAGAAATGGATTACTCTACCACTATGGTATGTACCTCACTATGGTACATTCAACCAATAAATTGCTGTTCTTCAACTGATTATTAACACAGATGTTATAAAACAACTCAGAAGGATTCACAGTGGTAATCAAGGTTTTGCCTGTTACCTACCCCCTCCCCACAGATGGAAGAGTATAGACAAGGAATTGGTTCTGGACTCAGTCTCACTTTTAACAATTTGCTTCCTGCACTTCATATCTTATACTAAAACAGATATTTTTTAAGTTCCTTGACCATGTAATTAATTTACCTCATAAGAACAAAAATTATTAAGATAAATGCTGTGTATTTTTAATGATTTTTCAAGGTGTGATGAAATTAGAAACAAAAGTGGGAAGAGGAGGATGTGTGTTTACATGTAAAGAATACCTATTTCCTGTGAGCTGTGTTTCTATGGGGGGAGGTAAAAGAATGAACAGGAGGTAGAAAAATTATTGGATCATATCTATTCAATTCAATTCAATTGAACAAGGCCAGGTGCAGTATCAAAATGTAGTGGAGATGATTCAGTTTCTTTCAGTTAATGAGTTTAATTTTCTTGTAGATTTTAAGGTTATCAGACAGGGCCATTTATCGGCTGAGAAGTGCTTGAAATTATTTAAATTTCCCATGTGGAAATAGCAATGCAAAAGAATGCTCTGTATGCAGTTTGCCAAAGAGAATATGTATGAAACACATTATTGACGCATTGAAAGGAATTGTTGTAGGATAAATTGTGGACATATCCTTAAAAAATTCGTAGATGGATTTTTTTTTCATCCCTATATGAAATGTGATGAGAGAAGGCATATGAGCTGTGTGAAAATATCACTTCTTACACATCATGTTGCAAGTCATCTGAGAGTTAGGTGTTCCGGCACTTTTGAATTGGAAAAATATATGAGCTGCAAAATGTTGTTTATATCACCAGCAGGCTTGAGAGAATAAGTCCCTCTGGGCTTCTATGTTGCAGATAAGAAGGTGTCATTTAATAGCAGACTTTTACCTTCAAATTGAAAATGAGAAGGAAAAAGACAGATGACATCAGTGAGAAAAACAAAGGTAAAAGATTTGGGGTGTACTTCATTGTTCTTCTTACATTACTTTAGAACCCTAAGGCATTAATAAGAAAAGGTTCCTGTTCTTCTTGCTTTGTGCAAACAATTTAGGAAGTGTTCAATAACTTAAGGAAGTTTCCACAAAGGAAGCTTCTTTGGGCCTTCTCTCATTCTTTGACTCTCATTGTTTCTCTTTGATTCTTCCTTTGTTAAACATATTTACTTAAAAAACCCTAATAAATGTTGGTTGGGTTTTTTTCTGTATCTTCTAGCTGAGAACAGATTTTAGCAAGGAAAATAATTACATAGTTGAAATTCTACTAATCAGTCTTAAGGAATTCTTTATTGCTTGAACTCCTATCTGCTAAGACAGCAATTAAGTAAAACAGGTCATTTCAGCTTCAAGAAAGCAAAATAAGGAAATCCCAAAGAAGTTTCCATTTTGCACTGATTTGCATAACTGACTAGGTGTTTCCAGGAATTGCTCTTAGGATTTTTTCCCAAAGGACTTCTTAGCTCCAATCTACTGGAATGAATACTGACTGAGCTTCACTTATTAATTCCTTTTTTTTTCAATAATTTAAATTTGAAATTATTGAAAAAAAGAGTCATGTAGGCTCTCTTTAAAATCAATAGAGAGAAATGGGTTTTTCATGTGCTCTGTTCTAGTTAGTGGTCTAAAGTCCATTTATTGGCAATAAAGAGAAACAGGCACTTCAGGACTGCAATTCATTTAATCCTGATATAGATATCTGACAAAGATAAATTACTTCCTCAGACTGTGTTACTCTATATTTGGAGTTGTATTACTTTATCCTAACTAAAAAGAGGTACTGCTTTCAGTTCTGAGTATCAAATTTGTAGGTTTAGAACTTTAGGACATATCAAGACCTTTTAGTTTTGTGAATCATAGTAGAATATTCTTCCACTTAACATACTTCCACAAAACATAATATTACAGTTTTTCTTGATTCACAGTAGGCATTTTCTTTTGTGATATTCCTCTTGGTAGAGAAAAGGATGAAGATTTCATGAATGTAAAAACTGCAATATATGGTTTTTAAAAGTATTAAATCCTATATATGTCTAATAAAAGTCTTACGTGGCAAGGGGAGTTCACTACTGAAGAACCTTTCCCTTCAGCATTATCTCACCATGTTTCTCTCTGTCAAAGTGTATTCAGTTTCTGTGCTTTAATTGATTTCTGCTAAAGACAGAAGGAACACAGCAGAAACTTATGGATTTCATCAGGTTGCTTTCACTTCTTTTGCAAGTAAAATTCAAGCATAGAAATACAGCAGCAGCCTGTAACAATTTTCTTCAATGTTAATATTCTGATTTACCTAGCTCTTTTTTTTTTTTTTTTTTTTCTTTGTTTTTCATTTT
>VWYP01006743.1:0-50391 GCA_013400435.1 Pycnonotus jocosus
TTTTTTTTTTTTTTTCATGCAAGAATGGCAAAGAAATTTTGGTCTTGCTAAATTACTTGTCTTTCCATCTACCATACACTCCAACAACATCTCCCTTTCACTACAGGTTGCAGCTTCTCTGAAAACATGGATGCCTCTACCTGCTTCCAGATTTTAAAGAATTAAAATAAACCAAATATTGTCATTTGGGATAAATACAAGATTTTATAAATTTAGAAAAATAAAGAAACCCACAGGGCAAAAACCCAACTGCACAACACCCAGCAGCTCCACAGGCTCTCTGTCTACCAGGGATGCTGAGGATCCCAGTGGGATTCTCTCCCCTGCCATTTCTGCCATCTTTCACTTCAGCTTGGGAACTGCAACCTGGGAAAAAAGGTAACCTCACTCAAACCCGACATTCATTCCAAAGAATAACAGCAAATGGCTGTTTTGTAAAGCAAACTGGCTTAGCTTTAGATGATATTAAAATTCTCCATGTGTCCAGCTTTGCCTCCTGTTGTGCTGGGGCTAGGTGGGTGAGGAGCAGCCCTGTCCCCCAAGACAGGGCAAGGTTCCTGACTACACCAGCTGAGGGGCTTCCTTATCTGTCTCCAGACCCCCAAATCTGTGGATTCCCAGGGCAATTTTTCTTATCTGAGCAATCAGCCCAGCCTTCCAGTGACCCCACGTACCAACCTCATTGGGCCCCTCCATGAGCCTGTGCAGGGTTTTGAAACAAAACCAGCACCAGAGTGTGGTGAACAAAACCAGCTACTGAGTGTGCTCATAGAGAAAAGGCTTTCCCAGTGAACATTTTTGTCCTTAGTGATGGAAATGATGATCTTAATCTGCTTGCTAAACCTGTATTTAAATGGCTGGAAAGTGTTTCATATTCTCCAGTGCGTGGGCCCAAATCTGTTGATATTACAAGTGTTGTCAACATTCAGCAGCATGGCAGCTGTCACCAGGCAGTTCAGAAAGGCTGATTTAATTGATACTTTCCATTTCAAATACAATTTGCAGTCGGCGTGTGGTGAGAAATGCATCTCACCATGCAGATTTTCATGATGCTGGAGCATAAAAAAAAAAAAAAGAAAAAAAAAAGAAAAAAGGGTGCTGCTTTTCTTTTGAGAAGCTTGAAATGTAGTCTAGGAAGGAAATATTCCAGTCTATATGTGAAAGTTGCTTTCATTTAAATGAACTAAATCATAGTAAATCCCAGATTATTTCTTTCTGTATTTGAAACAGCATATGTGGCAAAATGTAGAAAGTAGCATACTATTTTTGGGATGAGAAAGGAGGCCTGTTTAGCTATGGGGTTTAAACTAAGGTCTGCAATTCAAGCTTGAGCCTGGAATCTAATTCAGGTTAGATGGCTTCAAAATTCTCCAAGCCTTTCTATGGCGTTTTTCCTTTTTCTTTTTCCTAAAATAAGACAAATCTCACAAGGATAGCTAATCTTAACACTGAAGGTCAAGAGATTTTAGCAAACCCAACTCCTATGACTTTTTCTATGTAGTTTAATTAATAGAACCTAAGGGTGGGCAGAACCATTTGACCATCTGAACTGACATCTGCATCCCAGCCCATCACACCGTGCCCAACTGCCCTGCACCAAGCCACACCACTGGTGTCTGGCTAAACCACAACACTTTATTTTCTTTCCTTCAAGAGACCTTTTCTCTGAACTGCACCTTTTTGTTTCTGAGGACTGTGCCTGCCTGCAGGGGCAAGTGCCACATTGCAAGACAGGGCTCTGAATACGCAGAGGCACAAGCACACACTGTGCATCTTACTGATGTGACTTTTTCTTGGTTTGCTCTCCTTTTTACTCTACGCTAGAGAAAAAAAGCCTTTCAGATTTTAAAATACAAAGCTAATTTTTTTGCCTGAGGAAGTATTATAGCCAGAGTTGGACCTTTTCAGTGCTGTTTCCCCCAAGAATGGCTCCTGGATCCCCGCAGTGCAGCCTCAGCCGTGGCTGTGGTGAGAGCCCAAGCTGCACAGAGCCTCCTCAGCCCCTGCTCGGGGCTCCTCCGACAGGGAACTCCTCTGTGGCTCAAGCCTGCTCAGCCTCGGGCCAGAGGGCAAGCAGCCCACTAAGGGCACGATTTATCATGGTCTGTGCCCATGGCACAGGATTGTATTCCCTGGGGGAATCAGTGAGACTTCACACCCTTGAGCCTGGCTGTGAATCCACTCTTGCTTTACACCTCTTTTATAGAGAGGAGATTTAGACCAGGATCTTAGACTGGAAACTCCTTTGACATCTTTTAATGCATCTCATTGAGAACCCCTCCATCCAGCTGTTCCCATCCCTGTTTTAGCAGACAAAGCAGTGGCTGAAATCCTTTTTAATTCAAACATCGCTGAATGTTCTTCTCGAGACACGACAGAGTGCTCCTGGTCCCCTCCCCCTCCCTGTGTCTTGGGTGAGCACATACTTAGATCCCCCAAGCACAGTGATAATTTCTCCTTACCAGCAGAGCCAGTCATTATTTATTATATCACTCTCTCACTTCTTCAGTCTCTCCTAGTGGGAACATTGCAGTGGCTGCTGGCTAGAAAATTAGCCAAGGGAACTTCTTCTGTTGGTCTCTTTCCTCATTATACTAGTAAAAAAAATTTAACTGTGACATTCTCCCTCTCTCTGTCTATATATATCAACGCAGGTTGGAAGCACACTGTAGGGGCTAATAGTGAGTAATTTAACTGTGGCTCTCTCACACGTTTTACCCTCATTCTTTCTCCAGAGTAGCAGCAGAAGAACAGTATGTTCATGTATTGTTGCTCCATATTACAAGCAGAGCTTACAAGTTTATGTCTAATCTCACTCCTTCCACTAGGTTGTTTTTTTTCATGGGGATGTGATGCAATTTCTTCCAGTGTCAAGGTGCTGCCATAAATTACAGGGAGATTCAGGTAACTCTTAAAGAAAAGTTTACATTTTTCCACCTTAAAAAGTGCCTTTAATAAAAAACCAACGGGAGCATCTGGCTGGAACAAAGTTCTGCATATGCACATAGGATGCTAAGGGCCATCACACTGATATGTACCCAGAGAGGTTGTTCTTTTAAGATAGGAACAGACTGGTCTACAGAGTCTGGACAGAACTGGTGTTGTTCCCTGGTCAAACAGGGGCCATGTGAAGCATAAAGCAGAGGGACACTTTTCCTGTGTCCAGTCAGGTGCTGTACAGCACGGCTCAGGCCAGTGATGGAATCTGGTTCCAGCTCAAGAAAACAAGTAGGTGTGCTCAGCTGTCCAAAAGAGCACTGTGCACACCCAGGTCACTGTTTTTATGTGCTGGGATGTGTCTGTGCCAAATGTGCTCATGCAGCTCCGTGGGGAGAACATCCACACTACCTGGTGAATAAAGAAAAAGGATTGAAGAATAATGATATATTTGGGAATGGTGACAATAAATCATATGACTCACTTCAGAATCCCTTCTTGAAAGAAACACAAAGGGGAGCTGCAAATGACAGCATCACAAATTGCTCAAATGCCTTTTGAAGACTTAGGATTTTGATGTTGCTGATTTTGACCCACAACCATTACATAAAAATATACACCCTGCTAGGCATATAAACAAAGTACAATTCTGTGACTTATGGTAAGGTTCACAAAAACACAGTCCTGCTTAAATATTTTGTAGAAAGTGCAAAACGTGAGGTTGGGGGTGAAAAAATCATGGAAACGCATTCACATTTTCCTTTCACCCCAACTAGTTTTTGGTAGCTGAGCACTGCTGATCACAGATGTGCACCTCTTTACCTAGAACAGATATCCTCAAATCTTTATTTCCTAGATCAGCCCACCGATGCTGGGGTGAGCCCATCAGCAGCAGGGAGCACTCCCTGCACCCTGCAGTGTCCAGTGGCTCTGTGTGTCCCCAGATGGCAGCCCCATGCTGTCCTGTGTCCCCCGTGCTGTCCTGTGTCCCCCGTGCTGTCCTGTGTCCCCTGTGCTGTCCTGTGTCCCCCGTGCTGTCCTGTGTCCCCCGCGCTGTCCTGTGTCCCCCNCCCCTGCGCTGTCCTGTGTCCCCCATGCTGTCCTGTGTCCCTCGTGCTGTCCTGTGTCCCCCGCGCTGTCCTGTGTCCCCCATGCTGTCCTGTGTCCCCCGTGCTGTCCTGTGTCCCCTGCGCTGTCCTGTGTCCCCTGTGCTGTCCTGTGTCCCCCGTGCTGTCCCCTTGCAGTGGCCCTGGCAGCAGCGGTGTGTAATTGGCTGTATCTCCATGTACCTAGCAACGCAGATGTCACACGCTGGCTCTTGCCCAAAGGGAAGGAGGACGAGGACAGTAAACAAAGACCTCGGTGTCCTCCATTTTGGAGCGCCTGCTGCAAGTTTGACTCTCTTCACTTTGAATTATAGTGGCAGTGCTTTGAGCAACTACATCTGAAGTGCTCCAGCAACATCGCACTCTTGTTCCACCACCACTCTGATGACCACCAGTATAATTCAAAGAGAAAGAGTAAAAACTCACCTCTAGGTATAAAAAATGAGAGAGAGTTTATTCCCTGCCAGAAGAAACAATACGACCAGAATTATTGCAGTTTCTACCCTGAACTGTAAAAGTAATGCTTTCTGTTAGCCAATGAATAAAACTGTCCTTTTTCAGGAAAACCATCTTTCACACTTATAACATTATCTTTCCGATAGATGTGAATACACTGGTTTATTATATCTAGCTGCCCTTTTTATTTTTTACAAAGGAAAAGGTACCAGAGAACAAAAAGTAATGTTTTTTTTTCCCTGCTTAAGAAAAAGAAGGAAAGGAGAAGAAATCTTTCTATATTTGCATTGCTAATTAGCAGAACGCACACAGATAATACAGTGATCAGTACTGTACACACGTTTTGAGAGATGAACAAACATTGCACTATATTTGAATATGCAAGTGTACCATTTGTGTAGTTTATGTTGCATCCAGGCTTTTCCACAGGGCTCCACAGAGGACACACTGGAAACTCCCGGTGGCGGGCTGGGGGGGCTGTTGGGGTATGATTTGTTTACCCTGGAAAGGGCAATGCAGGGGCACAGCTTGCTTTTCAATGTCATTTTGGTGTTTCTTCACCCCCAAACAAATTCACCAGCTGGGTTGACTGAGGAAAAGGATTTTAAGAGACTTGTCCAAGGTCACCCGAAGGAATGAGCAAGTCAAGCCACTTACTCAAGGGCACTGATTGCTTCTGAGGCCCAACCTACCTCCCTCTTGCTTCAGGTTGTTTGTGCCAACCTCTGCCCCCCTCATTGCATAGCCTTCCCCACACAAGCAGCACAGTGTAAAGTTCACAGCAAATCCAGTGAAGTGCCCTGCACCATCCATCCATCTTCTTCATGAGATAAGAATAGCTCCTTAAACCTTTGTTCATGGCAGATGTTTTCCTGGTCTGATGGTGTTTTTCTAAGTGTCAGTGTCTATCCACAAACTACATCTTGATGTACATCCCCGTGCCTAGATACATGAATAGCTTTACAAGATGAACATAGCTTGAAAAACTGAGGTCAAACCTGAAGAAGGTTGAAAAAGCTGGGGTAGTGCAAGACATTATATAGCTTGAAATAAACACTGCCTCATCCTATAGGGTTCATTTCATTTGGAGGATGCAGTAACTCTTGGAAAACACCAGCCACGTTATCAAGCTTGACACAAGCTTTAGCTTCTGCTCATTCACGTATGTGGTCTCAACAACAGCAAATTCCTCATCTGCAGGTATTTCTTCTCTAAGGGTCAGTCCATAAAATCAACTGCTCAGCCATCTTTTTTCTCCCTAATTCCCTTAGTTTCTCTTACCTGAACACAAAGAGTATACAATCCACAGTATTTCTTAGAATTTCAACCAACAAACCCCTTTGCCTTAAACACCACTTCATTTGCCTGGCAAGTGATACACTGAGTGTCTACATGAGAATAAAGTATCTATTAACATAGCATCATCTATAGGGTTTGATCTTCAGACTCACAAGTTCAAACTGTTAGGGGCTCCCTTTTCCTGGCTAGGCAGGGTGTTATTCTGTGTTGGTGAAACCAACACAAAATCATTTTCATGCAGGTGAAGCTCTTTGAGTACATGACACCAGCTCTGCTGCCACCCAGGTTTATCTTGATCTTTCACTGAGCTGATTCTGGTCTTCTACTCAGCAGGACTCACTTGTCAGCATGGCAAGAGCTACACACATGCATGGGGGAAAGCTCCCCAGCTCTTGACTGGATCCATGTATTTGGAAAGTCATGTCCCTAAGTACACCCCTCAACCCTCACCTACTGATTGCAGCGAGGATAGCTTATACATGATTTATCCATCAGAAGATGATTTTTATCTACTCCTTCACCCCAAGTGTGGCTGTAAAGCTGCATTTAAATCTGGACTCTGACACTTCACTGCATAAGTGTTGCTTACACTGCAGAAGAAATAACTGAGTTGTGCTGTTGGCAGGTCTGCTCTGACGTTGTCACTTTGCACCCACACATGCTCTGTTTGAGGGCACCTCCCTGCACTTCATAAGGTCCCAACCACGTCTGTGCACACAAAGCACACAGTAACAAACCCCCTGCAGCCACTCTCGCACCTGTGTGCAGATCTTGCCTGCATCCCAAGAGCTCAGTTTACAGCCCTGAGCCCTCTGCTGAGAGCTGGGGATGCTGCAGGTGTCCTTGCAGGTCTGGTGGTCAGCTTCAGTCAACAATCATACTCTCATCCCAGTTACATCAATGGCAGGTGATGAGAAAGCTATTTATGAGCAGTAGTGTAATTTACAGACTTAAATAATGTGTTTTTAGAAAGTGAAGGTATTATTAAATACTGTCAGATCACAGTATGAAGAGAGAGTTTCAATATTTTCTTTAATAAATCTATTTTCTAATTCTAATCAGATTCTTCTCACCAAGGCTCCCTCAGCTATCTGCTGAGGACAACAGAGGACAACCTGTCATCTGAAGCCATTTCAAATACAGTCACAAACAAATACTTGTATTAATATTAAACATGTCGCAGTTTCAAGAGCATGTATTTTTTTTGTAGAGAGATCACACTATTCTTTTGAAGAGCCAATAGGGCTTTTGTTCCCAGCTCCTTTTAAACAATCTGGATATTAACTTTTCTACTACCACAAGCCTCTGAGCAACTTCCCACAATATTCTCCAGACGGGTGTTTGCATAAACTGTGTCTTACAAAGACCTTGGGCAGACAGCTGAGGAGTTTTGCCTTGTGCATATTAGCAGCCCAAGTGCTTGGATGCCACGCAGGGCCCTAGAGATCCTCTGACCGGCCCCCTGGTGCTGCAGAGCCTGTTACTTTATTGGTAATAGGAACCAGAGCAATGTTATGTGTTGTTCAGAGAAAGAGTTATGTGCTTTGTGTGAGTGAATATGAGAAGAATGGAGAACAACAAACCAGCCCATCCCTGCTCCCCACTTTCTCCTTGGTATCTCTTTGGTTGCAAACCCCCCTCTTGTACCAGTTTCTTCTGGTCCCCATGAGAATGGAGAGACAGTCTTTAGCAATTAGCCCAGGGAGGGAGAGGCTAATTGTACCAATTAGCACTGGAGCACCAGGTGGGGAGACTTAGAGGCCAGTCAAGAAGGGACTAATAAAATGACTGTCAGGGTCAGTGAGGTAGCACCATTTGGGGAGAGGAAGGAGACAAGGAGCTGATGATTGCATCTAATTAGGCCTTTTGTTTCCTATTTGAAACAATCTTTTCCATGCACTTCAAGAACGAGAGGATCAGTCAGGCTTGTGCTGTCCTTACAGGGGCAGCAGGGGAAGGAAAAGCCCAGGTACAGCCATCAACACCAGCCTCACCATCTTCCCTCACAGCTCGTGTGGCTCAGAGCAGCCTTGTTCTTCCCCAGTGAAGCCTCTGTAGAGAGGCCCAGAGTTGCTGTGTAGCCACACTTGCGATGTTCTCCCACATTTTAAGCACTACAAGGTCCTCACGGGGTCTTGCTCAGAGTATAATATCTTGCCTAGCTCAGGTTTTCCTCCCTGTAGCTCAAGGTTCCTACATGGAAACAAATGTAAATGGAGGGCACCTCAATCCCCTGGTGCCCTGGATTCAAACTGTATTACAGTGACACGTGCTCAAGTGACAGAATAACACACCTGATCGCAGTGGATCACATTGTAACAAGGTTGTTGCAAAACACTCATCAACCTCGTTTTTGCCACAGTCATTGGTCTCTCCGGGTTTCAGTGCAGTGCTTAAACCAGGCTCCAGGACATTTTGAGGTGAGGCACACAGCTCCATGCTGCAGGACAAAGCCCAGCCCTCTCCATGAGCTGCTCTTTCACTGCTCTGCATCCATGATCCAATTTTTATCCAAAAGCACATTGTAACTATCTGCTTGTGCTCCAACAGCCCAAAGCAGCCGTATAGAGATGGAACAATTAAAGCAATAAAAGCATTGAGTCATACAAACTACAAATACCCATAATGTCACAGCTTCACTCCACAGCTGCTTACTGAAGCCTGTTGGGTGGTGCTTTGTACCAGACCTTCTCGCTGAGTGCTGGCCCGTGAGCCTGTTCCCTGTTCTTGCAGGTAGACCTCTGCCCTTCTGCAAACCACAAGCTGTCCAGAGCAGGGCTGCACTGAAGGCACATCTGATTCCTTCCACCACAGCCACCCCATTTTCTAGAAAAGAAGAAAAAGTTTGGTTTACCACATGCTGGGACCATGCTCACTGCAGCTGCTGGTTTTTCCCACTTACCTAAAGGGAGGACATGTCCTACAGTCCCAGCTCCAAGGCTATCACCAAACTAATGCTCCACATGAATGGCACAGACAGTGCCTGCAGCAGAAGCAGAACTGAAGGCTTCTGCTTCCCCTAAAAGGCAGGAGTTAGGCTACTCCCTATTTTCCAGCTTCCTCTGCTGGTAGGTGTTAGCACTGTCCAAAGGTGCCTCTTCTTGCATGGGGAGCACCAGCAGGAGCTCAGGGCTTTGGACTGCCAGAGTGATGAAGGCTTTGCCATGGCCAGACACTCGTACCTAAGAGCTTGTCCTAGTTTCTGCATGACACTGAGCCTTGTCCCTGCAATCAGTGGGCTCCAGCAGTCTGAGCCACCCTTTCTCACAGAAACAGAAGGTGATTACTTGGCCAAACGCTCACTTTCTGAAGCATAAACTTTTTTTAAACAAACAAACCAACCACCCCTTGAGGCTCAGAAAAGACCAGTGAACCATAAAGACCTAGTGAGACAGCCCAGGTCCAAATTAGCAGCACTGAACTCTGGGTCAACAGTGCAAAACCTTTCAGCTTTTTGCTACCAGTATCAGAAGAAAACCAGGGCGCATTTAAACTCCAGCACCTTTCCACAGTTTAACAGTAAATGGCCTATATTGAATAGCTGGCAACACATGCACTCTCCTTGTTTTCCTTCCTTGTTAAATGTTTCCTGGCATGGTGACAGGTAAAGCATAATACAGCTTGGCAATATGGCTTTTACATGGTGAAACAGCTCCTCCGTGCTACGCTAGAATACATATTACTGTGACAAGGGGCTTTATTCTGAATTATCTGCACATACTAAAAGCCAGTGGGAAATTGGAGGAGAATTTAGTGAAAACTACATAAGATTTTGTTACTGCTGAGCGGAAAATTTTGGATGAAAATCACGGAGTGTGGGGCTTAATCACAGCTCCTTCTGCTCGGCACTCTATGTAGGGCAGCCCCAGCCATTAAAAATTCACTTGGGAAAGGTGGATGGTTATCCAGCATTAAGCATGTTTCTGTGGCACTGAATTCTTCAGATCGCTTGGGGAGGTAACTCATCCACTTTTTAACCTGATAGTGCTTGTTGATATAAACAGTACAGAGAACTGGATGGTGCACTTACACAAAGCTGATAGATGAGATAGATGGAGAGGATTTATCCTGTGGCAGGGGATCTGGTGAGGAATAAAGCTGTGCTGACTTCTAAGCATGGAGATGATCAGGTTATGCAATTATTTCTTAGCATATATGTGAGTGATGGGGAGTGGGGAGCAGAAACCCACCCAAGCCTGGCTCTGTGCTGCACTTCCTTGGAGGCAATCTTCCCCAGAGCCACTGTTGTACCTCACAGAGGCATCTTCACTTGGCAGCTTTCTGAAATGTAGGAGCCATTTTGCATTTCAAATTTATGAGACATTTTGTATCGGGAAGCTGCCTTTTAACAAAGGTCTTACTTTCTCTGTGAACTGGAGATAAAATGCTAAAGACATTCTGACTGATAGAAGTTGTTGTTGAGAGCTTGAGCTGAAGAAAATGACCAAGAGGAGAACAGAGAAGTTTCTAAGCCAGCAGGTTGCCTTGTTTCTCTCCCAAGGACTTATTTTCATACTCAAAATCTTTTTACTGCTGCTTCGCCAAGTCTATGAGAGGTTTCATGTAATGGTCATCACTGGAGTGTTAGATGGGTGGGGTTTTTTCCCCTTGAAGTTTGTTTCCATGTAGTATCAAAAAGATGTGCTCACATCATATTCTCAGATTTTTTAAACTGATTTGGAAAAAATCAGTCTCAGGTTATTTTCACCATCCCACACCCACCAGAGGCCTCAGACAATGACCTGATAGAGAGCTTGAAGAGCAAGACAATGTAAGTGTCTGACTGACTAGTGCCTAAGGTAAAAACAGAGTCTGTGCTGGTGTACACCACTTTATTAGATGAGAAGATTGTTGTCCTTACTCTCTTGGTTATCTCAGTCACAATGAAATCTTGTAGGAAGATAGAAAGCATCTCTCTGGTGTCCTCTATAGAACAGTGTCAAAAGCATGACCAGAAATATTGAGGAAACAAGTGATTATATTCTTCAGATGTTGTGGCCACTGGCCACACAGGGCATCCACATGCAGGGCAACCAGGGAAGCTGGGTAAGCAGCAATTAGTGCTGGGAAGCAAGGATGAATAAAGGCAAGAGATGTTCTTTGCTATTATTGTTACATGAATCCCGGAGATTTGCATTAATGGAGACATTCCAAAATAAATGTAACTGTGACAGAAAAATACGAGGGAAAATGAGAGACCTGTGGTTACCTCAGCCACTTCTGTTGGATGCTTCTTAAGACCTCCAAGTGACTCACTCAGTTCTCACCAGCTGAATCTCAGCCCTGCAGCCTTCATCTGTACTCCATGCTATATGACAGGGGGCTGACCATACTTTGAAGTCAGGAGACCTATTTCATAAGTAGTCTGTCAGCAGAATTATTTCCAAGGCCCTTGATTAATAATGTAGGACATCAGTGATCTCGGAAAACTTTAACATCAGCACTGTACTTGGCTGAACAGAACAGCTGTTGACATCCTTGTTGCTGTTTCTTGGCTGCAGACAGATGTTTGTGAGGTTAGATGGAAACGGCTAGAGTGTATGAACATACTGGAGTCAGTGGAAAGCACTCACCGCTTCCTATACTTATGTGGTGATCCAATCTGTATTCTGGGAACTCTATTAGATTGTAATTGCTCCATGGATGGAGCCAGTGGCATCTCTTAGGAGCTGAGACATTCCTGATACTGGTATGATGATGTCTGAATAGTCCTCACACAGCAAAGAAAATACAAGTGCATTAGAAGAGCAATAAATACCATCAACTGCTCTACTGGATTAAATTTTTGAAGGGTACTGTGGTCTCAGATGTTAATGCAGTGGCTTAATTTTCTTTGAAAGGGTCATCATAAACTCAGGAAAATATAATTCAGGGATGAAGCATGGTATCTGGTGTTGAAAACAGGCTGGCTGTTCTTAATGGTTAAAAAAGATTGTTCAGCAGCAGATCAGGCGTGTAAAAATATGACCTCTCTAATGCTCCCAAGTTCAAAATTATTTGCTGGGTAAGTGTCATTTGAACAACTTAAAGCTTCACAGTTTACTAAAGGATGTGTTTTGTATTCTGGTCCAAGTATGACTACACCAGAAAATGCTTTCCCTGCATCATCTGAAATACCAAATGTAAGGTGGAATTTTGCTTCAAACTTCCATGAAGAGCTAAAGCCTCTCCATCCACAATAATATACAAACTACATAGTAAATCATCCTTCTGAAAACATTTCATCCACTTTGTATTTTCAGTCCAATGATTAAGGGCTTCTGTAAGTAAATCTCTTATTTCTTTCAGGGAACAAAACTGCCCTGAGCTCACAGACACTTTCACCTTGAGGATCCCATAAGAAAACAATTCTGGAGATGGAGAGCTAAGAACACGTCTCAGGAGGTCCTGGGGTCTGCTGTCTTCAGAGCTGTCCCCTCAGACAGTCCCACAGAGAGAAACATCAAAGCAGGAAGCAAATTTCATCCTGCAGAGGGAAGCACCTGTGCCAGAGGCATGCTCAGGAATGATCAGTCTATTACAGGTATAGAAAATTTGCTGTGATCAGTCTTGACTCACCTTTCTTCTTTCCAGCTTTATTTCTCAGGCTGTGAACTTCTCTGCCTGCACAGGAGCTGCTTCTCTAGCCTGTAAAGAAGTCACTGAGAGCTTTCTCTGTTCATGCTGTGGGAGTGGAGACTTTTACGAGGCTGCCCACTTACACGGACAGGTGAACTCAAGATTTTGAGCGTTAATGTGATAAAGTTGAGAAGTGGGGCTAGCAAGAAGTTTGGTGAGGGCAGTCCTGAATTGATGAAGATCTTGAGGTGAAGGATGGCATGAACTTGGAAAGATGCCAAAGCAAGTAAGCTCACAGTGGCTCTTGTGTTGAGAAATAACCCCAAGCAGAAAGCAGATCACTGTCCCCAGACTCTGGTGGCTCTTGTGTTGAAACCAGTACCATTCCAGTATGGAGGGAGCTTAACAACCACCTCCCTTCTCTGAGGCAGGAGACACAAGGCAGAAACCGGCTGGAGGGTGCCCAGAGCTGCTCCTAGGCTACTGCCACAAGGGAGAAAAATCAACTTGTTTTGCTGCTGCAGATATGAGACAGGTTTGAAGAGGTTCACTGCTGTAGGACTAACAGTTCTTAAGCACTGATTAGCTGATATAGGATTAAGAATGCATAATCCGGTCCATGTCCCATCTCATGGACTTTCAAAAAAAGAGCACCCCACCACCAGGTGTAGGCGATGTTTGTTATTATGTAGGTGTTACTCAATTATCTGGGAATTAAAGCATTTTTAAATTTAAATGCTATAAATTGTTGGGGAGAATTAATAGAATGAATAGGGTTTTTTTCAAAGTTCATCGATTTCTATTATTAAATCTGCTTTTGTGTTTTGCAGCATTAAGCCAATAATTATCTTCCAGATACACAATAAAACACAACCAACAAAATAGGGTCTATCAGACTGTATCATCTACCATTATTTATCTATGTTTGTGTCACAATTTCATCACTTGATCAAATAATAGCAGATTCCACAATATGTCATTCACGTATCCCCAGTTTATCTATAATGATTTTCCTCTTGTCAGCTCATTTCTTGAACCTTTGCAGAATCTGGTTTCAATAGTACTATAAACAATCATCATTGCATTGTAAAACTGGAAACTCTCCACTAAAATAGTGTTTTGATCTGGGTTGCCATAGTAATAAGTCTGTGCTCCCCTCTTTGGAGGCCTTGTTATATGAAGTATCTGTGATTTGCTCAGAATGGCCCCAGTTCATCTGTCAAAGTAGGTTTTTCCTTTTTTAAAATAATGATCTAGAAAATCCCACAGTGGCAACAAATATTTTACAACCATAACGAGAAACATTGTATCACTCAAGCTTTGTAAATCTATGCCATTATTGCATTAGAATAAATCACTTTCCTTAGGTATATTACTTAGCAATATGCAATTCTAATTTTAGAGCGTGTATTCAATAGGGGGTATTTATTTTTATGTAAAGAGAATTATTAACTTTGACTTCAAAAATACATCACATGTCAGATTGTGTTTAGAGGCCCTGCAGCAAAAAGAAAAAAACCCCTGAAATTCTTTCTTATTTCTATCAAAATATCACAAATATCCAGGCAGCTTCAGATTTAGTTACTCTAGTCCATTCTTAGGTGCTAATTTTTATAATGAGATCAGATATTACCACAGATTTTACAACTCCACATTTAGATAAATGATATTCAGATTATATACTTGTAAAAATTAGAAGTCCTGAAAATACATCAATGGCACTATGAAAATATATCATGATACATTATTTTAAATAGAAATGCTCCAGTCGGTTACAGTAATTTGATACACAAACTATGATATTTCCTCCTGCAGGAATGAGAGTAAACAAACACTACATCAACATGCCAGTGACAGACTCCATGGAAAAAAGTGAGGACAGGGACCATATTTTACCTAAGACAAATGGTTAAGTTGGTTACTTTATGCAAGTTGCTACCAGCTACAGGATTACTTCATGTAACTCACTGTCAGCTACTGCCTCATAATACCTGACAGAAGAATATTAAAATCATCAGTGGGAGAAAGTATGGAAGGTATCTGTCTCTTATTCAATGAATTCTAATTAAAAAGTAATTACCTTTCAGTGAGGACCCTGCCAGCCTCAGGCCCCTCCTCACACATAATGTTAGCTGGCTCCTTGGCAGACAGAGGGAGATGAGCTAAGGTGCATATGCATATTTCTTTACATTTTGCCAGTCACTTAGTTCCAAGTAGTGCCAGATCAGGGGAAGTCTTCGAAAATAGTTTTATATCATTTTGCCAAGTGGATCCCCAGAAGACGCTGCGGGGGCAGAGGTGCTACACATCTTCTGTTATAATTGACCTGGGCTTTGAGATTTCTCTGTCATGATGTATCCCAGGAAGGTGCATGATGGGAAGAAACTTGTTATTCCTCCAGCAGTGCCAAATGGACAAGATCAAGTAGGCCTGGGACTTGAAAAAAAAGCAAGAAATATTGACAGATAAGTAAGCACTCCAGTAAATGACAGGCAGGCACAAGAAGCTTGATTTCCTTGGGGTTCAGAGGTAATCTATTAACCTTAAAACATTTCAGTGATAATTTGATAGATTTTATTTTAAATACAAAAATATATGATGTTTAATTGAAGTCGTTAGGTCTGTTTTGATTTCTTTTACTCTGTGCAAGTTAGCAGAATGAGAACAAAAATCCACCCATGACTAAAAAAGCTAAAACCAGACTTCCTTCAACCCAAAAGATGTATTTATTAGATTACCAAAGCTGTATCTGTAATATAGTTCAAGAACATTAAAGGTTCTTGAGAAGCTGTCATTTTTTTATGGCACTGTGACTGGCACTGAAACATTTGTTTTGCAATTCTTTGAACAGTAGCTCATCAACAGCCAGAGAAATGCTAGGACAAATTGAAGTCAGTGAGGTGGGCCAAAATAATTAAGAGCAGAATTTGTCTCTTGAGACCAGTGTCTCCTTTAGTGAGCTCAGTGGCAGCCCAGCTCATCGTGATGCATGTCCTGGGGCCCAGGGGTAGCAGGATTCTCGAGGGTGCTGTGTCCACACACACCTGGTCACACAGCTGAGACTCTGGGTGAAGCATTAGCTCTCCATGCTGGCAACATCCAGAACAGAAGGAATACAATTGTCTGGGTTTAGGCTCCATTATAGAGGATTTCTGTAACTTTTACTTTGAGATGTTCTCATCTTCCCTCTGTTTGCAGCTGGGAATTCTCTTGCGCTGAGAGGTATCCTCTTGGCCAGAAGCAGCTTTGCTGCCTTACCCAAAATTCTGTTGACTTTTGGCTGAGGTTCCAGTTAAAAAAATCATTCCTGCTCTCCCCTGTGTGTCTCCCTGCTGAATTCTTGTATCCTGCAAGGCTCCCTGGGTCAGCCACGTCCAGACTCATGGCACAGCAAGAGCAGTGTTGTACATTGCCTCAGGCCCTGCTAAAGAGGTTGCTGGAACAGAGAGGGAAGTGGATGAAGAGGCCAAATTCCCTCCACCTTGCAACTCTCTAGACAGCCTATATTCCTCCTACAACCCATTCTCATCTTCTGTTGCAGGACCAGCATGAAGAAAAAGCTTTCAAACAGTGGAACACAAAAGGAAACAGAGGATGAATCGTCTCGGCCTCACCATGCAGTCTACCTCCAAGCATTCTTAATTGACATCTTCCTTTCTACAGTTTAAATGGATTACACTTTGATCTATCCACCCTTGAGTACAGATTATTTACATGAATTGAACACACAGCACAATAATTTCCTCCTTTCTTGCCATAATTTTTTGCATATTTGTTGAAGTCTGTTACACCTTCTTAGGAACTTTTTCTGGGTTAAATTATACCACTCATTCAATATTCCCAAGTAAATTATGTTTTCCAGACCACTGGCTGTTTCTGTTCTCGTCATCTGGACAGTTTCTTATCGATCAGCTACTTTTGGAGATTAGTCTCTTGTTCTGCTGTCACAATAAGCCAAATAAGGTAACAGTTGGTCCTGGAAATGAGTTATGTTGATAAAAGAGAGAGGTTTGGTGCTCACTGCATCGGTGGAGGCTCACAGGAAAGATGATAGAGGTTTGGTCCCACAGATCCATTTTTTCAAAGATGGGGTTTAATTCTGGGTTTTAATTTCTTGGAAGACCCCAGCATATGCTCACCATGAAGTACATGAGTAATTCATTAAAGGAAACACAGTGTGTATATTCAAACTTGTGCCTGCATTTTACAGAAACAGGAACTGCCTACAACATACCTACAAAATATCCCCCAAATACTGCTTAATATTTCCAATATTTTAGTTTTAAATTTTTTTCATGGGTCTACTTACATAATAATAAAATTCAATTATATTCCCTTTTGATATCTTCTCTTTTTAAATTACATGACACCCAATTCTCATTTATACCAGGACTGCTTTTGGCTTGCTCTTGATAATAGCATGTAAATTAGATATAGTAAAATATACTCCCACCTAAATGTCCCTCTGCTCTGTCATAGTGATGTAACATAGCATTAGTGTAAATGAATCATGGACTCAACTTTGTAGATCTATTTTGATTTTTTAAGCTTGAGGTCTTAGCATGATGCAAAAGCAGGTACAGTTGTATTTCCAGTAAACTTTTACTACATTCACAATGCCATAACATACACTTTCCAAAAATAGTAATGTAGGCTATTCAGTGCATAGTTTGGTGGCTTTGGGAATATTTGAAGTGAGTTGGATGTGGATTCTGAAATATATCTTGATACCTACTTGCTAATTATTGTCGGGCCATCTGGAATGCCCTGCAGTCACTTTATGGGAGCTCTCTTCTCTTGACCCATCCCACACTTTCCATCAGCTCACTATGGACACAGCAGTATCCAGTTTTCTCATGCTGTGAGGGGTTAGGTGAGGCAAAGGCTCACATACCAGAGTCTTATCCTAACTGCTAAATCTTCTTTTGTCCACTTGGAGTCTCCTAATTGTAACAGTGAAGAACATAATGGGAAAAGAGTATCGACTTGTTTAATTTCAAACAGGCTATGTGAACTATCTTTACAATAACTACGTGCTTCAATAATTTATAACTATGATGCTATACCTGACAAAATGATTCACATAACTAGAGCAATGTGCACTTTAAGTTTAAAGTCAAGGTCTTCCTTGCTCATTTTAATGACTTCTCTTGTGCACAAGATATTAATATTCTTGTGAGCAAACATAGCACTGACTCATTAATCAATAGGGGCTGGCTCCTCTAACAATAACAATAGCTGCACTAGATAATTAACTTTTGTTCCATTTGCTTTAGTTTGTACATAATTTCCAGTGGCTGACACTGGATAATAAAAAGCTTTGCAGATGACAGACACCTTTTAAAATCCTTTCTACTAGTTTTGGAAAATGATCCGCACCTACTGATATAAGGAAAATACAATGTAGGTGTCTGTGTGTGTCCATGCCATATTTAAAAGGAGGCAACTGACAATAAATAAAAGATCTAATAAATATTGTAAGGCTTCAGTGAGTCCTGCTGTTAAATTGTAGCATAGTGAAAGATTTGCATTTTCCTGTCATGTAGTTATAAGGCAGACTAGAGATAAAGGTATGTCTACAATTAAATGAGTATTCTAGGCAACTGGCAGATTTCCTGAGTCCAGACTGGGATAAGAAACACAGATGTTTCTGCTCCAGCTTTTTTCCTCCAACACATTTTAAATATTAGGGCAAGTTCAGTAAAGGTGACAACAGCAGAAACTCTACTGCAGCCCTGAGAGACTCACCATGGGGTGAGGTACAGCATTGTGCCAGGACACAAAGGAAAAGGTAACTTTAAATCCAGTCCTTTGGGTCACTCATTTTGCAGGACAGCTCCACAGACAGCTGCAGCAGCACCCTCTAGGAGCCCTTCCATGCACTGTGGCACAGGGCAGGCACATGCCACATGGAAGCCAGAGCCCCCAGGGTGCCACTGTGAGGCACCAGGGAGGGATGGCTCTTTGCACAGATCACTTTCTTTGCTTCCATAGTTAGGGATTTAGTAATTTTTAGTAACTGGAGGTGTTACTCATGCCTTCTTCCTTAAAACAAACAAACAACCCAAAACACACAGAGACACAACTCGGTGTCATTAGCAGAGCAGGCTGGAGAGGGAGAAATCTGCCCTGTGCAGGACGTGGAGGGTTCATAATCTACTTTTCTTCCAAAGTGAAAGTAATTTTTTCTTTGAAAATAAAAGAAACCTCAAATCACTTAATGCTTTATTTTGACATTTTACATGTGTAAATTGTTTTCTCATCTGGAATATAACATGGCATTAAATAAACCACACGTGAGTGCTGTGAAAAGTAAAAACTGAAATACTATATTTCATAGATATCAATCTGTCTGACAAATAATGAGTTTCTGCCACCTCTATATTTCTTTCTGACTGATATGGGTTGTTGGGGAAGTCAGCCTGGGATTCTGCAGTTTCAGAGATCATGGAAGTGCATTCTCTGAAGAAAATAATGTCCCACTGACTTTTTTTTTAACTGGATGCTTAACTGCAGACATTAGTTCTGAAATCAAATGTGCCTATAATCCACTGTAGAAGAAGACAGCCCAGTATAACACACATATCACAGTTCTCATGTGCAGCTGTTGTTTCCTTTGTGATGCCAAACGTTGCAGGGCAGATACTGAACTATTAGAATCACTGGAGCTCATTGACACTAACTGAGCTGCCATGATCTGCCCAGATGAAGATCATCCCTTAGATCTGATGTTGATACAGCATCCCCATAAATGTGAGCATGAACCATTTGTGAAATGTTTCTGCTGTCAGGTTCAAAGATGAAGATAGCTATCACCCTCATTCATATAAAACACCCCATGCAGAGAATGCCTTGATTAAGCCTTAAATCAAACACTAAAGCATGTGAAACAAAGGAGCCTCATACACCTTTTAGGGAAAAAGGTAGGCTAAGAGAGCACCCATCTGCATTATACAGTGTGTTCTCCAGCAGGAATAAAATATACTGCAAGTCAATGGTCCGTCAGCTTCTATATAGAAGGGAAAACATTCTTGTGTTCAAAATTGTGGAAATATCAATATTTCAAAAGGTAGTTTTACGGTTCATTCAAGCACTGATAAGAAATCATTACACTTTTTAAGAATATTGATGATTACAGAGAGGCCTTTAATGGAGGGAAAGCCTTTTTTTGCAGTTCGTTAGTTTGTGCATGTCTAATTGACTCTTCAAGACTCTTTTGCATGAAATACTACACACAGTTTCAACCAGGTAATTTTTTTACCAGTTATAAGCAAACATCTCCACCTTATAGAAATTTCCTTTCTATGTCTCCCCAATGAGTACCATCAAGTTCTAGACAGAGTTCAATGCAGGAAATACATGGAAAATCAGCACTTAAATCACCTATTTTTTCCTACAACTACAGGTTACTCAAGGAGCTGATTTAGTAGATTAGACATTAAATTTGGAATATGTAGGTCCCTGGACAAAGTGGGTTCACCTCTTTGTCTATCAAGATAAGTTATGGGGATTGTTTCTGTGCCAGCTGTTAGATCCTCCTTGAGTTATCTGGGCACAAGGAGTGGGAAAAAAAGGATGAAAAACAACATGTAAAAACTCTACCTGCTCCAGTGGCACAAAGCAATGCAATAGTGCTCCCTGACCTGCCTGAAAGATCCCTGCCCTCAGTGGGGTTGTGTGGACACTGCCTCCTGAGGCTTCTCCCACTTGGCAGGGTATGTAGGGCAAGAACAGGGTTATGGTTATGGCACAGCTGAAAGCACGTGGATAGCTGTGCCTGTGGGAGGCACTGGCTGGGCTCTGCAAAACAGCGTCATTAAACGTGACCTCTGAGGCTATTGCAAACTTCTGTGGTACACAATCAACTATTAAGTCAATGAAATCATTTGAATCAAAGACATTGTGACACTGTCTGAACATGGGAATGGAAAATAAAAAGACAGCCCTGCGTGTGCATATGGTCATGGTCCAGTGCAGTGAGTGTTACTGCTTGGTTTGCTGAAGCATACTGGGCAAGCTTTAGAGCTTGTTATTTTTGTGAGTAGTACAGTGGAGGAAACATCTGATGTATATTTCAGTAAAAAATACAATCAGAACCAAGGCAAATGTAAGGCAAACGCTTTGCAGTTTCAACATTAAAAATTACACTCTATGCAAAGCTCCTGTGATTACAGAGAAATGTCTCCCCCTGTGAATATTTCCCATTTTTATTCACCTTGGTTCTTGTCCCAGAAGATTGGAAGCAGAATTACAGGCCCCTGTGGAGGGATCATATTCTCACAACGTTTCTAGGCCCCATTTTGCTGAACCAACAGATGTGGATCACTGGGATGACTCTGACAAGAACCAAAACTTTTGGTTGCTTAGCGGCATCCAGAGCCTTTGGGGATTTGCTCCACATTAGTGAGAAAAGCTGTGCCAGCCTTATCACTGGTCCTCTTTGCTCCCAACTGGATGTGGAAGGCATCACTCACCCCCTGCCCCTGCTGGGCCAGCCAGGCAGAGGCAGCAGGGCACAACCCACAGCAGCTGGCTCTGCCCCTTGCCAGCTTCCATCAGGACACAAATGCAGGGAGATGCTCTGCTGGTGGCAGGGGGCCTGGCTGCAGAGTCCATGGGGCTTGGTGTCACCTGGGATAAACCACATGGGACCTACAGGACATCAGGTATTCTTCAAAAAGATCCTGGAGTCCAAAAATAACATGATCCCATAGACTGCCTATGCTGAGCTTTTGTCATTTTTTTTTTCCAGTTCCTTTTTGTAACAATATCATGTGAGACTGGATAATGACACCAGGCATTTGTCCCCTACATTCAGCTGGAATGAGTGCATTATCTAAGGAAAAAGAACACAGAACAGTACTTGTTGACTTCTATACTATCTAAATCCTTTTAAATTTAAACAGAAGCATTAACAGTTGCCATCTCCCAGAAACAAACAAACAAACAAACAAACAAACAAAAACCACCCCAAACCAAAGAAATCATAATTACCAAGAGGATTATTCCATCTGTGATATTATTATTCACACTCTGGTTTCTACCAGGTGGTAGGTCAGTCTGCAGAAATGTTCTCTGTTAACAGCAACAAAGTAACTTTACCGAGCTTCAAATTCTTCCTTAAAAAATTCTACTCCGCCTATTACCAAAAAACAGAGAGAGATGTTTAGAGAGCTGACATGATTGAGACTGCAGGTTTTGGGGCTTTCTCTTGTCCCGACAGAGCTGAGCACTTTTCCTTTTCCCCTTGCCCCCTTCATGTGCTGGCAGCCATCAGCTCTCTGGGGCTCAGAGTTTCATGGTCAGTGCCAAGCACAAGCTGCTCCCAGCCCATAAATGGGACATGAGTACAGGAAGAGTGACTGGAAAGGTTTGGGGAACCTAGTGTGGGATCCTTGTCCCTTTCCCATTGGGAAAAGGCCTGTTAGGGACATCCATCAGGAACATGAGCCAGGTAAGTAGAAGTTTACTGCCGTATTCTGACTGTGTCAATCCTTGAGACAATATTGTATTTTAGGAACATGCCACTAGCACTGTGTTGTGAATTTTGGAAGGAAGGATTGCCTGATTGCCTGTCTTTACCTCCTTTGTCCCAGAAGAGTTGTCCATATAAAAATAGATTAGATATATTTACTCCCTCTTCACCGATTCTTCATCTGCTGGGAGGCTGTTCTGCAGGCTCCAGACATCTCCTGCAAAAAGCTAACACAGCCCCACGTTTGCACAGTGGCAATATGCACAGGAACCTCTTTCAAAATTAGGCATTCTGGAGGACATAAAGTGGGCTGGGCACAATATCCCCTATGACTCCCTGTGAAACAGCTTGGAAGTGACCATTCCCTACACTGAAGTGAGGCATCCTTTTATTTTTTTGATACCTTAAAGCCTGTACAAAGTGCAAATTTTAGGCAGAATATGCTGAAACTGAAAAAAAGCAGACACATTTAAATTTTACTCTGGCTAGTTCAGCTAATCCCTGCAAAACAGGAGTACTGCCGACATTAATTTTTCATCCAGCTAACTCATATTGAACGTATCATCACTAGTTACTTAAAATTGAATCTATTTTTAATAGAAAAATTGATACTGGAATATGAAACATGAAGTAACACATCATTGTTCTGCAAAAGACTAAGCTTTTAAAGATAGCATTGTAGACTGGAAACAGACTGAAAAAGGTGAAAGGTTATTTCCAACATTAAAAGTAATCTACATGTTCACCAAAGCCTAGATCATCTCAAAGCAGTAATTATTCACTGACTGTAGATAGCCTTATTTTGATATTTGCTGTATGTTTATTATTCATCGCAGCAGATTATCACAGGATTACTGCAACATATTTCTCCTTTCAGTAAAATCTTACTTTCAGGTGATCTGGACTTTTTTTGGACCCCTTCACAAAATCTGCTTTCATCAGCCTCCAAGCCTTACTAATAACCAGTTACTTCAGTCTCCACATTATTATCCCTTCTTGCATTTTACACAAAGATATCTGAAACTCTTCTTTTTTCTGTAGTCCAAAGCATACTTTTAAAATTCATAGCCACCAAACGTGTGTGCATGATAGCAAGAATAGATGTTTCTCTTTCATACTACAGGGCAAACAGCCAGACTTTAAAGGCTTCATAATTAGGAAGTTTACCAGATTGTAACAGAAGATGTATTTGCCTATTTTTGCTGTAAAGTCAATTATAAATATGCAAAATTCAAAGTGTGAGTGACCAGGCCACGCTTAGCAGACATAATAAGACTGCAGCCAATTAAAACAGAAAAAGGTTGAGTTCTCAGTTTTCTGCCCAGTGTGTTTCTGATGATGACACAACAACAGCTGTGAACTGCCAAAGTCATCCCAGAGAGGTGGCTCAGTCTGGCCTGCCAAAATGAACTATTTGCCTTAAAAGCCAGATGTTCTTGCCACAATTTCCCACACAGAACTGACAAAAGAGTTGCTCAGCATACGTGAATCCTTATACCACTCAATCATTTCTTTATAAGAATATCAGTCCCTTGAAAATGGAGCATAAACAGACAGGAGGGCAAACAACTTTACAGCAAATTAAAATCCGAAATCTGTGCTTTTAATCTTTCTAACAGGACTATCTGGGTATGTTTTTTGTTAATTGAACACTTGAAACTGTAATTGAAACAGTATATAAATACTGTTTTTATTCTTCTTCTCATAATATAATCATTACGTGAAGAACACTAAACTAGACATTTGACTTTATTGATCTCTTCATGGACTAACAGTACAGGGAGTCATTTTCTGCCTAGGCTAATTAATTGATAGACTAATTCATTGATCAGGTTCTCCATAGCATAGTTGGTATTGACAAACACTGAATCTTTTTCCATCAGTTGTATTAGTTTGCACCAATTACTTTGTCTGTTTCACTTAAGCAATTACGATAGCTCAAAAGCGACAATCAGATTCTCAGCTGGTGTAAATCAGGCTCTCTCTCCTGAAGTCAGAGAGCTGTGCAGTTTCACTCAGTTCATTTTTTTGGCTTTTAAGAGTTAACAGTGAGCTTTAGAACATCCAAAACAACATCAAGGATATCTGAGGCAAAACCTCATCATGTTAGCTGAAGCATGTTCATCATATCAGTGAATAGTAAACATGTTAAAGGCTCGTATGCAGATGCATTACTTTGCTCAAAATTTATACACAGCCTCAGAATGCTCTCAGGTGCAAAGCAAGGTACCTGTAGACACAACTAAGCATTTGCAGTCACATAAATTTAGATGCTCAATAGACTCATGTTCTCAATACCTAGGTTATCTGTAACCAAGGTCCTAAGAATATCTTGCTTCCAAGCAGCCACTGCCTTCCAAGTACATGGAACAGAGCCATATCATCACATGTGAAATCTCTGTTTAGACACCTGTGAATTTTTATTTTTTTTTTAATATTCAACTTGCTGAATGATTTTAGGAGAATATAGGGCTTCTGTAGGGCTTTCTCACTTCTCTCCTTTCTGTAGGAGAATATAGGATTTCTGTAGAGCTTTCTCACTTCTGGATCACTGCTGAAAGGATGTCTGGATATGGATGCTGCTGCTTCATCTGTTGAACAGGCCCAACAAAGACACAAGAACACCAACATACTGCCAGTGAAAGGAAACATATGTGAATTTAGTAACTCCTGTGAATTTTCAAAATAAAGACTAAGGAAAAAGAAGTAAATTGAACTGATTGCTCTCTGCATAGATTTTCCTGAACAAATTATTTGTCAGGTAACCCAGGGAGTCACCAGAGTACATGGTTATTGCACAAGAAGGAGATGCTGGTGATTTTTCAGCTAATGATGAAGAAATTAGTTTCCTTTCAGTAACAGGCCATCTCTGTCCAGTTGGCCAGTGTTGAAAAATGTGAGTCAGTTTGAATTTTCCATTAATCTGATCTGCTTCTCCTAGGGTGTTATGGAAAAAATGGGCCCGTGCAGGAAGTAGCCTTTGTGTTTTTTATCTACCTCCAATCTCTGAATAACTGAGAATTCATTGAATACAAGCATTAACAGTTAGTCCCTTCTTTTAAAGTCTCCAATCACTTTTTCTCATCTTTGCATGCAAAAAATAAAAAATTATATACTCTCCAGAGACACCAGCTATAGCAAGAAGTCATCAAGACTAAGAAAATTTTGCTGAGGCAGTTTCCACACACTGCTCTAAACCCAATTACTTCCTGTGCTTGACATGCTCATGGAGGCCTCCTCTTTGATGCATGGTAGAGGGTAAAATAAAGTGCACGTTCTTCATTAAAATGAGTGTTATTCCCTGGCATGATTAAAAAGAAACTCCTGTGTGTGCCCTGTCTATGATATTTCCATTTCCCTCAAACCCATGTAGATGCCAATGTACAGGTCATATTCGTAATGTTTTTGCTTAACAAAGGGTGACCAGAGTACCACATCACACAGTGTATGAACTCCAGGGGGAAAAGAGGCATGTGCAGGCAAAAGTGGATATGGAGAACAGCCATGGTGGAGCACAATTCTCCTAAAAGAATGCTTTGCGCCCTTCACGCAGCCAGAGCGAGCGATTTACAACACACAATCCAATGACATGTAATTAAAATCAATAGAAAATTGACATTACAAACCCAAAACAAATTAAAGCACAAATTGAATCGCCACTTCTCATTCTGGCATTTGAAATGGAGGATTTGCTATGAAAATATACTGTAAATAGGCTGATATATATGTATATATTTATATACTGGATGTGTCTTAAGCAATCCTTTACATTTTACAATTATGATTGCTTACCTGTGAAAAGAGATGATCTACCATCTTCTTGGCTGATTTTCAGTATAGAGTAACCTGGCCTGACTGATCACATATTGGTTTTAAACAGATGCCTTTATCACAGTGGGATGTTTTTTATGAGTGTCCTAACAGTTGAACAACAGCGTAATTTCATGCAAGATCAGGGTGTGTGGATCTGATGCCTCAGAATTTAGCAGTTTCCCATTTTAAATGTTCTGTTTTTCATAAAGAGTTTTAAAACAAACAAAAGCAGAATAAATCTATCTATTCTCATATTTTTATATTTTTGATATGCTATTATCTGTAATAGTTATATATGCTGCAGGACAAACAAATTATTTGAAATGTTATTCAACTACATTTTTATTACCTAAATTCATGTTGTCATGCTTCTGAATGCAATATTGTCAAACCTCTAAAACTGCTCAACACCCACGGAAAAGCCATGCTAATGGTGATGTTTTGTCCTGCTGGGAACATCCTCGGCTCACAAATTCATCTGACCCAGTTGCACACTGCTCTTGTTTACATGTGAGATGAAGGGCCTTCCATTTATTACCCAGTTTAGTTTCTGCAGAATTGAGGACCTAAAACATATGAGGCTGATATGGCCTTTAGTTACCCGTGGCTGGGCTCTCCTGTGACTCGTGGGGTCAGGATAGACACACTGACCTTGGCACTGTCAGCATCAGAGGAACTGATCTCTGGTTCAGCTCCCTGAGCTCTTCCAGACCAATGTTCCATTGCTGTTTATCCTGGGTGCAGTGAAGTCTTGCAGAGCTTCCAGCATTTTCAAACTGGTCCATGGGTTACCCTGCAGCAGGTGTTTGGATGTACAGGATTGTGCTGCTGCTGCCTCCAAAGGAACAGCTCCACCACATTGTGTTGGAGATACTACTGGGGGCAGAGTATTTGCTCCTTTGCCCTCCACCACCTATGGGAGGCAGGGCTGGGCTGCCACCTTGCCCCAAACCCTCATTCTTGGGGTGACAATGTTCAAGTTTGCCAGCCTTGCTGAGGAGCTTTGAGCCAGCTTTGGCTGTCACACATAGTGTCTGCAACTCGTCATTTAGCCCATGGCTGGGAAGTGCAATGGTCTAGGATTTGGAAAGTGTCCTACAGAGGACTGGGTGACTTAGGTTATATCTAAGTTATTCTGCTATGTCTTTGTTCAGAATCTCTACAAAATAACCTCATTTTCATTCACAGCAGGAATGAAACCCATTCCCCTTACCCCAAGGAAATCTCAGGGTCCAGCTTCATGCTCCTCGGTTACAATCATGGGCAACAGAAACCTTTTTTCCCCTTTCTTTTTCTTCTCTACATAATTTCAAAATATTAGATTTTCTTACAAACCAACAAATTACCTATAGAATCTGGCACAAAATTCCAAACTTGTTAATTTCCAGTTCCTGATTATAAAGATTTGCTACTAGTTGTTTCAGCAGAAATCACAGGCCACCAAAACCACCAAATGTTTAAATTAATTATATCTCATCATATTACTGTCCTCATGCTTCAAAACTACGTTCAGAAGCTGCCAGAAAACCAACGTGATTTGAATGTTTTATTTACTATTGCGGTTTTCACCAGGAAAGTTCATTCTGTCCTCAGAGTGACAGTAAGAAACAATTACTGAAAAAGGTACACAGCTCTCTAATTTAGTTTTCAATAGTTGATGAATGAAATGGGAAGAGTTGACCACACTAGGTCACAGAAAAGTCATTTTGGTAGACTTCTGCTCCCCTCTGACAAGTAATACCGTGAACAAGGATGGTTCTACACAATGTCTATTCATGCAAAACTTGGTTTCTTATTATCGTTGAACACAGCAGAAATCTGCCTCCTCAGTCTGAGCAACTGTTTCTCAATCAATAATTAAGTAACTTTAAGGTCTAGATCTATACAAGGATATTGATATTTTCACTGAAAATGAATCAATATGAACAGGGTAAAGCATCTGAGTAAGCCTTTTTAATGGCAGTGTTTTGGCTGTGAGAAGTAAATTAATTGATTAAATGAATGACAAATATTGGACAACCAAAGTAAATCTTTTCACACTTTCACAAACCTTTTAAGCAACTCATTTAAATTATTTTCTTTGTTTCCATATTTTTCCAACTTTGTGTTGTTTTAATAGAATTTACAGGCCTTTCTGTCAGTAGGTAATGCAAGTTATGTCTTTTTAAATTTTACATTAATAAGTCAAGGTCAGGTGAATGGTAGCAAAGGAGAAGACCAAACTGAGACTTATGGAAGGAAGGGCACTTTGTGGGTGATAAACTGTGAGGGATCTGGCTGAAAAGGCCACAGTAGAGAGAAAGGAGATCTACTAAAAGACTGTAATTGAAAAATCTAGTGGCAGATGGGAAGTGGTAAGGGACAGGAAAACACATTTTCACCTTTGGTTTGGTGGAAAAGAAACAGTTCTGGATAGGACTTTTCTGCCATCTTCTTAAAAAACATATTTGTGGGAAGTCCAGAGCAGTAGAACTGGACACAAGGCAAAACTTTCTGGCAGTTTCCAGAGAGACACCTCTGCTTACAAACCCATCACCTTGTTCCCACAGACACCCTGACGTGACCAGAGCATGGGCTGGTGCAAAGGCTGTGCTCTAGTGCAGAACCAGAGGTGCCCCAGGAATTTCTGGGGTGAATTTGCAGCATTTTCCTGCAGGTTTGGCCTCAAGGCTCAGGCCATGAAGGCTCTGATGCCTTTACAGCTCTCCCCAGAAACAAGAGCAGAAGCTGCTGGCCAGCAAACCCACTCCAGTGATTCACATGACACAGTAAAGCTCCAGAAATCACTGGGCCTCCAGGGTTGATTCTGCCTCTAGAGCTTGATGAGAGTGAGCATTTTGCAGCTTCCTGATGCAGGGCTGTGTCTGGAGGGCCACAGTTTGAAAAACTCCCCAGCAGTGGGAAAACCACTGCAGTCTGTCAGTGAGATCACTGAGGCTGGGAGAGCCTTTTGTGCCACTGGGAACAGAAAGACAACAAGGGGCAACAGCAAAGAGACCAGGAAAAACAAAAGGGACTCATTTCTTCCACTCACAATTCTATCTCATGTTCTGAGCTAACAAATTCAGTTCAAGGCAGTGCTGCTTTAATTGCTGGAAATAGGTACAATATAGTCTGATCCATGGCCATCCCAAGAACAGGAAGGGGATAGAAACCAAAGTTAAGGAATCATTCTTCAGGTATGTTTGCTGTGCAAAGAGAGGGGAGAAATGCAAATGGGTAATTGGGACAGCAGAGATGTCTTTATTTCTCCATATATCTTTCTAATGACAGGGAAGTGAGCTTCCCTCATTTCCCTAGCCTTTCTTTTTCCATCTTTGTTCCCTTTTACCCTTTTCTCTGCTTTATTTGAGTTCATAGTTTTTTGCCATTAAATAATGATTTCTTTAATTGTAAAGAAGCAGATCAAGGAAACCTAAGCCTTGAACTGGCCCTTTGTCTATCAAGTGGCAGCTTTACTCTCGGGCCATTACTTTTGTTGCTGGTCATAGAATAGCTCTTTTCTGCTCCATAGGTCCTGCAAGCTATTGTTGGACTTCAATTTTCTGAAAATATTTTTGAGTTGGGTGTATTTTTAATTATTATTATTAAATGGACAAACATTCTCATTTATAAAGGTTGAAACTCCACTTTTACCTTCTGTCTCTGCCCTTTTTGAAATTGTATGTCCCCTGTGGTGTGCAGTTCAGAAGTGTTCACTTATGTACTGGTAAGGAAAAAAAACCCAAGAAAGGTAAAGAAGGAATGTGTGACAGAATGGAAAATATTGAGCTACAATAATTATCTCTAAAGTGCACAAAGAAGTTACATGATACAGACAGACCTCACTCAAATAAATATTAATCTGTCTCGCATTTAAAATTGAAAATTAATGTTGGAGAGGGCACACAATCCACTTCTCAGTGTAAAAATGTTTTCCCCTTTCTTTTTTTAATCAACATTCAGCACTTTGAAATCACATGTCCCATTTTAAGCACTTAAGATGTGACTGGCTTGGTTATTTTTAAGAAAATCCTATTTAATATTTATGCAACAAAATCTAACGATTCCTGATGTGTTTCCATTTTAATCAGAATCTAGTGTCATGATTCTAGTGAAAATATGTGCCTTTGTAGCTGTTGAGTGTGGCACAAGAAAATGTCTAGCAGAGCAGATAGATATGAATTCCCTATCCCCAAAATGGTAGAAGTCACATTGCCTGACACTGATAAAACTTTGTTATTCTTAGAGCACAACCCATGAACTAATTAGCCAACATGTACAGCTCCCCAGACTGGCTGGAATACTATTATATTAGACATTAGAATATTATATTAGACATTAGAATATTATTATTATAGACATCCCTATCTACACAAGCAGCAGGAAAGAAAATAAAAATCCAAGCAGAAAGCAGTGGAGAAAATCTAGATGAAACATGAGATGTTACCTCTTAATCTGGGATGGGGAAATTTTGTCTCACACAAGGTCTGTTCCCACCCTGTGCCTGCACCTCGGTAGGGCAAGGGTGAGACCCTTCCTGCCCACTTCCTAACAGAGCCTCAGCCTCCAGCTGCACTGCTGAATTTGGAAAGGAGGTGTGTTGAGTGCAGCTTTGGTGCCCTCACATTTTGGCTTTCCTGAATCTATTTATGCTCACTCAGTAATAGATGACACTGATGGATTCTCCCCTGTGCTTGAGAGCAAGGCCCTTGCCACACCTTTGCTCTGCCCCCCGGGCAGTGCCCATCTCCTTTTGATTGCTGCTGAGGGCCAGTGCACATTTGCAAATCTCCACATTGCCAATTGTCTGGGAACACAGAGGTCACTCCCTCTTGTTCTCCACAGCTGGGCCAAGCAGCTGGAGTTGTTGGGGCAGCCAAAAGCACAGAGGCAGTTTGCTGAGTACTTGCAACAGTAGTAGTTATCACCAGTAGAAATTGTACTAGTGACACATCCTGGTGTCTTGGTATAAGCAAAATGTGGAACTCCTCCAAGCTCAGCAGGCCATGCATGTTGCAAGGAGCCCTTCTAATGTGCTCCACTCTGGGGGGACAGCCCTGGCATCCCTGCTGAACGCCCTAAGGGCAGCCTGAGCCCAGCCTGAGCTCAGAGTTTTAACATCCCATCTCCTCTCTGAAGCAGGAAACAACTGCACCCTCCTTGGGACCATCTCTGGCCTCCTCCAGTCTGACCCTGGCGCTGCACTGGCAGCTAAAATGCTGGATGGAGGCTGCACAGGAAAATGTGCTGGATGCTGCTCCAGCAAGAGGTTTGCTTCTAAGCAGGGAGATGTGTGGCTCACTCCTTTACAGGCTGTAACTGTTGCTTAAGAGGTGGGAAGAATATTCTAGAAAGACAGTTCTGCCTATAAATGAGAAAGAGCAAATTTCAGTAAGATCACTTACACAGATTGGTGTTAATACTTGCTGTGAGAATGTACTTACTTTCAGTGCTCTGTAATGGGGGAAAGAAAGGCGACATGAAGATATCTTATATAGAGAGAGACATCAAAATCTGCCTGGTTCATCTCTGTCTAACATAAAGAAATGGACAAGATAATACATCACATAAATTTTACTGATGAATATCAAGATTTGATTCAATGCAAACCCATAGAAAGCACTGTAAACAACATCAATCTTTCTAAAGGCAACACTGAGACAAAAAAGTATTACCATATCCAAGGTAATATGTGCTTAATAACATAGAAAAGCCATCCCAACACAATTTTAGTGGGGAATCAAAACTTTCTTAACCACTCTTTCTTTTTTTTCCCAGGGTCTCTAAAGGAAATAAATTCATTATTTATATACCCAAATAGTATTTGGTGAGAGAGAGTGTGCTGGAAATCTGGAGAAAGAGGAGGACAGTTTGGGATGGCAGCTGACCTCAGAGGGAGCTGTGCATGACCAGTGCCTCTCAGGGCAAAAGCACCTCAGCCATACTCAGGGCAGTCTCCACTGACCACCAGTGGCAAACTTCATATTCTTCATTCTCTGTTGTGTTGTGGCTCTTATATATCTCTATAAAAACCCACCAGTTCAGAATACCTAGCAATACCTCACTTTTGCTGAAAGTAGTAACTAGCAAATCCAGCCAGGCAGAGACAGTGTTCCTGAAATCACAGATGACTCTTCCAGGTGTCTAATCCAAACCTACTCTCAGTTTAAAACCATTCCTCCTGGTCCTGCCACTACATGCTCTTGCAAGAAGTCTCTCTCCATCTTTCCTGTAGGCCTCCTTCAGGTATGGGAAGGATGGAATTGGTGACCCCAAAGCCACCTCTTTTCCACGCTGAACAATCCCAATTCTCTCAGCCTTTCCTTGTAGGAGAGGTGCTGTGGCCCTCTACCCATCTTGGTGGCCTCCTCTGGACCCACTCTTAGAGGTTGATGTCTGTGGAATACACCAAACAGAAAGTCAGACAGATTTAATTGGCATAGGTAGCTTGATAACCAGAATGCCATGGCAGGGACAAACAGAACTTTGAAGATTACAGAAGATGGGATTAAACCTGCTTAGGGGAAACAGGAGATTCAATCTACCTTCTGCAAGCAAAGGATGTTGTGAGATGTATGAGTTGTCTGTGTGATTTGTAACCTGATTGTTGCAGTAGAAAATTATTAATCTTCCTGAAATGGTATGTAAGCTTTGGGAAAATCTCAGTAAAATCAATTTCTGATCATGGAATCAGTCTTCCCGTCTCTCTATCAATCATCAATAGATGTCCTCCCTGTGCTGGGGACCCCACAGCTGCACGTGGTGCTCTGAGGGGCAGAGCAGAGGGGCAGAGTCCCCCCCTCCCCTGCTGTCCATGGTGTTCTGGGTGCATCCAGGACACGGGTGGTTTCTCCATGCACATGGCTGGGTCCAGCCTGTCACCCACCAGCATCCTGCAGTCCTTCTCCCAGGGCTGTTCTCTGTCCATCCCCCAGCCTGTGCTGTCCCCAGGGGCTGGTGCAGCCCCTCGCTGGCACTTGCTCTTGTTAAACCATGCGAGATTCCCATGGACCCATCTCCCAACCTTGGCCAGGTCCTTCCAGGTGTCATCCCATCCTTCAGGTGTGTCAACAGTGCCACTCAGCTTGGTGTCATGTGTGGACTCCTGGAGGGTGCACTCAATCCCGCTGTCTATGTCATTAGTGAAGACATTAATTAGCACTGGTCCCAGTACTGGCTCCTGAGGGACACCACTTGTCACTGATGTGCATTGGGACTCTGAGCTGTTGACCATGACCCTCTAGGTGCAACCATACTACTCTCTGAAAATTTGCTTACAAAGGATTGCCCAAGAGTCTTGGACCTAAATGTAACCTTTTAAAAAGTAACCTGTGGAATGTAAAGAAATACAAACATTGAAGTCAGGGAAGAAATGTTATGCTGTCCAGGAGAAAACAGTGGGGTGGGAGTACCAGTCTGCCATTAAATATTTTATGTAATAATTTCTGAGCTTATTTGTAATCATAGCATAACTCAGACATAAAAACATTTCCCCTTTTCAAGTAAATGAAGGACACATCCCAGTGTAGCAGACCTTGACAGGGGTTTTATTTCACCTAGCTTACATAGCACCTCCTTGCTTCTTTTGTGTGTGGAACTCCCACCAATGTGGAAAATGGAATGAAAAAGTGATTTACTGGGGAAGAATAACACAAGAATTTACCAGATGTTTTGAAATAAACCAAGCTCTTCATTAGAAGATAGAACACAGAAGAGAGCCATGTATTTGGAAGAGTAGAATCAGGAGCACTAAAATCTTCTCCCTTATCTTAAGATTGCAGGCAATTTTGTGTTTATGGACTGTGCATAGTCTCCAGATGTTCTCAGAGACTTTGTTTTGCTTTTCCCATCTGTGTGGGCTCCAGCCTTGATGTCTTTTGGAGGGAAGAGCAAAACTTTTTCTGTATTCTGGCAGTGCAGAATTAGTGCACAGTTTTTACACCAACCTTTCTGAGATAAAACCTCTACTAAACCTCTGCCCCCGCAAACAAGAAATTCTGTTCTTGTATCAAATGTATTAAATCCAGCTCTGAGTTTGTGGCACAGATTTGAGACTAACATGCTGTTTGATTTCTCTTTACATGACTAGACTCATGAAGTGTGCGTGTGTGTCTGTGTGTCCCCTCTTGTACCCATTTCTATTGCATTTCACATTTCTGTCAATATAGCCTCCAATATTTGAATCCACTGATAGAACAGATGCAGTAATTGCAAACAGCTGTAAAGTATTACTCATCTTGCTAATCAAAATGACTTTCTGCTAAATAAACCATGAAAAAAGCTTTTCCACCATCAGTGAAGTGGAGTGGAAATGATACAGACTGTAAAGAGTCCACCATGGAAGTAAAATCAACAGATCAAGTGTTCCTACAACAATGATTCTACGTGTTAATGCACATTTCCAAAATTGTTAGAGAAATTTCTCAGTGTTTAGGAAAGTGAATTTGTGTAACAACATAAATGTTCCTCCAGGTATTTTACATTATACCATCAGATACACAGAGCCTTGAAGAACTGCCCTATGCTTTCTCAAGATTCATAATCCAACAAGAGATAATTGCTCATATGGTTTTGCTGGATGTTCACTACATGCTATACTATCTTATTCAAAACCCCCCAAAACTCAGAGCACTATATATCCACATCAAACATTACAAAGGGACAGTTTCTGAGCTTATGGGAAGCATGGAAGAGGCTACTTTGAGGAAAAAAAAAAATCATTCCTAAGTAAGACTCATGACTGAGAACTTTAGTCTTTCATTAGTCTGCCCCCTAATGAAAAAGCTCCTTTTCTAGCTCATTGTGCTTCAGTTATCCTATTTTCTAAGTCATATTCTTTAATTCTTAAAAACGCTATTAGAAAAGATATCATCTCTGGTTATATACTCTTCCTCTATTCCCTCATGCCACTTAAGCACTTATTGCTGTGGGCCACTCCAGTATAAAACACTCCAGAGGAAACAACTTAGCCTTGAGTTATTTCTCTCACTTCTTTGGGTCACACTGAATTAGGAAGTAAGCAATCTTCTCCCACAGCTTTCTGGTACCACAAATGATTTGCTGGGAACCTCAACTCTTTTATTATGAAATGTAACTAGAAGTTAAAAGGCATATAAATTACAGATGTGTTAATTTTGTGAAGCATGATGAACTTCCTACTACCAAGTTTATGTAAGTGCAGAGAGGGGATGAACAGGGAAGATCAAATGAGAAACATATCTGATTATAACACAAGAACAAAAAGAGTAAACCTACTTTCTCTCTGAAGTACTTTATGTTCTCCACCACTGGATGCAGCCTCCTCCAAAGGAGCTCAGCAAGTTCTCTAGATCAGTTGCCTTTCTGCCCCAGTTTTTCCTGGTTTTCCTTCCTTGCATCTTTTTTCTTTGCCTTCAATTTTTTCTACGCTCACAGCCATCTGTGGACATTCAGTGCCATGGCTGCAGCAGCACAACCTGGTCACATCCAAGAAACCCCAGGAGAAGCTCTGCACAGCTACAAACCACAGCATCTCTGCCACAGAAAAAAGCAACCACAACAAGGGAGCCCAAGGTCACTGTCTAGGCTAACAGGGTGACATAACCCTCACTGTCAAAAGGGTCATTGTAAGACTATGATAAAATATAGTGATTTCTCCCATGATAATCCACTTCTTGAGAATGAGACAAAGCATCAGAAGAACTGCCTGGAAAGTCTTGATCAAATCACTCTGATAGATTAGCTTATGTCTCTTTGCCCACTTTCCACACAGCTGTTTGGTCTTTGAGCAAGGAATGAAATGGAGAAATGGGCACTGTTTTATTAAAAGCTGCATCCCTCTGACAAAGCACAGAGTGTACAGAGGACATTCAGGTGTGTCAGGAGCAGTGCACGAGGCTCAGGCAGCTCCACATTTTCAGCTCCTCTCCAACCCTTGGCAGAAGCATGCAGAGTTTTCCCTTACCCATTGACATCTCCATCCCACTTGTGCTTGCACCAGTTGCAGTTTTCACAGCTAATGACTGCATCTTCCCACAGCTACTGGTAGTAACAGTGTGCCTGCTTTACAGAAGGCTACAAAGACCTTTCTGGGTGAGTGAACTGCATTGTAGTCATCATACAGTCCCTCTCAAAGAACTGAAGCTGCACCTTAAATACATTAACTGTGCTTGCCCTTGATACCCCAGCTGGAGGCTGTCCCAGAGCCATTACTGTCCAGTCAGATGCATCCTTCCCATTCCAAGCCCACAATTATCCAATCTTTCTTTAGTCTAAGGCAATAAGGCTTAAAATTATATGGCTTATTTTTGCAGGCAGCAGAGCCAAGCCAGAATCTGTCTCTCAGGAAGCAGCAGGATTCAGAGCTTTTTATCATCTGCCCTCACACAGGTTTTCAGGAAAGCCATGTACAACTCTCACATGTCAGCACACAGTTTCTAAGTCAATGCGCAGCTGAGTGGGGTAGACAATTTCTTTTTACCAATTTCTCTCCATCTACAACTCTCAAAATAGGCACAGTGGTCCTTTTCTTTTCTCTGCCCATTAAATTATACATCTGTCACTCTACAGCCTATAAGCTGACTCCCATTATTTGGAAAAAATTTTGGAAATTCTATTTCTCACTCCTTACAGCTGCTTTCATGTTTATATGCCCATCCTGGGCCAAATCCAGCAATTTGCTCCCTCAGATTTTGAGTTTTCCTACTAGAAGTTTTCAAGATATAACATACACCATAAAGTGTAAGAACTGAATGAAAGAACTCCAGCTATGGAGAAGTGTGAGATGATACTTCTAAGACAGGCTAAAAAGCAGGAGTGGAACTTGTTCCTGAGACAGAAATGGGGGGCAGGAAAAGGAAAGGAATTTCTGGGGAAATATTCCTTTAGGCAAAAAAAAAAAACCAACCAAAACCCAAAAAAACCCTNAAGACAGGCTAAAAAGCAGGAGTGGAACTTGTTCCTGAGACAGAAATGGGGGGCAGGAAAAGGAAAGGAATTTCTGGGGAAATATTCCTTTAGGCAAAAAAAACCCCAACCAAAACCCAAAAAAACCCTGAAAGCTATAAGACATTGCAAAGTAGTTTTATCTCCTCTTATTAATTTGCTCTTTGTCTCTCTCTTATTGAGAGCCCTAAACAGATTGTAAGAAATATAGGGACAATTAGAGTCAGACTGTGGTGGTCTTCATTCGGGAAGAGTTCCCCTACTGTGAAAAAAAACCCAACCTGAGAAGTTCCCTGAACTGAAGAAGCAGCAAACCCTACACGTTGCCAGTGTGGCACCCAAGGAAATGGCCCTTGACAGTCCATTAGCAATATTTGTGCTCATTACCAGTGAGACGCGTTTCACGTGAAAGAGCCACTTGGGCAGAAGGGGCACTTGAGGTAATTAAGAATCTATTTACATTTTATAGAGCCATTGATGCCCTTATGTCCAAGGAACCCATATTAAAAGTGTGCTCAGGGTATTTTCCTATCAATAAATATTAAAATGGTTAACCTGCACTTGGTCTGCTAGCTGCCTGCCATGGCTGCAAGCTGTTAGCAAGCAGTAAAAAGCAGACAAAAGAATGTGTCAGACCAGAAACAAATCTTTCTATTTCTTTTTTTCTGGGTAAGTTTCCATTTATTATGTGGTAAACTCTCTTATTAAAAACTCTCAAAACTGTAAGAAATAAAATGAGCTCTTGATTTCAATGCACTCTTAACTAAAAAAAAAAATTAGCTTGGAGTGATCTTTTATTCATTCAGTTCCCAAACATTTCCAGATCCTTCTGAAATAATCTTTAAGTGCAAAACAGATCCAATCTTACGTGTCCATTTAAGTTCTGCTGGTGCCTATTCTAGCCCTGTGTTGTCTCAGAGTGTTCTTGCTAGACACAAGCCCAGGAACAATAAGCAGCAATCTAAACTCATCACAAAATCACCTTCAGAAATGGAGAAAGTAACAGGAATTAATCAGCTGAACAGGCAGTCTTCCATTGCAACCCTTGTTATTTAGACAAGTGCAGCTAATATACATAATGTAGCCATAAATAATTAAGTAAAATAAATTACAGCCCAACAAAGTCCACATTAAACAAGACAGGCCTCTCTGAAAGTCATGCGGGACTGACTATGTGAAGATCAGAGTAAAAAATGAAAGAGCATGGCTCACATGATCTGTCTGTTGCTCTAATTTTTAAAGATGATACCTAATCATTGTAGAAAATCCTGCTTAAGAGAGCTGGACCATGTTAGAGCTGATCTGAGTCATGAAAGAGCAGGAAAATGAAAAATTATAAAGAAATGAGCATGTACATTTTGCATCATGCTCTTTTTGTCATGACTCAAAAACTCAACAGAAAGAAGAAACTCCACCTAGAGCTGTAAATTCTGGTAAGCTCAATTATTTCACATGTTGCAGTCTGACTTAAGTTATTCAGAGCAGAGAAAAGCAGATCCCTGATGCACTCTTCCATGGTGCTGGACAGGGTGAAAATAATAAATTGGTCATTGGGAAACACTGGATGTTTCCTGGATGAGAAACAGCATTATTTCACATTCTCCTCTCGTAGCTGCCTCTTGATGGCAGTAAGTGGTTTTGCCATAGCTGTCATAGCTCAGCAGAGAAGTCCTGCAAGCAGAGGAGATTGTATTTCCATCCCTGTAACATCACCTTCCTTCCTTGGCAGCTGATGTCCCACACCCTCCTGGCTCACAAGCTTCAACAAACAGCTCTATAATTTGTCAGTTTTTAAAGACTACTGGGAGCCTTCTGCTGAAAATCATCAGGCCACATTGACCTAGACCTACGAGAAGTCAATAGTTAGGAAATCACTCTGTTTTCCCCTGATAATTACACTGGGTCCCAGGAGTGGAGATGTGGCATTTCCAGTACATCAGAGTGCCTTTCAGGAGAATTGCATCAGGTTTTGATGTTGCTGACTGTCTGCTTCTCCCCTAAGCACTTGATAATCCTCAAAAAAAAAAAAAAAAAAAAGAAAAAAAGAAGAAGAAGAAAGAAAAAAAAGATGCCTTTTGATGCTCCCTTTTCTATTAAAAGAAGTCAGCAACATCTCCATTTCCCTATCTAGAATAGGCTTTGTGGCCAATGGAGTGGAGTAGTCAATTTTAGAGGCCTTCCCTTTTTCCATAGAAAG
This sequence comes from Pycnonotus jocosus, assembly GCA_013400435.1. Classification (NCBI taxonomy): domain Eukaryota; kingdom Metazoa; phylum Chordata; class Aves; order Passeriformes; family Pycnonotidae; genus Pycnonotus; species Pycnonotus jocosus. The sequence continues at coordinate 38,747 of VWYP01006743.1, forward strand.
ATCTGATTCTCACATCCTACAGGTTTGGGTTTTTAAATTTTGATTAATCTGTTGTAAAGACTCTGTGGCTTGATCCCCAGAAGAGCAGCTCTTACTGATGTCAGGGCCTCAGAACATGTGAGCCTTGATATCTCAGTCTTGAAAAGGACCTGCATGCAGAGAGAAAAGGAATAATGATTAACTGACTGCCTTCTAAATGTGGAAGCTATTGCCCAACAGCAGAGTTATGGTGCCTGCTTGGACTGCTGCCCAGCTTATTTCCTGGCTGGTTGGAGAGAACAACACAATTTGCACAATGAACATGGTGTTTTGGGAAGATTTTCAGTCCAAGTAAGTGATCTTGCACAAGTAAGAAATGTCTGTCTGATGATAATTCAGGAGTGCACTGGGCCCTGTAGCTGCAGCCAACATTGAGAGGCAATCAGGAGCTAACTCATCCCTGGCGAGAGGACGGAACAACATTTCTGAACACACATTCAGTTATCCCACTTTGGACAGATGCTGAGGCAAATTTCTTTAATTACCAATCAGTTTTGCTGATTAGCAAGGTTGCATGGATGCAGAGGAACCTGCCTTCCTCTAGTAAAAGTCCTGGCACCTTCCAAAGCTCCACTGTGGCAATGGGAGTAGGAAATCATTCTGTATCACACACATACACTGTGTGCATCAGGAGTCCTGCACTTGGGATTGAATGAGGAGTTTCCCCAAAGTTTCACTGCAGGAGCCCTCCAGGACTCTGGACCCACTGGTTGCACAAAGCATGGTTAGATCAATGCCTTGTCCAGAGCTTCACAGGTCATGACAGTGGATATTGCAAATTACTAACAAAAGAACCATCGTTCCGGAGGCTGGAAACTAATTATTTGTCAAGGGGTAGTGATGCACTGGAGCTGAAGGTATTAAAGAAAATGAATGAGACTGGGAGAGGGCTAGTGGGTGAGGGAGGCATTTTTAGTAGGGGTATCTGGATACAGGAATAACTCCTGCTGTGGATTCTGAAACTTGTCGTTATTCTGTCTAATAATTCATATAATGGCACGAGTGAATATTCTTACAGAATGCATTTTTCTAAGTACAGTAAAACTGCCAGGCTATCTGCCAGAATTTATTTCTGAGTTTTTTTGAGGTTCAAGAAAACCTACCAACCAAAGCTTCAAGACATAGCCCTGTCAAAAGAGATTTACATTATCCATAAGCATTTCAATTATACACATCAGGCAGAGCTGTAAATTGTAAGATATGCATAGACAAATCAGATAATATGTGGCAAACATATAGCAGCAACATTAGCTTGCATATCAAAATCTTAAAAAGCAGATGCAATTAAGAGACAAGATAAAGGAATAAATATCTTGTGAACCTCTCAAAAGGCCAACCACATTATTTTAATATTGTTTAACAGTAACACTTAATAAAGGGAACATCATGATTGTGTGAACTAAATTTTCAGTCATAATGAATGCTACAAACTTAACCTCCCAAGTTTAAATCGGGAACAATGCCTTGGGAGAGATGCAAGAGAAATTATTTGATGAAGGTGATGGTTTTCACACCTGAAAATAATATTTTTTCTACCAGGCTCTCTTGATCAACCAGTCTGTAGCCACACATTAAAGATAAAATCTCAAGACTTACAGTGTATACTTGTCACTACTTGCATAAGTTAGTAGGGAGAGAGGATCACAGAGATTTTGAACATAATTTCCTACACTACAGGAGATTAAATAGACTACATTTGAAGAAGGCAAGAAGCAACCCTGGCCCCTGGATAGCAGAAAGTAAACTTCAACCAGTTTCTCCATCATTTATTCAAGACATATAGTCTTGTCTCCTACAAAATTTAGGTGTAAGCATCACATGCAGCAAGGATGTGTATTTGATTTAAACAATTAATTGCACAGGAGTGGATTTCTGTTATGGCTTTCCTGGCACAAACTAAAATCATTACATAAATCAGCTGGAGAGTGGCAATTTTACCTATATAAAGATTGATCGAACATTCACAGCTAGAGTTTGTTCTCTTCCCCATACTCATCAATATAGAAGCAGCTGGGATCTGAAAGCTTTTCTGGGGTAAAAGCAACACTAAAGAGCATGCTGGAAGAAAACAATCACCATAACAGAGATATTCCCCAGATCATTGTTCTGTGCTATAGCTCCTTCTTCATCTATCATGCTTTCTCTGATTGCTATTCATTTCCTTATTTAATGAATGTTGTGATGAATACAACACACTTAAAGATGCATTGAGGTGTTGGGGTTTTTTTAAAATGTATATTTACCACTATATATCCTTAGAGGGGATATTAGCAGCTCAATTAAGTGATGATTCTTTGTTGCCATGATAAATGTGTATTCAGTGATAGATTTAATGTGAAACCCAGTGTACATAACTCACCAACAAACCTAAATCATGTATCATCTATTTGAAAACTGTCACCTTTTTCTAACAGAGAGGAAGTATTTTCCCAGTGTCTGTTGCTTATTACATTCTGCTCGTCAGAGGGACTAGACATGCCAGCATTTCATATAACAAAAGAAAAATATAGCTATATCCAAAATTCACCCAAAGAGGGAATATATTTGTCAGCTTCAGTGGTCATTAATGAAGACACTCAGATTGAATAAAGCCAAACCATTTTTCACCTTTTAATAATTTAACTGGCTTCTTTTCTTATTATATACATATATTCTCATATTAAAACCCTGAATCCTATGGTGGTATGTACAGGGTCAGGGCCACTGGTCCTACTGTAAGTGGCATGTAAGGACTTGTTTTGAACAGTCAGTGGTATTTAGAGATTGTCTGGTTTCTATTCTGATAAAAGCTCCCTATATTACTGAAGGAATGGACAAGAAGTTTTATCTAAACGAAGAAATCTTCTGTTCAGATTATGTAGAACAATTATTTCTCTTATGGCATATTTTCTTTTGTTTTCAGTTGCTTTTGGTTTTTTAAATTTAGGTTTTAAAGCCTCTGCTTTAAAAATTGTTTTTAAAAACCTTTCCAACACTGGAATTTTTAGTTCCTACAATACTCAAAAAAATTTTATTATTACCCTTACCCAAATTGAATACTCATTCACATTTTCCCCCCCATATAAGATTTTGATTTGTCTGCTATTTTCCAAAGAAATAGTATGGGGAAAAAAACTCACCCTGATTTAGCACAGACCTCAGCATGCCATTGGACCCTTTTCCAAAGAGACTGGCTTCCTTAAAGGAACAGAAACTGGGACACTGGGGATTCTCCTGCCTATTCCCCCGATAAAGCAGAGGGGATATGTTTACTCTAAGATCTGGATCCCTCTCGTAAGGTTATTTAAGCCCCTTGCCAAGATTGTTCACTGAAGGTACAGAGAGAATGGACTGTCTGAAGCTGACCCAGGGTACAGGTTGGTACAGGTGACTTTCTGTTCTTGCTCATGAACACCATACAGCTCCCACAGCCACACTGCAACTGGAAACACGAGGAATTCTGGAGGGTAACCAATTATGGAGTTGTATTGTGTACCTATCCCTGCCATCCCTGTCCCACACCCTGCTCTTTGGCTCTCTCTGCACTGCAGGAGCCAGTGCTGAACACTCATTGCCTCTCTGGTCTGGCAGCAGTGTGGAAGAAGGGCTGAAAATGGATCTCTACAAATCAGGGATTCAACCTCCTCTGTCCACTGAATTGCTGGAGTCATACTGTCCTGTGCATGGAGGGTCTGGGGATCTTTGGAGAGGACTGTGTGAGGGAGGTATTTGGGCTGGTTGGTGCTTCTGTTCCCAGACAGCAGACGAAAGGCAGATGATTTCCCTCCCCAAACAGTTAGCATTAGGAAGAAGTTCCTTGGCATGCACAAAGGGAGACCCCTGACTCTCTTAGGTTTGCTCCTAGTGAACTTAAAAAGGGAGAAAACAATGACAGAGATTGCAGTATTGTGCTTTTAAATTCAGTCTTCAGTACTTCCCCTCAGTGTGTTAGAGCCACACAGTCCCGCCCAATAAATGTGTTAATAGTACCAGTCCAAGACAGTCAGTGCTAGATATGCTCCCAATTTAGTTCAAGACTTAGATTACCAGGACATTTAATTTCCTTCTATAAATGATAGTTAGTTCTTTCTGGTCATTTTTAGTTCTTCAAGTGAAAGAAATAATGAGGCTAAGAGTAGGTTCTATATCTAGTCCTGGAGGCTTGACTCTAGCAGAGCTCCTGCTGTCTCCAATGGCTGGAGGCTTGCTGTGTATGTTAGACCTTCAAAATCTGCATCAGTACACTCAAGAATATGCAAAACTGGTACAATGTGGCAGTTGATCACAAGAGGTGGATGAGAGCTATTTTCATCATTAAGGAACAGTAGCTGCCCTATTTCAATGCTTGTTATAAGAGCTATTTTTACATCTCGGCGTCTGGATAAGACATGTCTGAAAAATATGATTTTCAATCAGTGTGAAATACCTCCTTAAAATCCCTTATGTTGGTGATGCACACCCTCCAGGTGCCTTTAAAAACATTGGGGAGAAATTTGCCTTTATTGAAGTCAGTGAGAGTTTTACCACTAAGATCAGTAGCACTGCATCTTGCAGCTGTCTACTGACTTCAGCCATGCTGAGTTCTCTGGTTGGCTGGGTTATTTAAAAGGTGTGGGAGGAAAAAGACTGTCTATAACCAATTTTTTCACCAACAAGATGACTACCGACTTATTCTGCATTTAAGCTGTGTAAAGATGTCACAACTCCATAAAAGGCGTTGTGTTCATATATTATTCCTAACAGTCTTCATAATATATAATAAGGAATAAAGAATAGATAACATATTATATATTATACATATTATATAAAACATATAACATACAACATATAACATATATTATATATATTATNCAACAGAGCAGGTTTTTCATTTGCCTTTTCTGTGTTTTTTGAATTATTTTATTTCATAGAGGGGAAATGATAAATAAATAAAATATGTTTTTTATAGGAAGGTCTACTCTAATAGTCAAAAATAGTCAAAAATAGAAATAGTCTACAGTCAAAATTACCACACCTTGTACTGGTAGTACTACTGTGTCTAGGTTATCTGTCCTGTATATGTGCTTTACATTTTCTTCTGGCTTCACTGAACATTTCTTCTACCAATGTATTCATTTTAATACATTGAGAAATGGTTGTTCTGTAAATATTTATCATTAATGTACCAAATGCACTAACTATAAAATGATTAAACTAAGCAATATTTTGTAGGATGACAGTCAGTCAAGCTCTGAAATGCTGCCAAATAAGAGACCTAGTGACCTTAAGTCTTTTTGACTCTGTCACACAAAATAATCTGTAAGTGCTATGCCTTCATGCTTGTAGAGGAAATAATATGAGGGGGAAAAAACCCAACAGGTACAGGGTCAGTAATAGCAACCTCACAGAAATACTGTAACACTGCTGGCATTAATAATTAAATGTACAAGAAATCTCAATAAATATTAAGTTATTTGCTAAAGAAATCTATTCCAATGTGTTTTTACATGCATGTAAAGAGAAACTGATTTGTATCAGAGAGCTGGGGAATCTGTTTTAGACAATCTTGCTATTTTTCTACTCAGAGCTGTAGAATTATAAAGCACAAATCTGCTTAAGTTGGGCTTTTTTACATTTATAAAGGGCCACACTTGATTTAGCAATACTATTTTTATGTGTAATGACATGGAATCATTTATTATACATTCTGCTAATCTTCAGACTTACATTTTGACAGGATTAGGAATTTATACAATATGTAGACTTTAGGATGCATGTTAAGACCAAGACACTTCAATATATTTGGTTTTTTGCAAACTGAGACTGAGTATGTGAAAAAATCATCTTATGTTTCCTGCTCTCTGAACAACAAACCACAGTAATCCTTCTGATGGTAATCATATTATTTTCTGTTTAAGATTACATTTTGTTTGTACATTTATAGTGTCACTTAAAACAAAATCCTGCAGGTTTTTTTTTAGGTATCTTTTAAGAGAAGTGAATATTTTAAGAAAATGACATAGAAACCGAGTTTTCTAAAAGGTACATACTTCTTGGTATGTATTTTATAAATATTTAAATGAAAGATGATCAGAAATGTATAAATAATTGTGTTAACACTTTAGGAATTGTTACTGTGTTCTACAGCTCAGTAATAAGTAGATTTCCATACTGAAGGGATTAAAGGACTTAGATTTGGTGAATGCAGAAACTGATCTTTTTTTCTTTTTCCTATACAGCAATCTGCATCACTGTTTTTGATACACAGACTAGTTAAATGTGGCATTCCCACCTACAGGAGGTATATAAAAATTGGCAAAATTATTTACTTCAAAAATTAATGCAGAAATTTACAACAGATTATTTTCAGTCCTAGAGAAACTTATTATTCATTTGCATGAGAATGGCAATTCAGTGTGGCAATGGAAAGCTTCAGCTGCATCCCTGCACTTTATTGCCTTAGGTTTGCAAACTGCTTTAACAGCCATCAGCCAAGAAATGTACATGTCATCTGCAAATCACAAATCACAAATCTTGACTCGAGTGATTGCACAGGGAGAAGTGCTGAAGGGTTCATAGTGGCCAGAACAAGACTTAAAAGTGATGTGAAATAGGGAGCAAAAAGGGCTGCAATTGCCTTGGAGCCTAAAATAGACTGAGCTTCAATGCCATGGAAAAAATCACCAGCTTCTCCATCATTTCTTTAAAGGTCAGAATTTTTGTAGGTGGATTGGGAGCGCAGTGGATTGCAGATGCGTTTAACAGCAGGGTATTTTCCGCTGCCATGACCAGTTAAGGAAGATTTTCAAAAACACATCTGCTGGTAAACAGTTTGGCCCTACTCTGGGTCATCTGCCTTATCTGTGCTCATTGCTGCATGAATTCTTACCTGGATGAAGTCCCAAACCTCACATCAGTCAAAGTTAGGCTTTCAGTACAGTCCATTACATTTTTTAGAGAGGTAACTCCGTGGTTTTCTGTTGGTTTTATGATGCAGGTCTGCTTCCTCACGAATGTATGAAGCACACTGGCAGCAGAGACAAAGCCAGCTCCTGCCCACTTCCTGCTCACATTGCACTCGTCAGCAGGCAGAGCACATCATGAGAGAATAAATGAAGGGAAAACAGATGACTTGGAGAGTAACAAGAATGAAGAGAGAGAATTTCTCTGTGCTGCAAAACGAGGCTGAATTCCAATATCATTTTGCATCATTTCAGACAACTAATATTATTCAGAAATTGTTTTAAGAGGAATTCAAACACAAATTGCCTACAAACTGATGTCAAAGGCAGTAAATCTATTTTCCTTTTCAATCTCTCCCACTCTGCAGGTGACTAAATGCCCTTGGTTTAAGATTTCTCTTTCTCCAGTCTGTTGTAACAGAATCTGAAATTCTGTTTGGAACTGGAGAGGTTAAAAAATAATCCTCTTTATTAAATGGATGAACCAAAATACAATTAAATAGACAAAGATCTTTGCAGGTTGAGCTTTATGCTGGAGAATGCCTACACTTTACACATATTTGTATGATACTTAAATATCTCTAAGTAATTTAACTTTTCTAAATGTTTATTAGTCCATGGTGAGTGCACTGGATCCCTTCTGGGATCAAGATATGAATTTATAAGAAGTGTAAAGTATTTAGATAGTTTCAAACATATTTCAGAGCACTTGTAACATCTGGGGAATGATTTCTGCTTGGCTATTCTACTGTTAACTTCAGAGAGGAATGTAGATAGTTTAACCAGCCAAGATTCTGTGTACCAGCCATAGCTGAGCCTGCTGCCTAATGGTTATTATGAAGAGGGAGTTGTTTTCTTGGAGTGCCTTCCCTCCCAACCCAACCTCTGCCACCCAAATAACACTAGACAGAAATGAGCTTCTAAATTTCTGTAAAATAAAGAGAAAATCTCCACCAAAAGTACATGCCACGGGAAGGACTGGAAATTGTTCCTGACATACTTCCCTGTGAACTGAGACATTGGAAGATCCTCAGAAAGCAAAATTAACTAGGCAGTGAAAACATAACAGTACTCTTAATGAAATCCTCTGCCTTGGTCATGAAAAGACATTTTGCTGGGGCAGCCTATGCATCTGTGCAATCACTACATCTAACTCAAGAGGCTTGCAGTTATGTCTTCCAAAATAGCTCTCATAGTGCATCTGAAAGATTTGTCTGCACATTTATTATTTCAAGGTTATGCTGTTCACACCCGGGACTTGAATTTTCAGTTTAAAAAGAACAATGCCATATTTTTGTTCAGTTTTTATCTCACCTTGTGTTCACCTCCAGTGGTAACTGCTTTTTCTACTACAGCCCATCACGAGGTGGCTTGTAACACCAATCAAAGTCAATGGCTATCCCAGAGGACCAAGCACTGGTTTTTAACATAACCAGGAAGCACCGAAGAGGAGGAAAGGGAGAAGGTGAAGAAAGCAGAGTCCACAGCCACTGGTACTTCAGCATTTAATAGGAAACTCTATTGCAGCTGACTGAAGCCCTCATCTCTGTGATGCAGCCCAGTTGTGCAGCTAAACCAGACTTCCCAAGTTCCCTGACAGTTTTAGGTGTCCTGCATGTTTTTAGCAGATGCTGCTGCCACACTGAGGTAGAGCTGTGATTGTACATTATTACGTTCCCTCCTTTGTTTTCACTTACCCAACATAAAGCGATTTTATTCCCGCTATTTAAACTCATCTGATTTTCTGTCTTCTTCACAGAAAAATACAAAATTGTGTTGCTTCTGCTTTTGTACTAAAGCTATTTGCGAGGGTCACAAACCCATAAGCCAAGGATGACTTTCTTACCTCACTCTTACTAGGGCAAATCTCCTTTGCTTAATCTGGCCATACTCAACAGCTCTTCTCCACTGAGCTGTCAAGAGTCCTGAGGGGAGCAGACAGGATGTTTTGTGAGGAGGGAAAAGAACATTCTCCTTGTAGAGGCAGTTATCCTCACATGCTCTGGTTGTGACAGGGGCCTCTGCTGCACAGAGGTTCTCTACCCCTGTACAGGGAAGCAGGAACAGAGAACTGCATGAGCTGAGATCACTGAAATAGAGGATCTAAAATGTCACAGACATGGTGTAAGAAATAGACGTAGGAGTGACCTCATCCCAATGGACATGGGACAGATAAGTCCTCAATGACAGAGGAAGATGGGAACGCTATGGTTTCAACCAACAGCTGGTGACTGACCATAGCCTGGTCACTGGGAAGACTTCCTGAAACTTTCAGCATTCACAGTATTTTCACATGTATTTTCCAATTTAAGCAAATGGCTTTTTGAGGAGAGAATAATACAATGTGAAATCAGTCTCACTGCAAATCAGATTTGATGGCACTTCTGAACCTTTGCTTTTCTTCTCCCTTTCTTTCTCAAAATCCTCCTGGCCCAGTCAGGCAATTTCCCCTCAACATTTGCCAACAAGGAAAGTCAATTCATTTCACTATTTCTTGTTCCTGGTTTAAACTAGACGGTTCCAAAGGAATAACATTGTCAATACCATTATTATTTGGTGACTCCTCTATGCTTGAAGAAGGACAGAAGAGAGAGGGTAACTCATAAGAAAGTCTGCCATTACTGGGAAAAACAGATGGATGAGATGTCTACATTTGCTGCTCTTTACTTCTTTCCCTTCCAACAATTATCTAAGGCAGCTACTGAGACCTAACTGCTAAGGATCCATGCAAATATCTACTGTTCTTGTCTGATCAATGATTCAATAGGCAAAGAGGGGCCTTTTTTCCATGCTCATCTTTGATTTCTGCACAGAACTATGCTAAGCTTGTGTTTCTCAGATGAAAGCAAGTGGTACAGTTTATGCTAAAATGACAAAACAATTTGAAAGCGAATGTGTATAACGGAGAGAAGAACTTAAGCGCATGGTTGACATTATTACGTTTATTTCTCAGTGAGACCTGTCTTTTCGTGACACTAATCAAAAAACTGGGTCACCTCACAATGGTAATTTCCTAGGAATCTTGAAATTCATGAGTCAATTTGATCCCTTTTTAGCTGAACATTCACTAAGCACAGTGAGGCTGGTGGAGCTCAGCTAGCTCATCAGACTTGTCATCGACTGTATGTGAAGAGTTTATATCCTTAATGGGATCAAAGGTTTTATCAGTGATCCTTCGTAAATGTAAACAGATGAAATATTTTTCTATCAGCATTGATTCCACACCTGACATTTCTTCTGTTGATCAGCTAATGGTTATTGTCCGTTATAAAATCACAGACAAGGAAGGTTTATTACTTTCTTAACAACCAAGAACCATGCCAAAGAACACCCCCTACCCTCCCCCTGTTTGAATCCATCTTGCTACAACTGAATATTAATAACATCATTTGCCATTGCCAAGGACAGATTTAATGCGATGCTAGTCTGGACATCATGAGTAACTTCTCAAAATATTGCACGGTGTTTTAAAATGCAGATCTCCCTTTAAAGTCATATAGAAGTCAGTCAGCTAAAATCCCAGAGATCCTTCAGAAATTTAGAAGCAGAAAGGTCTCCAGACAAGGATTTGTGAAATTAAAGCACCGGCAGGGAGTGCCATGCACTTAGCCTTTTTTTGTCAACACAAAATTATGCTCTTCTTTAGTGTCTTTTAGTGTTAACTCTGAATATCCCCCTGCAGATCTATACAACTGAGAATATTCCTGGGAATATGACAAAATTCTGAACCATGCTACAGCTGTCAATGAATTAAGGCTCATCAGGTTCTTCAGCTGTGCAATATTACTCTTGTTTAGCATAAGGAGGAACAAAGTGATGAAAGTGACTTGTCTATAGTATTACAAAATTACAGCAATGTAGAAAAACAATCCCATTTCAGTGAATTATTTTAAAGGACAGAGCGAATCTTCCAAAAAAATCCCAGTTCTAGAAAGAAATCATACTGTAATAGGATACAGGTAAATTGCAATAAAAAGGAAAAAAAGAATGTTTCAAACCCTAAAAAAAAAAAAAAAGAAAGGAAAAATATTTTGTTTTAAGTGAGACAGAATTTTTCATTCAATCTCAAGTGAAGGATTTTCTTAGGAAATTTTCATTCATCAAAAAAACCCCAAAAAATTACACTGCTCTGAAGTGCATAAATTACCTGCTGCAAGAGTGATCAAACCTAGAAACATGGCAAACAATATCAATTTAAAAAGAAGAAAGGACATTTCAACCCAGATAGAATCAGACCATTTCTCTGGGCAGAACGTGAGTAACTCAGGTTCACACGAGTCAGTCATAGGCACAAATGCAGAAGTGAGCCTCTGGGCTTAATATACAATATGAAGTTGATCCTTTGTCCCTAAATCAGCATCAGCATTGACAGCTGGATTACCAGGAGTATGTCTGCACAGCACAGTGCAGGCTGTAGAGACACAGGGCAAGAGCACTGACCCACAGCTGGGACAGTGCTGGGCAAATCTCTCATGTGACATGGACAGCCTGACTGGGCTGGCCAGAGCAAGGGCCACCCAGAGACACTGGAACTGCAGAGAGAACCACCCAGAGACACTGGAGCTGCAGGGAGAACCACCCAGGGACACTGGACCTACAGTAAGAACCACCCAGAGACACTGGAGCTGCAGGGAGAACCACCCAGAGACACTGGACCTACAGTAAGAACCACCCAGAGACACTGGA
>VWYP01006743.1:50431-159319 GCA_013400435.1 Pycnonotus jocosus
GAGCCTCTGGGCTTAATATACAATATGAAGTTGATCCTTTGTCCCTAAATCAGCATCAGCATTGACAGCTGGATTACCAGGAGTATGTCTGCACAGCACAGTGCAGGCTGTAGAGACACAGGGCAAGAGCACTGACCCACAGCTGGGACAGTGCTGGGCAAATCTCTCATGTGACATGGACAGCCTGACTGGGCTGGCCAGAGCAAGGGCCACCCAGAGACACTGGAACTGCAGAGAGAACCACCCAGAGACACTGGAGCTGCAGGGAGAACCATCCAGAGACACTGGAGCTGCAGTGAGAACCACCTAGAGACACTGGAGCTGCAGTGAGAGCTATTCAGAGCTAGCTGGTGGCTCTCTGCACAGGAGGATGTTTGGATGTCTGGACCTTTCCTGAAGAAATTACCAGCAATCTTTCAGATTGTATTTTACAATTTGTGAGTCTGGTACAGAAGAGAAAAATGAAACATAAATCAAAATGAGGCTGAGATCAACAAATTATTAGAGATCAAACTATCATTGTTAAATTTGAATTTGAAGGAAGTTAACATTCATTTGACAGAGCCAATGTAAAGAAAGTAGCTCTCCCCAAAATCTCCAGTAAAGATCCTCTACTGACAGTCTGACTGTACAAACACTTACTGCATGTACTGATGACTAATACCCCGACACAGGGAGCATTTCCCCATTTGGTGAATAAACATGGACTATTGAAGGAATAGGTCTCAGCACTGAAAACCTCTTTGAGCAGACTCTGCCTTCTTCCTCAGGCAGAGTGCGTCCAGATGGTTTTGTGCATTAATACGAATAAACAAAGAGAAAGGTTTCATTCTTCACCTTACCAGGTTGTTAATTGAACATAGGTATCAACATTTCGTCATTAACAAGTGTCCTCCTGATTCTGTGCTCTGGAACTAAAAGCCATCTCTCAGCTTGATTTCCTCCATTTTTTAATTTTGTAATGCCCAGTGAGATCAGGAGGTATATGTGCACATTGATAAAAGGATTGTCAAGGGCAAAAATTTTGATTAATTGCCTGGTTACATACACTGAAACCTGCTAAATGAAGGAAGAATTCAGATTAACAGTGTTCTAATGAAAAGGAAGATAGAGAACACATATAACATTCAGAAAAGAGTGACAATAGTTTCATTAGAGCACTGGAAAATATACTGAAAAATCAACTATTCAACCTACTCTATCAATTTCACATCAGTACTCACCTCAATGAATTCCTGCAACTCAACATAATGTTTCATTTTTGAAGAATAGTCATTACCTCCAGACCTTTTACTTAATGAACTTATTCCTGAAATATATAAAATAGTACAAAAATATGCCTTCAAGAAGGCAAAATAAACACACTGTCAAATTGAGCACTGGAGACTTGATTGCTTCCTAGCTTAGTGCAAGGAAAGAATGCGATTTACCAGGAAGCCAATAACTGTAGAAATAAACTCCCAGAGAAAACATTTCCTAAAAATGAAAAAAGCATATGCAAATAGACATGGCTATACTGGCACAGCATCCCACTTCAGTTCAAACATCTGACAGCAAGCAAAACAGTTTCATCCATAGCTCTCTGCTTTGAATATTGAGCTACAAATTACTGAAGAACATTTTCCTTCCATCTTTCTGTCACAAGATTTCCAATTCTTTGATTGAGCTGGGCAAAAAAATATTGCCAGAGAGGACTCCCCACCCACAATTTTTCTTTTTTCTTTTCCTTACGTTATCTTTCCCTTTACAGCTCAAAACACATGGTAAGAATAGCACTGAAAAAACCAAAACAAAACCCAAAAAACCCAAACAAAAAACCCTAAAGAAACAAACAAACAAACAAACAAGCCAAACCACAGACATCTCAGAATAATTAATAGTTTCTTAAGAACTAAACTCCAGTTTCTCCAACTGGTAAATAGACTGGAATTTGGTTTATATTTTGAGTGTAAGCCCTATGTTATTCAACTAAACCAAAGTTTTAGAAGACTTTCCATTATTAAATATGCACTTTGGCAACACAGAGGAGCTTGGTATTGTCTAAGAAACTGACAGGTAAGTGTGACATTGGAACTAGTTTTGGCCTCAGAATGGTACTGATTTTTCTCTGAATTCATTTGTGTCTCACATCAGTACTTGGCTCACTAGCCCATAGTGTGGACAAAAAAATCTCAGAATTGCTACAGAGAAACAGAATTGAGGCATTTTGGTTATTTTATCACACAGTCCAATGAGAAACATCTGTGCAATTAGCAGACACACAACACTAGAGATGTGTCTTTTCTGTTAGAAAAGTCAGGAGTCCGCTCCCCTTCCATAGCTCAGTCATGGCTGGATGTGCAAGACAGAACTCACACTTTCACACAGGGCACACCCCAGCCCTATGTGCTTTGGCCAGCACTGGTGCAACACACAGAGCAGATGGGCTCAGAAGAAGCATTTCCTTCACAGAACTTTGGAGGCATAAAGGTGTTTGGAAGGCAATTGTCAGATCTTGCATGTGCGTGAGGTGTCAGGAAAAACTGGGCTGGTGTCAGTCAAATTATCTTGTTCATCAGTCTTTCAGGAAATACACTGAGAAGCCTAAAACAAGATGTTGAAAGAGATGGTGTTATTTCTTCTGTGAAATGAGGGGTTGTTTTATCCAGCAAATCTGACAATGAATTTCCAACATGAAAGAATCTGCTTACTACATCTTAGCTTCTTTACTTATCATATGGTTTTAGAATAACCTGAGAGTGTCAGGCAGGAAGAAAACAATGTGAAAAGACCTGATAAAAACTCAGAAGTTCCATCAGGCGAAGTCAAAAGAAAACAACCAGAAGGATCAACACATCAAGTTGGCTTTTCCTTTCTTCTCCCATTACCTGCTGCAGATTCTCCTCAAGACTGGTGGCTCTGATTTGACAAGGGAAAAAATGATTCACTGCTGACTTTCTGCTCAGATTTGCAGGTAATGCTCCAGTCCAGGAGTGTCCTGCACTTTTTCACATACAGAGTAGATGGGCCCAGAAGAAGCAGAAACTAATTAAGTTTAAAAAAAAATTTAGAAGAATAGCTGCCTTCTCTTGGACAAAGTAGGAAGGAGGTAGGGATGGATATTTACACCTTTCAGCATCAAGCATCACACTTGTGAACCCAACTTCTACTTCTTTCTATTGAGCATGTCCCTAAAAGATTCATCCAGTCATCAACATCTAAGATGTGCACCATTCCTCTGCAATAAGCAGTTTCATTGGTAGCAATATTTAAATCTTCTCTTAGTGTCAGCTGGCATGATAATTCCAGTGCAGCTACAAATGATGCTTACAGCCAATGAGACACTCTAAACATGGCAAATGGAAAATAACTGACAGGTCTGACAGATAAAAATAGAGAACTTCCATACAGGATATGATAAAATTGCTGGAGGTATTGATATAGTGCCACTTGAAATAATGGCAGCAGTCTCAGTAAGAAGTTGAAAGGTCTAATGAAATATGAGCATGAATCTCAAGATGTCCTGCTCTTGTTTAAATGCCCTATTTTGCAGCATGTCAGATGGCAGAATAAAAGGCTGACCACAGCAAGCATATCACCCAATAGTCCTACCAAGCTCTTTAACCAGGAGCAATCTCTCCATTTCCCACTTAAAAAGAGGAAATTATAAGCATCGTTTAGGCCACTCCTCATTTCACCAAAAGACTCGAGTTTATAAACATTTCCTGCCACCACCTAATTAGATTTTGTGCTCAAAAAGCTAGTTTCATCCATATCAGTACAGAAAGAACATTTGAGGGAAGCTTTGTTGCTGTGCATTTTCTCTTGGGCTGGGGAAAGAAGGAAACATTATTTGTCATCACGTACTGATCTTACTGTTCCAAAAAGTATTTTCAGATGAGGACAGAGAGGTACCTGGGGAAACTTGGTGAAATGAGACAACCTTTCAATTCTTGTAGTGTTCTTCACCCACCACTACAAGGGAAACAGTAATAAATACTCATCAAAGGATGCTCATCCGTGTTCACATCAACAAATAAAAAATAGCAGTTGTTTTAACTGCTACAGATCCCTGGATGACTCTTCAGTTTATTTACAATCTCTCATGACTGCACTTTCCTTGTATGTCTTGCATCCCAAACTTCAAGCATGACATGAAAAAATAAAGACAAATGTGCTCTTCTTGCTGGGTTTATTATCCCCCTCTTCACACCAAACCTCACCAGCAATTGCCAAGAAACTTTCAGAGTAAGATTCTATTCAGGACAAGAGGAGGGTGCTGGGCTTGTGGAAGGGTGGGAGCTCTCATGAATCACTGCTGGCAGCAAGCAGGAAAGAGGCAAGGCTTTACTGGTGAGTTTAAATGGTTGGGATTCACATATATTGTCATAGGATACTGAGAGGCTCCCTGGCCACAGTTTCCTTGTAAGGAATAAAACTGAAAATAATGTTTGGGTTTAGAGGGGTTTATTTTCAAATATAGTAGTTCTACTACTTTTACAAAACACTTAAACTTTGTTTCTTGAGGCCAAAGATTAATCTTACTTCCAAGCTTTTCTTTATATTAGTTGTCTTTAGGAAAGAAAAGCCAATGCCAACAAAGAGCACTTGCTCAATTTGCTGCTTCAGCCAGCAGGCCTTGGTCAATCTGAGTAAAGCCTTAACTAAGTTAACAGTAAAATCTTGGATCAGGGGCTTATACACCTGCTCTTGTTCTTAAACTGTGTGTTTAATTTGCAACTTTCCTGTAATCTTCAGATTTATCTTAAATTGCCTGTTAGAAAGGTTAATGTTTAAAAATTAAAATAACTATTAAATTCAAAAATCCACAAAAAATCCTTCATCCTTCATTGGATAATAATTTTAACAAGTAATTAACCCAACATAATGCCACCCGTTATTCCATAAGTCTTCTCTTTTATTATTCAGCTTACACTCATCTTTGAGTCTTTTTGTGCTAGTTAATGGTAATACAGTCTGGCATTCCCCTCATTTACTCCTTTTTTCATCTTTTTTTCCCCCACATATATCTTAACTTTGAAATTGAAGTATTATAAGAAATAACTATTTAGTCTAGAAACACAAGCACAGCCTTTTTGCTGTGATAATTGCACCATTTGTACCTGCATATCTTGAAGAAAACCTGAAGTATAAAGTTTGAGGAAACAGGTTTCCCAAGACCACAACATACCATTGGTTAAAAAAAAATCATATAAATTCCTCTGAGTACACAAACAGCTGTGCCCACTTGCCAATGCATTTGAGGTTATACACAAAGAGAAACAAACCCATGCTCTTTCACTTTACCACAGCCTTAGAGTTTAGCTTTAAATGATTTCTGAGGAAAGGCTTCCTGCAGACTTTTCACTTAAGTAGTTGTAACTACAACTGCAAAACACTGCTGACTGGTGGACTCCAGAGACTTGTTCATTACCTGTCATTAAATGTTTTAAAGTTTGCATAATTGATCCAGCCAATAAGTCATCATTGATTTATAGGGGTCTGTGCTGAAGAGTTGCTCATTAAAAATTCATAACACTGGTATGTGTCTTTACAATCCATTAGCTGTTTACGTACCCACAGTCCTAAGATTGATTGACCTTGGACTGAGATTCTCATGGACTCTGCTTTTTTTTTTTTTTTTTTCAGAAACCCCCCTTTTTCTTCCATAATTTTACACAAGTCCACAGTATAGAAAAGCAATACTTCAGTCTTCTCCCTTGACAGCTATACTTTGATTTTTTTCCTCTCCATCAAAACTGAAACTTTACTTGAAATAATGAATAAATAAAGCATACTCCATAAACAGCTTTCCACTATTATTTAAGCTTGCGAGCTGTGCTCTGTTAGTCTCCTTTCCCCACCATCAGATTCAAGTGTGTAAATGTTCTAAAAGGCTTTGAATGTTTTATGATGATTTCAGGGAATGATGGAGTAATAGCTGAAGAGCGAAGCTATTAGTTTTAATATTTATATTGAGTGCTCTGAAACATTAATGTGACAGGATGTAAGATCAGAGCAGCGGGACATATTTACTTCACAACCACTGCCACGTGGCAAAAATATTTATTTTCTGAAGCTCTGAGGCCATTTTTTTTCTTTTTTCAAAAAAATATAAAGTTCAAATTATATTCATTTTTCCTGAACTTTGTACTTGTTTTTTAGGAACTAAAAGAATTGATTACTGATTTGGATATAACTTTATTTAGGTAGAACCCAAGCATAAAGACGTTGGTGTTGGCGGTGCACCTTGGTCTCTGTGCAGAAGTTTTCTAAAGTTGATAGCAGCTTACAAATTCCTTTCTTCCTGTCTGCTGTGACTGCTTCCCATAGAGCACCTTAGAAAAAAGAAAAAACAGTTGTTTGTTAATAAAGAAATGGGATGGGCTCAAGAGCAGAATCATCGTTAAAAGGTTGTTTCATATTGTCTTCCAATATTTCACGCATGAAGTAAAGCAACCCTGTAAATGTCCTAAGCCATTGTGCTTGGTTCTGTTCAAACTAGCAAACATATTAAGGTAAGTGATCTTAATTACCAAGGGTCAAACAGTGCTCACCCCACTTGTGTGGTTCTCATGGTCTTCAGTAAAGGAGTAAAGGAAGCAGGATGAGATCCCCAGGGAGAAATCTTCCTATCAGATTTGCAGAGTGGATCCGGTATAAGTGGAACAAACCATGACTTATTGCTGCTACATTATGAAAATGTGATTTCTCCAGATGCTTCCACACTCTGTGTGAGGACTTCATAGGCTGACAACACTGCCAGGAAGCAGCTCACAGACCTCCAACAGGAGAAGCACTTGGGTCTACTGGGTGATTTTAGCCAGATGTAAGGAACGTTGTCTTGAACTCCATCAAGCAGCCTTACAGGAGCAGCAGTGCTGGGCTTGCTCCTCAGTGAGGCACTAAAGGGGATTACCTGAAGAAGTGAGGTTACCAGTACACTTTTACCTTGTTCACCAGAGCCCTCTTTATGCACCCTTCTCTACAGTCACATGGGAGGCTTACACAGACAGGAGAGCTGGGATTCAGGGCTGGAGCAGGAGCTCACAGGAACACCCCATTGCAAAGCTGACTAGAGTGGTCTGCTGCATGCTTTCCCAACCCTGGCTTTCCAGGAAGACAAAGAAATATCCATAGAGTCTTAGTTATCTCACACACATTTCATTAGCCTTAATAACTTCTGACCAAGCCCTTGGTGGCCTCCTTTCCCAGCTACCTTCCAAACCGTCAACAGAAATGTTTATCAGAGCATTCTTCATTCAGTTCCAACACGGCAAAATGTTCAGCATTTTCTTCTGGATGTGTTTTTCATTGCCTTTAATGTCTAATGACACATAAGTGTCAGCTTATCCTCCGCCATTATTTTGAATATTCCATTAATTGCATCAATCCCCTGTTTTACACGTCTTCAGCTGCAAGCTAGCATTGTCTTTCCCACATCTGCCTCTGTTATTAACTTGCTTATGTTGTTGAGGAAGCATTTCTAAATACAATTCTTTTCATAATTAACTGAATCATACAATGCAATACAAATTAATAGTTAGAATTTTAAACACACATAAGGTGAAAAACAATCATGCTACCTGCACCTGTGTGCACAGCTACTTTACAATTTCTTGGCCTTCTCTGTATCCATCTGAGAAAATAATTTACGAGTATCTCCTTCTACTTCTGTGCTCAGGAACAGTTTTCCTTGAGTGTTAGGCAAGACTTTCTATAAGGAAAAAAAGTAGAGAGGAGTGTGGCAAGCACAGGGGGAATGATTTACATCCCTGAATATGTGGGAGTCACATTCTGACCCATGGCTGACACAGCTTTCTAGGAAGGTGGGAGGAAAATGATGAAGTTGAGGTTTTTGCTGCCTATCAGGACCACCTCCCTTGCAGAGCTCCATTAAAGCACATTGCCCATCGAGGCAATTCTTCACCTTGTAACAGAGCAGATATCACCACACTGTACAGGAGGATATAGAACAGAGCAGGAGGTGCTTTTTAGCACTGAGATCAAAGCAGAAGGCAAGAGAAAGGAAGGCTGTGATGAAATCAGCACTCTGTCTTCCATTGGTGATGTCCTCAGGACCACAGTTTGGCACAGTGTGTCGCAGCAGCACCCACAGACTCAGTCCTCCCAAAATATGGCATTTTCAGCAGAAAAGGATGTGACAATCTCCTTTAGCCAGGGCTTTCTACCCAAGTTCTGGAATTACAAATGACACTGTTTGCTCAGCAGGAACTTCACTGACAACTGCCGACTCAAAAATGACAATTTTAATTTACAAACTTTACATGCAGCAACATTTCACACTTGGAACACAGTGAAAAGTGCTCATTGCCATATGGAGTCTTTGCCTGGGGTGTTGTGGGAAATGAGCGCAATTTTACCTAAAAAAGGTCAAATTCATCTGTTATTTCTCCACTGCTATTGTCGGAGTTACAATGGTGATAAATTTTGCCCAGTGTGGTTAATGGGGTCATTGTTAAAAATTTTGTTTGAAGAACTTGGTTATTTGCCATTTTTTAATACAGATGAGCATTACCTAGCCCAAATCAGAAGTAATCTTTTGTTATTTACTGCAAGCTGAATAGCAGCGGTGTACAGAGTACTGGGATACCCCTAATTATCAGGAATGCAACTTGCTATATAATTTGCATGATATACAAATCGTGACAAGTTTGCTTTCAGAGTGTAAACTTTTAAAAACCACCATAAAGACCCCATAAAAACACAACTTTGACTATAAAAAGATGTAAGCTGCATAATGCCTACATGGGTATTTTTCCTTAGAGATCAGGAGAAATATGACAAGTATGACTGCTATTATAGTTATATAGCATATTCCATTTAGCAGTGATATAGCAGAACTGTGAAAGCATATCCTAAGGTATTTTCACTTCATGCATTTGACATTGATATTAGTTATTACATTTAAGATACATTGGGCTGTTTATTGCTGACTGTTTCCTCTCACTGAGAATGTTAACCGCAGCAAAGGGATATTTGATGTTACAAATTATTTAGCTTGCTACTCTTCATTTTCCTTTTAGTATGCAATTATTTGTTTGGTTTCACTGAGCAAATGAAATTTCAAGGGCATTTCAAGGAAAATAAATAAAGTACAACCCAAAAGGGGTTTTTTGTTTGTATTCAGGAAGAGCACTGAATCATGCATATGTATGAATCAACAAAATCAGGTTAGCTAAGAAATTGGAAATTGCACTCCACACTAGAGCATTTTTCTTGCTCTAGAGATCTTTGCTATGGATTTGAAGGACTAATAAAAAATCAGCAGCATGACTGGAACAGATGTTTTTTTATGGACTCGGCTTGTTAATAGTCTTTTTAGCTTCTCCTAAGGACTTAAAGCAAGTTCCTCCCTTGTCCTGAATATCTGAGATGATGTTAACATTGTCCAAAATGTGCACTAACAAGCAGCAGTGAAGAGCTAAGGTCTTACATGTGGTTAGGAATAAAAATTCAAAACATTTCTGTGAATGTGATGAAACCTCAAAATGGGCAATATTACAAAAGAAAAAAAACCAGACTTCTTGACCATATTAAACCCACAGAGTGTCATTCTTTTGAAAGTGAGATAGGCTGGTAAATACTTCAATGCACTGAACTACATGCATTTCAGAAACAAGGGTCATTACAACTGGAGAAATTCCCTTTTATTGAAGCAGTGGTTCACTTCTGCGTGCAATGAGAACTGAAACAAAATGAGCCATAGCCTCAACCAGTGTAGAGCATCCAGGTTTTGTTAGCTCCTGTGGCACTGTGTCAATTTATATTTGCCATACAGGTTTTGCATTCTCATTCTAATTAGGGAATTTCTGCAGGTAGAAAAAAGAAATGAGAATACTTGGGTAAATTAAAAATCAGAGTCTTTGTCATAGATATTTCACTGGTCAAGTAGTGTTTTGTTTACTCTGTTGTTGTTTTATTCATTCATTTTTCTACAATTTCCCATGTTCCTCAAAAAATTCATATCTGCCAGATATTATGTTTTGTTCATTATGCCTGGCTTTGAGAAGGCAAGGATCATCCTATAACTTGCCATTTTATCTAAGACTCCAGGAAAATGGTGCCAAACAGACATAGGGCTGGTCCCTCCAAAACCCAACTGCTGGATTAAGAAACTGCAGAGGTATAATTTAGTTTTGCAGATTATGGCTTATTTTTTACTTTCTTTTTTTCTTTTTTTTTTTCTTTTTTAATATAGAAGCACCAAACCATTACTGGCATTGAGCACTGAGTGTCCTAATGTCATTACTCTGTCAGGTGAAGGCATACACCTTCATTCACTTCAGCCAAGGGATGCTTCAGCTCAAATATATGGGATTTCCCTCAGTAAGAAAGGACTGCTACATGTAAAACACTCTTTGATAAATCTAAGGGACAGAGAAAAATAGCTTTTCCCTTAACAAGTGACACACTCAGGTACAAAAAAAGACAATGGTGTCCACTCTATTGTGAATGCAGTTCATATTCTTCTCTTGGAAGGATTTCTGACACTCCTGGGACTGTTCCCACTGGAAAGAGTGGGGATTGACCTTGTTCTTTCCTCACTGAATTATCCTAAAACTTGTGGTGGACAGGTACTCTCAGTGCACTCTACTGAGGGAGGTCTTTTAACCCACCTATAGGAGTAGCTGAGGTGAAACTCAAATGTGGAAAACTTTATATTATGCATACATATTGTGTGTTGTTGCTTGTTGCCACTGTCATCTGTATATTTAGAACACCTGGCTTTGCTGTGTGAGAGCTTTGATTCATAAATAGCTTGAATTTGGAATATTTGATGAAAGGCTTCCCACAAAAGGCTGCATAAAAATCTAAAAAAATACCAATTACTGCCAAAAAGTTCAAATCTGGTTCAGTAAACCCAAAGTAACCTCATGGACTATAATGACATTCTCCCAGATGTGTGCAATCTGACACAAGAATCTGAGCTCCCTCATTCCAGGCTATGGACTCTCCATACAAAAGGCAATGAGAAAGGAGGGAATGCACTCATTCAAATTCTGCACATTAATTGCCTCCTTGCAGGCTCTTTGATACATAATAACCTGCTACTCCCACCATCTCTTGACTTAAAACTGCTTAAGTCAGCAGGCTTAATGTTCTAGCATGTAACTCATTTTAAAAAATCAATCCAGACAAGACAAAAAGCAATGAAGAAACAGGTATGACAAATAAATGTGCAATTCCTGAGTCCTTCCACAATTTCAGATTCCTCAGGCCAGTGAAAGCATTTACAAGAAAAAGTGGGAGCTGTATTTTTCATAAGTGACACACACAAACACTCGCTGAAAGGATTCAAAATGCAGAAGGTTTTAGGGAAGCTATTCTGTGACTTATCCTGCAACATAACATCCCTGCTGCCTTTGGACACACAGCTCTTGGGTTTTGGAAAGAAGCAAGCATCATTAGTTCTGATTGTTTAATGGAAAGGATCCTACACAACAGAATCCCTCTCATTAATTGAATGAAAATGTAAAGTATTTTCTAGTTAGTGGGTCATAATGATTTTCTTGGTAGCATCTTCTGTACCCCACCACTATCTTTATGCTGCCTCACTTTTCTCAGATTCCTGTTGGAACCAACAATCTTTGGTTTATTTCTGCTCTGCCCTGGTTATCTTCCTGATACTATAGGAAATCAAGACACCTGCAACATTGCTAATGTGGTACTTGGAAAAACAGCCTTGACCATTCCAGAATGACTTGCTAAGATTTTATACAGGACAAAACTGATACTTTGTTTTATTTAAATAATGATAAAAGACTCTGTTTCCTTACAGCTGACCACAAGCACATACTCTTCCTTAACAACACTGAAAGCAAATGTTAGCAAGACCAGCTGATTATCTGGTAAGAACACGATTAATTTGTGCCCAGACTCATTAATCTTTCTTAATACACGTCAGCCCATTACATTTGATCCATGACCTCTGTCCCCAGCCTTGCATAAAAAATCTCTCAGGATCAGAACCACATCATGATTTGGCATGGAGCCACCAGCTCTGGCAGTTGCCTGCAAAGTGCTTCAAAGCCATCAGCAATGGCAGCTGCTGCATTTATGTGCACATGCCCGAATGATAAGTTCACAGCTCCTCTAAGGCAGGCTGAAAGAAGCTGGCTGCTCCAAAGCCTGAATCCTGTTAGAAATACAGCTGTGTTCCTATTTAGATCAAATGATTACTCATCTCTACTCTCACTTCTGTTCCCACAGACACAAGTGCCATGTGGGGTGCTGGGGGAGTCCATGCAAATTCTTTCCCCATGGCTTTCGAAAATAACACTTCACAGCAAAAAAAGTGCAGCAGTATTTGAAACCAATTGCCCTTTCATGTATGGACATTCATGGATGGAGGATTTAGTAAAAAAAATCACTTATCACAGCCATACCTGGGTCCTTTCTGCTTTAACAATTACCTTAAGTCAGAGTGGTACAAATTTTTGTAAAAATTCAGGCATTTAGATCAATGAAATAACCTGGCTTGCTAGTGGACATGAACACAGGCCTTTCAGTGCTTTTTGACAGCCATCAAGTTACTCCTCCATCCACAATAAATAAGGTAAATCCAAAGGCTCAGATTATTATTGCTCTTAGAAAAAAGCATGTGCCTAAGAATAAGCACCAAGTCTGTGATGGCACATTCACAACCTACTCCTCCTCATCTATGCAATATTTTTTAATTGAAGCAAGCATTTCTAAGCTGAATTCCTTATAAATTTACAGCCTAGACCCTTTTTTGTCATCAGCCAGTGTTCACAGGTAGGAGAGAAGTGATGAATTGGAAAATGACAGAAGTTGAATGATGGCAAAAACAATGCTAAGCTATATTTGAAATGCCTTTTTTAAAGCCAAATGGCAAAGCTTTAGTTAATGTGAATTTAATTAAAGTGTTCTTTCCCAGCTACATCTAGCTCATTTTTGTCACCAATACATTCTGTGAAATACATGTAATCATTCACTATATGACAGAAACCTAAATTACATCACTCTACAGGGATAGTATTCCTTTTCCTGGTTAGCTGTGGATGTTGGATTTGGTGCTCATCACGTGAAAGGCACAATGCTGCCACAGCAGTATCATATACAGCCCATGGCTTTAGTGGGGGCTCTTCTCAGGGGTTTTCTGTGACTCTCAGCTCTAGGCATGGCTTTTACCTTCCCTTATCTTCCTCCAACCAAAGAAAACAGATAGAAAACTTGGCAATATAACTGCCAGAAACAGTTCACAAAGTATGCAGTACCTAACTACAAGTGACATCTAAAGTTTCTAAAGAGCAACCCATACTGTACATTGTTTTATCTGCAACCACACGACTTGCTGATCATGTTCTAGCAAGCGGATGCTTATTTTATTCTAATTAAAATGTCAAACAGGATCTTGATCTTATCAAAGTGATTATGCAGCAGCTTTGAATTACTCTGAAAAAAAAACCCAGAAAAAACCAACCTCCAAACCCAAACAAAACCACCAACCATTCATTCATTAACTGCTCACTCATGCAAGGCATAAGAAGGTGAGATTGTCAGAACTTACCATGCCTGATGGGCCAATTGTGAAGGGACACAGCTCAGCTGCTTGCCAGCTGCCCAGAATGGTAACTCTCAAGGGGAAGGAGGGGAAGGAAAGTTCTCCTCTCTGCTCTGCACCAACAGTGGCCTTTTCTTGTCTTCCAAAGCCGTGTAATCTGGAGGTGCAGACTAAGCTGGCACTTCCCCTCCTCCCCAGCATGAGGATGATCAGAGGTGTATCTCTCCCTTCCCTCTCTGTCTACAGACATCAGGTTGTGGTCCATCACCTTTAGGTGCTTCTTCCTAGGGAAAAAAAATAAATCTTGAGGAGATACATGTGGTAATCTTTCCAAGCTTCACTGCAGGCACTGCAGAAAAACCACCCACTCCTCTTTTGGGAGCTCTCTCCAGCTTTGAACAGATTCCTACCATACACACTGCCAGGCCAGGATCATGAGGAAATCTGGTTTTAAAAAGAGCAGGACTGATGCAGCGATTGTCAGAAATGCCACAGAATAAGCAAATTTGGTCTCAACTGTCAACCTTATTGCCAGACTGTCAGAAGATCTGAATCCAGAGAATAATTTAAATGTCAAATCAAGACACTGCAAGCACAAATTCCTGTGATTTGCTGCGCTGCTGAGAGATAACATGACCTAGGGGTAAGAGAAGAGCTGGCTGAAAAAAAAAATCTGTTTTTCAGGGGGTTAGGGAAATTTTTTGTTGTAAATTCACCAAAGAAATTGGAACATATAGGTTTCTATCAGGCAAAACCACAATGATATCATGACAGAGTTCTCCAATGGGGCTTTTCATCTTGTCCAGATATACTTGCTTTGGCAGATGTTGCTACTGCAGGAATTAATAAGCTAACTTTTGGGAAGTGCTCTGAAATCCTTGGGAAAGAGAAGGTTGAAATGCCAATTATTGCTATTTTTAAATCAACTGTTTTACATGGAACTACAGACTCCATAATGCTGCTGGTTTTATTGTGGATTATCACAGTATTTTTGATAAAACTTGCACTGGAAATGTAGAAACTAGAAAATAAATATATATTTAAAATCATAAGCCTTTCTCAATGGCTGTCATTGTGTTGTTTTTCACAGCTTTAGGGAGGATTGTGCCTGAATAAGGACTGCAGCATAATGCCCATATTGAGAAAACCATATGAATTGAACTGGAAAGAAGAAAAGAAAAAACAGGTTACAAGCTGTCATTCTGAAACTCATTTTCCCCACCATGAAGATGAACTCTTATTACCTGTGAATATGGAATTCAAATACTATTTTCAAGTTTTAAATATAGGTAACACTTTACATTATGTGTCATCCTGGTACCAATTACAGCATAACTCTAATATTATAAATCTATTGAGAGAGGGCTGAGTCAAGAAGCTTCATAGTAGCCCAAAATTCAAGCAAACTTCAAAAATATTTCAATTTTCTCTTCTTACAGAAGCCCATATTCAGTATCCTGGGACACATAATGCCTTGGAAACAAGAGCATTATGTTTTTAATGTAAAAAACAGAAACATCTTGCCCTTCTTTTATCTTCCTCATCTATTTCATAGGTGAAAATGAGATCATCATCTACCCACGTTCCCACCTTAGAAGCTATTGCAAAGTTTTCTTTATTCCTAATTAGGAAAGCCTGCATCCTCTGTTATTGTGTTTGTAGTCTGGGCAAAGGGAAGTTGGATGTTGCCCTGGATCCACATCTGAACTCTCTTCTGTGGCTGTGTCTGCAGCCAGCTCTTTCCCTGGCTGACCTGCAGTGCTGTAGTTACAGTGACAGCTCTTCAGCCAGACCCCTCTTGGCCAGCATAGTATCTAGTCCTCAAAAAGAGGAAAAAGTAAATATGATGGTTTCAGGGAAGTTTCTTTAAAGAAATTAAAAAGAAAAAAAAAGCAAGGCTGTATCTTAACCCTGAGAGAAGATCTTCAAGGATTTAACACAGAAGTACAGCATTGCTGTAGATATCTAACTGGTGTTTAGTGGTAATTTAATAGATGATGGAAACAAGAGGTGTTTCCATGGAACACAGGCAGATTTTTAAAGCCTTCAGAGTATAGATTGGACATAAAACTATTTCTAATGTTCAGTGAGGGCAATGGAGAAATTCCAACCCTAGACCATCACTCCTTCCCACATACTGAAAGCCCTGACATGGACCCTGGACCTTCTCTGAAGAGCAACAGGGCACCACGTCTGAGCTATTGCTTTGCTGTGAAAATTTAACAGGCAAGTAGATCTAAGCTATTGAACCATACAAGCCATACTGTATTCAAAGGAAGGAAACAAACAATCTACATTTAAACAATAAAATAAAGTCCATTTTCACATGTAAATTTTTAGCTAGATGTGTGATCTTGGAATCTTTTTGCTGGACTGTGCTTTTAACTGGAATATACTAAATCCCAGTGTACAGGAAATACCATCTATGCAAGTGACGCACTATTAGTTAATTAGGTGTGCTGGAATATTTTCCTCCCAGTGAATGGAGCTTGTATACTGGTGTCTGCCATCAACACTAAACGGGGCTTACACATGCAAAATCCCTCTGGCATTGAGAGGGGAAAAATCCTTTCACTTTCATAAATAATGGATCTGTAGAAAAATTAGCATCTCATGACAAATTTTAAAAACTAGAATGAAAATATTATAACATTTCTGTTTAATGTGTCCCAAATTGCCAGTGCATTGTGTGATCCAACACATAAGTCACCTCCTGTATATCTGCTACATAATCACATCAAAACTTCTCTTAGTTATCTGCAGACTCAACTAGTCACCTATGCCCAATGCCCTCCATGGTATTATGAAAGTAAAAGTGCCCTTCTTTTCCCAGAGCACTGTGGCACTGAGTTAATTTTCTGGTGTATGACTATTTCTGTGATTTTTTTTTTTAATTGAATTGTGATAAACACCATTACTCTTCTGCTATGAAGTGTTTGTTTTTCTGTACCCATTATGTGACATGCTTACACACAAACAAATAGTGATTTCTCTGCAGGTACAAATATAAGAAACTCTTGCCTATTGTGTTCCAATAAACATTGACATGGAAAAAGCTATCTGCCCAGATTATTGAGCATGCACTCTGCACACTGTGTACAGTACACTACGTAAATATGCACCTATTCTTGACATCAAACATTTCTACTCCCAGTCAGCTCATTTCATTCCAACGCTTTCCAGGGTGACCAAGATATGCAGCAGCCAGCACCCATTTCAGCTGAACTCTACCCTAAACCTGGCAGCATTTAAATCACCCAGAGTTCTGCCACAAACCTTGGTGGAACACAGATTGCAGCCTGCTTCTTTTAGAACAAGACGCTGAAGATCTCACCTGAGCTAAAACCTCTCTATGAATTTGCCCATTGGAATTAGGAATAGAGAAGAAATAGCCCTGCAAACTCTCCTGAAAATCTCCAGACATGGCCCATGCATGGTGGTGTGATATAAAAGGGCAAGAAATCATTCACATGTGAAGACAAGTGGGAAATTATTTTAGCAAGCCCACACACCAAGCCACTGCCTTTCCCTTCTTTTCCGGATTCAGTCTCAATCCCATGGCTTTGAAATCTTAAAGCAAAACCTACTAGTACGAGTTTTGTGTTTCCAGTGGAATAGAAATTGCAATACCAGTGGGAAAACAAATTTTGAGAGTTGTGTTTTGGGCTTGTTCAATATTGTGAGCCCAAATTTTGTAATTTAGGGTTTTTTTTAATTTCCTCAGTGAGTAAATACACATTTAGGGTAGCAAGATGCAAATTCTGCAGCTAGGCATACTTACAAAACATTATTCTTGATCAAAAAGAAAACAAGTGGCTTATTAATTTCTAAGCATAAACTCACCAAACACACAGAGACAGATGGACAAAGTTACAAATACATTAACCCATGCTGTCATTCCATAACTCCCATCATTAGAAATTCAGCTAAACTCTTCTTTTGGAGGACACATTTAAAGATTTTTTAAATTCTACCTTTTAAATTGTACTTAATACTATGTTTTTTGGTGTTTGTAAGCCACAAACTTTGATATCAAACAGGGGTCATGATGATATATTTTTTTGATTCTTGATGTCATTGTTTGGCTTATATTTAAAATTCTAAAATTATTACTATTTTCCCAATGGATCAAACAAACATGTTGAAGTCAAAGGAGAAAAATTACATCCTTTCTGTGGTTGAGCAATGTGATTCCTATTTCCTCCTTCCAGCTTTTCTGCCTGTGGGAGCAACTGTCAAGGCTGAGTCAGCACCTTCCCAGGAAAACCTCATAAACATGTTAGAAGACATTTCATTTTGTCATCTACCTAGGCACATTGGACTAGTATGCAAATAAGACAGCACAAGAACAGGACCACAGCAGCAGTGCTAATGCTCTAAGTGATCTTTTCAGTGTAATTAGAATTTGTTTCATCACACTAATTTGACATGGCAAATTAGTGAAGCTAAGAAAAGGGGGTTTAGTAGAGCCAGGGCGCTGGTATGTACACAGAAACTTGTCACTAAGTCCATTTGCACATGGGAGTTGTGTAACATTGCAGAGAAGTGACAATTAGTAAAAGCTCTGGAAAATATCAGTTTGTTTTATTTGTAATCTGGAACTTGATAGGTAATATTTTCTTTGGCTGCTCTCTTGCAATAGTGGTTTAGGGATCTCAGCCTCTTCACTGTTGAAAAATCTTTCAAGGCTTAGGACAAGCTAACATGGTACTACAATTATACAAGTTTAGTCAAGCCTGGCCCAGTGGTACACAGCAGCATGCTGTGCTAACACATGGGAATTCAGGGGGCAACTCTGTGATTTCTGTTTCACAGAATGAGCTAGCTGTGAGCCATGCCATGGTGACAGCCAAACTGAGGACTGTGGCTGGTTTCTTTTCTGCACCCTCCTGCCCCAGATCATGCAAGCTCAAGAGGGACTGTGAACAGCAAATGAAAACTGTTCCCAGCTGCTGAAAAGTAGTCCTGAAACTCAGAAGATTTTAAGGATAGATGGAACATGCATAAGTCTGGCAGAGGTCTGACACAAGGCTTAGTTAAGGAAAAGGACTTGTCCAGTTTACAGCATTAATTGATCTTTAACTTCCTGATTAAAATGACAATTTGGGATTGTTCATAGTTTCCTAAATAATTTATCCCTAATGTTAGAGTAATTAGGATACCTGACCTTTGTTGTTTTGGACCTGCTGAGATCATGAGCCAGTTGAGACAGGATGGCTGGAGATGTGATGGCACTCGCTCAGCTCAATCACAAACCCACACACCAACCCCAAAAGATGCAGCTTCCTTTTCCATCTCACCCCTCCTGCAGGAAACAGAGCCAAAGGGGATCTGCCCTGAAATCCAGTCTACAAATCTGAGACAGAATTCATATTCTGTGCCCCATTGTGTTTTAACTGATTCAGAATAGTGTCTCTGCATATCATAATACCAGTTGCATATAAAATTTGCATCATATTATGAGATGCTAAGACAGGGCTTATTATTTGGAAGTTCTAAGAATAATGTAGTAGAGAAAGATGTCTGCAGATAGGCATATTTAATCTGATTATGCTTTCACTGATAGAATAGTGACCTATTCTTTCGATTACATACTTTGGATTGCTTCTATAATTTGACACAGTTCTGAGGATAATTTAAGTTACCTTTAGGAAATGCTGAAGAAGCCAGTCTATTCCACAGTTAAAAGGAAATGTAAATGGTACTGGAAACCAAAGCAAGTTTTGAGCCAGTGTGGAAATCCTCATCATGGAGCCTAAAGAGAATTCAGAAGGGGAGAAGCCAAGGGTGAGAGTTGCCCTTCAAATGAGGAGACAGGCATTGGTATCTGCAAGTTTCACACATCTCAGAGTGGTAACATCCAAAGCACTGAAACAGAGTAGACATCAGGCAAAGTCAGCCAAGGCAACCCCAGAGACTCTGGATATGAACTTTCTCATTCCTTTTCAGATTAGAAGTGATGTCTTTGGGAGGATAAGAACACCAAATCTTTATAAACCCTGGGGGTTTTGTGGGTACAGTTAAAAGGTTACCTGTAAGTTCACTCCAGGAAGAAGGCAAAGGAATTTCCCTACAGGGAAATCCTATTTGTCTCCTTGGAATCACCTTTTGGAACTTTTTTCTGGCTGAGAAATGGGCCTTGTGCTCTATAAATCTGAAAACTGTAGGATGGGAAATCTCCAAAAGCCAACACAATGGAATTGCAGTCCTGAGGTACAGACACACAGAACAGCATTGAGAACAAAAGCTGCTTTTCTGTTCACTCACATTCCAAGAAACTTTCTTGGGATATCTATTATTTTATGAGGATTTTCAAGACCTAATTTTCTGTTGTTAATTTTTTTTGGTGTGTGGGTTTTATGGTTTTGGGGTTTTTTTAATAGTTTCTTCTCATTTAGAGTGGTAAGGATGTGAAATAGCATTTTGATTCTTCATTCCCGGAGAAGCTTGGCCAAACAGGTATTCACACACAGAAGCAGACAGAATATGTTATTTATGAGAAAAATAAGCTTACATCACCTGTTTCTGAAGGTAATCAGATATTACTGGCATTTCAAAGCTCAAAAAGTTAATACTGTTCCAGAGATTTTTAAAAGAAATGCAATTACAATTAGAATTGAGGTTATGGCAGAAAATATTCATCACAACACAAGCCATACAAATGGCTTTTTTAAAGACAGAGGAAAGGCCATTCTGTAGGGAATATTTCATGGCTAGTGGGAGGGTTAAATAAACAAATGATGATAACACCAATCAGACCTCTTTGCTTAAAGCCTGTGGAGTCAATCTGCTTCTGACTGTGGAATACCAACCAGCAAAGGCAAACTAATTAGACACAGTCAAACACTTAGGCAATCACACCTTGTGAATGTAAGCGTCTTCCTGTCATTTGGCAAGTCTCTCAGCTGCCTCTGAGCGTGAGACAACAAATCCCCTGCAAACAAGTTCCTCACTCTCCCTGTTAGTGAGATCTAACAGAGCACAATGGCTGGGGGTGAAAGGTGGCAGTCTAGTCAGGTAATGACATCGTCTTGAACAGCCCACATTAAAATAGTGGCACTTGTTTAGACTAGCCTATTTGCACCTACCTGCAGAGGGCCTTTTTAATGTAATTATTAGGCTCTGCAGCCCTGCTTAGGATTTGAAAATACCGTTCATTTTCATCTTGCTTCAGCTACCGCTGCTATCTCCTATTCAATCTCAGTCACCTCATCTCCTCACAAGTGTAGAAACAGAAGCAGATGAGAAGAGTTGAATTAACAAGAAACAAGTTGGCAGGTGAGCTGTGTGACACAACAGTAAAAAAAAGTTAAAAGATTTGACAATATATTCTAATCACTACCTGACTGTAGCAGAGCTGCAGGCATTGAAACAGCTTCCTGGGGAAAACAGAAAAGACAGCAGGAGAATGGTCTAAAACCCAAGGGCAGGAACCAATCCTTACGAGCATTTGAATAAATATGTAATTACTGTCTTTCAAAGTAGTCTTATTTTCTCCTATTCACTGCTGACAAAATCTGACAAGACACACAGCCTAAGGAGTGCAGTAAGCAACCAGCACCCAGGTCTAGCCTGAGATACCCACACACTGCAGAGCCCAGAGGAAGGAATGGCGTAACCATAGGCCAAAAATATCATCCAGTTTTCCCATGAGAATCCATGTTGCACTGCAGAGGTGAAGTGAGTTACCTCGCTTTCCTGTGTCTTCACTCACAAAAGGTCCAGCAGAAGCTGTCTCAGGGTATCTCAGAATGTAAACCCAGCACCTGCCAGATGAGTGAGGCAGGATGGGTTTGGAGAGCAACATGTGGCCAGTGGCAAAAAAGCTGGGGAAAAGGGGGGCTGGTCCTGCCAGGGAAGCACAGAACTGTCAAGCATCATTGCTCTGAGAAGTTCTACAGAAACAAAAACTGGATGAAAGATACATGGAGGAGGAAAAAGAAAAAAATCTGCTTTCTTTGTGAAGAGGAATTTCAACCTGTTTTAAGGTGACATCAACAAGAAATAAATTATTTAGTTCTCACCTTGTGTAGCAACAGTCTCCTCACAGAAAGGACATCTTGTTTACAAGATCAGTGCTAATTCCTGATAAAGAGGAGGCTCCCAAACAGCCTGTATGGAAGGTTTGCTCAGTGTGATACTTCACTTTTTGCTTCAAGTACTTTGGGTTCTATCCTTTACCTTGCAAATATAGCCCAAGTTGTACCAGTGAAGAAAATTTTGTGCTTTTGTCAAGGTATTCAGGTTAATTTCTCCAGCACAGTGGTCTCACAGAACACTGTTACCATCTTAATTGGTGCCACTGCCCAGGTTCCTATGCTGAATGAGTGCCAGAGAGTCATAGCATGTCCCAAGCATTCCTGGTACCTGCTTTGTTTGTTTGTTTGTAGTTTTTTCCTCCATCTGGCTATGACGGATGAGGGTCCTTTAGCTACACTTGTTCTGTAAACTGATATTATGCATCTGACCTAAAATGACAGCTGGAATCAGGGCCACACTTAGAGATAATCATGCCCAACACAAAAATATAAGCGAGTTCTGGAGGGTGCCAGCCCTGGGTCAGTCTCAGCTTATTTGTCAATCTGCCAGTTCACTGCTCCTCAGTGCTGTCTTCCCTGAGTAGCAGAAGGCACTGCTTTCAGGGGCAGGGAACTCTGAACGCTGAGAGACAAGCAGTTGGCAGAAGTCCTTGTGACAGGGGTGGGAAAAGCAAGACAGGTAGCCAGATGGATGTGGTGTGGCCCAAGGCAAGCACTGAAGCAAAGGGGTGAATCAGAATCAAGAGGTTACCATACCATGATGGGAATCTGTGATTATAGTGACACTGCAAAGGCCAGCTATGTGTTCTGCAAGCTCTTATTGGTGCTCTGGTCCTGCTGCAGTGTCTTGGGCAATCCTTGCTCTGCAGTGACATTTTAAGGCATTTTATATTGCTCCTTACATCTCTGATCAGTCCATCCTCCCTTTTCCACTAGGTCTCACTTTGGTACTTGAGGTGGGTTATCAGTTTAGTATTCACTGATCCTCTGGATTCTGAACTAATTTGCTCTCAAACATTTACATCACTTCCATCAGAAACTAGGACTTATACAATCTAAGTTTATTGATTAGTAAAGCAGCATATTTTGCAGAGAGAAGTGTAATCTCTCATCAGACTCTCTGATAGAAAGTGGGGAAAATGGGGAAGCTCTGCAGCCATCATATCCTTAAGCTAGTTATGATACCCTGACACATCACGGCTACTGTTACCACGACATGCCTATTGCAAAAAAGAAAGTTTCAAACAAACTTAAGTTTGTTTCAAACACAGTTTGAAAATTTCAAGACTAAGAGGCTGAAAATAATTCATTTGTTCTGGATAAATTATTCAGTGCTATTGCACCACTAATAATTGTTTATTTATACTTATTTATACCACATGTACACAAACACACCAGCCCCAACACACTGTTACTTAGCTTAATATTTTAATTGTATAAAATATTAAGTGATGAATACAGTATTATCTTGCATATGACCTTATTTTCAAGCAAAGGTGACAGAGCATTGAAGCATCAGCCTGTGTGTGAATCTCTGTAATGACACACCACACCATGAGAAGCAGCTGCCTCACGGTATTGAAACAGCCTTTCCTCACACAAGCCTGTCAAAATTAAGATGTGACTGATCCCTGCACCTGTAACTATATTCCTCATGATATTTGCATCTCATTTTTCAGCAGATTTCACCTCACTTGCACATTCAGGGTTTAGAGAACAGGCTAAGGGACAACTGCCCCTTTGAAAGGCCAGGGACAAAAGCACTAAAACCACTATTATCTGCAAAGTGGAAGAGACACTGTTTTTATCCCTTTGGCCACTGGATTGAAGCAGGGGTCCTAGAGAAAGTCAAGGAACCAGGATTTTGTCACAGCTGTTCATCCATACTCTTCCCACATTTCCCTTCAGCCATCAGACCTGAATAAAGACAGAAGGGATGTTCATGGAGCAACTTCCTCACACAACACACATCTGGACCTGGCACCAGCTGTAGCAATGCCCAAACAACATTTTTTTCCCTCTTTCCTTTTCTTTCAAATAGTATTTTAAAGAAAACCACATTCAAGGAGGCTAACATTTCCACAAAAAGGAGCAAGCAAGGAGATGGCTCAAAAGAGACCTGAGGCAAATTAAAGCCCAATTTAACTTTTGCTCAATAACTTCACTTTATTTGGATGAATCATTTATGTGGTGAAAAACTTTAGCTTACTACACTAGAAAACTCAATTAATCACCAAAGTGCTGAGAGAATAGGGAAGGGGAAGCATGGAGGCAGAATTCCAGCTATCAAGTTAAGGAGCAGAAATAAAAGCCTTTTGACACAGAGCATTAGAAACATGGAAGAGGAAATGGGAAGGGTTCCCACACCTCTGTCCACAGCAGGAGGAATGCTTGCCTGGAGGAGGTGATGAATGGTAAGAGAGGATAAACCCAGTGCAGGGCTCAGGGATGACTTGTACCACACTGTGCCATTGCAGGTGGACCCCAAATGACCAGCCAAAGGCCACAGGGGAAGATCAAACTGCAGCAGGGACAAGACTGTCAGTGCTTCAGCTGCTCCACTAGCACAGTCAGCATCCTCACTGCCTCCTCCAACAGGCCAAAAAGAGGATTTCCCTGGCTGTTCCTTGGATTATGGAAAGGATATTTTATTTTGGCTTGTATGGAGACACGTTTTCCTAGTTGCTCAGTGTCATTAGCATAAGGATGTTTCTTAGGGGCTGCTCTGTCTCTGCTCTCTGGGCAGCAGGGAAATCACAGCCTTGCCTTTACTACCAAGAGATGAGAAGACAGAAACAATCTCCAGCCTTTTTCACATTGCCCACTGCTTTTCTTTTGGACCTGTAACTACCCAAATTCCTCTTAAACACACAGAAAAGTAAGTCCCACTTAGCACAGTGTCAGGCAACTTCAGATTCTTCAGTCATGAAGAATCCATCCCATCAAAGTGTGAGAAGCCAGTTGTGGGGCAGGAACTGTGTGAATTTCAGCTTTTTTTCCAAATGAGCACTTCTGTTGTCCAGCAAAGTTAACCAAATTCTTAACTAATTTTTTTCTGCTGGCTCTCTTGTTTGTTTATTAAATGTAGAGGAAGGAATATTAGGTTCAAGTGGTA
The DNA here is from genome assembly GCA_013400435.1 of Pycnonotus jocosus. NCBI lineage: Eukaryota > Metazoa > Chordata > Aves > Passeriformes > Pycnonotidae > Pycnonotus > Pycnonotus jocosus. The sequence goes on from VWYP01006743.1 coordinate 75,114, forward strand.
GCAACAGAAAAAGGAAAATTGAATGATAGTTTGATTCCAGTGGTCTCTCAGGCTTTATCACATTGGAATATGTTTAACCCTTCAAAAATCTGGTCACTTCTCATCTGTGGTAGGAAAACCACTTTGTTAAAAAGAAAAAAATGCACTGGTGCATATGGTATGCCATTAGTAAGTCTCACACCCCATAATAGGAACATTTGTACACAAATGTGTTTTTTGGGAGCTAGCCAAGAGCAGAGCACCCTGTGAATCATAATGCACAGCTAATGAGTTATTTTTGGTAAATTTGGCACTCAGAGTTAATAGAACCAATTTGTCCCCAAAAAGCTAAATCACTTATCGCTTCTTTGGAGGTGCTAAGTGGATCTAGAACTTCAGGATGCTGTCAATAAAAACGAAAGAAGCACAAAGCTGCCTGCTAATTTGTGCTCTTCTCCACTTCTGTTTTGAACAAAGGTAAGGTGGATGAGATGCTCTGACAGGCTGGTAAATTCATTATAGGTAGCAACAGTGCAATTTAGCCATGCTCCAGGGCTGATGCTGGTTGCTCGAGGTAGGTGACCACAAAGAAAATAGACTGTTATTTTTGGGAAACATCCAATTAGACAGCTAGACCCCAAAGTGCAAAGCTCTGAAAAGTTGTTGGAAAAAACCTGTCCATATCCTAGGCATGGGAAATGTGGAGCTTTGGTTCAACCTGCTACAGACTGCTTATAAATTCAGATCTGAAATAATATTTCACATCCTTATGAAACAGGTATTCTATTCAAATTGAAATTGAAGGAGAGGCTGGGAGGTTAATATGAGGTTTTGGTTTGGGAAAGTCTCTGGTGGCAGAAAAAAGTCTAATTATTTTCCATTTAGAGAGTATGTCTCCAACCCAGAAAGTCATTGCCACAGCTGTATTTCCTATGGGAAATTCCCCTTAACTCCTCCCTTTCAGGTGTAAGTTGTCATTAATGCCCTTGCTATGTTGAGCAAAGGAGCTGCATATGGATGTGCAAAAGATATCCACTGAAGTTTCCACTTTAATATCCAATGAAAAATGTATTTGGGTAGGGAACTCCAGTTTTGAGTGTATAGCAATTGTCTGCATTAACCAACCAGCCTAAGTGGAGTGCACTGAATAGGAAATGAGAGTAAAGCAAAAGTTAGAGCCCTGCCAAACTACCTGAGTGTAATGTGGATAGCAGTGAACTGTGACTCGTGTCATGTTGTGTTATGTAGCGTCAAATCACTGCACAGGGTGACACAACGTAAGCAACATGAGTGGCGTGAATGTGACACAGCACAGCCTTTTTGCCTCTCTCCTTCTCTTTCCTTTTTTTTTTTTTTTTTAAGAGCATTTTACTTTTAATCAGATAGCTGCTGTCAATTCAGATAACAGCTGCCTGACCCAAATTTTCAGCTGACTGAAGTGGACGAATACTGAAGTATGGACTTTCTATTACAGAAAGTTAACATTCCAGACCAGCCTGGCGTCTAAAAATACTCCTGCCTCATTCCCTTCCCCCCACCTGCTTCTTCCTCCCCTAATACCTGTTATGTTTTTTTACTGATACCAAATCAATAATTTCTTTTCTATATTACAAATCTTAAAACAATACTGGCAAAAAAAAAGTATACTGGAATTTTACTTACTGATGTTTAATTATTAATGTAGGCTTCTTTAAACATATTTGGCTCTCTGAAACAGCTCTTTAGAGCTGTGTTCCATTTCTTATTGCTTACCTATTCTGTTTGTTCTCTGCCTCCCTGATCCTTTTCGATTTTCTGCAGGTTAGCAAGTGCTGCATTGTCTGCTTTTGAAATGTGTCTTTAGGCATGCTTTTGTTTGACAAGGAATGCCAAGGCTGAGCTGACAAAGTCTGTTTGAAAATCTTTTTCCAGGTATACAAGATCAGTAAGTCTGTTCAATGTATTCTGTGATTAGTATTTTTCTTCAGATATTTATATCAACATTTCAGGCTTAGTGAAAGATGTTTTCTGAGCACACCTGTCAGTGGGAAACCTACTAAAGGTAAGTAACACTATCATTTATATATTCAAATGTATAAATATATTTATGGTAAATAGTTGACATCTCTCTCCATATAACTTAAAAGAAAATATACCTTTAACAAGCACTCAGCCACTGTTCTTTTCACAGGTTGAAACAAATATCAGCGTACGAAAGCTGTCTTTTAGGTATTTTGGCTCTAGCTCTTTACAACCAGGATCATTTTAAACATAATATTTAGATTTCTGCACCCTTTCCCCTGCAGGAGCAGGGGCACTGGGGATAATGTTTGTCCTATAAGGCAAACTTTCAGGTGAAAAAAGCATTTATCTATTCAGAAACTACACATGCATGAATTCCAAATAGGATTTGTTGCTGATTGTTTTGGGTTTGTTTTTTTTTTTAAACTGAAGACACATTTTGCCTTTTACCTCTCCAGTTGCAACAGAGATCACATCCTTGACAAAACAATTTGGTGGAAGCTGTACACAAAGCCTACCTAGAAGAGGCAAATTGAACAAAGGTGGCACAATTAAAATATGTAGATCTCTCTTTTAGCAACACATCTCCTGTTTGCCATGGGATACATTGGCCTCAAGAGGCAACATTCCAAGCTAATGGCTAGAGAATGCTGTGAATCCTTGGAAAAGAAGTACAGCAGCCCCAAAATCTTACTTTTTATTCCTATCCTCCATATAGCTGCCATCACATAGTTCTATTTTCCCTTTGATCGAGGCTGGAGCCTGATACACACTGTCTGTCCATGACGTGTGACAAACGACTCCCACATACCAGGGGGTGCTGGGATTTTCCAGGTGGTGCTGGGATTCCAGGCACTTCCCTCTAAGCTGGACAGGAAAGTCTGTGCAGAAGATTTGACAGTGCATGTCAGTGACTTAGCAAGAACATGAACTGAGGGCAGACCACTGGCCTAGCTGAAGAACAGAAGTTTAAATGGAGAACTGAATTTTCCTTCTGATCACCAGAGCAAACACTTGTTGGAAAGCAGAAATCAAATAAGGGATTTGTGAATCACTTCTAGGGTGAGATTAGCTCCTCTCATATCTAAAAGGCTGAAGAAATTCTTCAACAAGAAAAAATTCTCATTTTCTTGTGATTGAAACTCCAAGTGCCAGAGGTGTCCAACTTCTAACTGTAAAATAAGCGACACTTTGTTTTATGGTTCTTTTGTTTTTTTCTCTATTTACTTATTTATTTTTCATAGAGGATGAAACCAAAGACCTGAACTTTAATATGACGATCAAAATGCAGACTCCAATTTTGTAATCTTAACCTAAAGTTGCTTTACTGTAATTACATTTTAAGATTCTCTTCTCCATTAATCAAGTTCACATTTACATGGCCTATGTCTCCATCAAGCAAAGAGATTCCTACATCAACTGGGTGTATTAAAATTCCACTGTCCTCTCTCCTTTTTTTCCATATACTACTATATTTTAAAGCAACATCAAGATAATAATAGGCAGCCCAATCCTACCAAGGCATGACCTTGTCAAATCATGATCAAAAGAGATGAGCATGCATACTCTGTGTTTTTTCCCAAAGGGCATGGTACAGAGCTGAGAAAGACCATCAGAGCCAAGATTGGAAACTATAAAATATGTGTCACTCTTAAAATGTATTTTACTTTCACCTAATTTCAACGATATTAATGTTAATAGCAAAAAAAAAAAAAAAATCTATGGCTCTAATAATCCATTACACATTCCTTGCCCAAAGAAAGGAATAATATAAAATGCTTGGGCTTTATGTAAATAAAACCCATAAATATTCTAACAGTTTTCTGATACAGGAAAAGTACTAAGCCAGTGCATTTGAAACTAGAAAAGGAGAACAATTGATCTTAACTTTGAAACATGCAGAAGTATTTGCCTCATGATCTTTTGCCACAGAAAATGAAAGTAGTCAATTGAAATGTAAGAAGTTGATCTTGTTTAAAAGGCGCTTGGCTCTCTAATTACATGAGAGGTACCTTTCTTTAATAATTCATTAGAAATATGGGGGGGGGGGGCAAGATAAAGATAAAGTCTAAAAATACCCACCATGTAAACTACTGAACTACTCCCTTAAAATTAAAAGCTGAAATTCTCTGACTATCTCATTTTCCAGCAGAACACAAGAAAGGAATATTTTAGTTGGTTCTCACCCTCCAGGCAAAGTAGTATAAAACCTCTGGCCTGATTCCAACCCCATTATCAAAGGACCACTCACCTAATCTAAAAAAGCAGCTCTTCATCAATTTATCATTAACAAGAGCATTACAATATAATGTAGGAAAACGGCTTTTCACCAGGGATTCAGTTAATGGGAGTCTAGAGCCACATAACAAGCATGGCAGAAGATATTCCACAGTAGGTGAGGATAATATACATATATTCTACACAAAGAATACTGCAAATAACTTCTCTGTTGCTGATGAGCTCTCTCAAATACTCTTTAAAAAATTTAATTTGTAAAGTTGAAGTCTTGTTGAATTCTGCAGCAACATACATGAATGCAAAGTAATTAGCTGCTGACTCCCTGGGAAAATTTTATACAATATATTTGGTGTTAGTGAAAGTGTGAATCTGGTAGGGTTTTGTGGAATTTCACTAGTGTTGATTCCTGTCCATTGTCTATCCCACCACCTCTAACCTCAGGAGTTCAAAAATCACAAGCCAAACATCCAAAATTCAGATTAGTTAAGACATCACAAAAAACCATGCAAGAGACCTTTGACTTTTTACTCTCCTTGTGAGGATTAGGAATTATCTTCTCAATCTAAATCCATAGTCCATGGGGTGAATACACTATTTTATAGTGTTTAAACATGAGTTGAGTTTGGACATGCTGCTAAGAATTCTGTAGCTGAAACCTTCAGGCAAATGTTGGTACTGTCAGACGTGCCCCAACACCAGAGCTGATGAGTCTCATGGCACCAACCAGGCTGCTGTACCACCCTTGGTCCCTAATGGCACATCACTGCTCTACTGCATCCCCCTGCAGGAAAAATTCAAACCAGACTAGGCCAGGTAAACAACTTCTTTTTTCCACAGCTCACCAAAGCCTCCAACACAGAGTTGGTGATATATTTTTGAGCTGAGATCAGATTGGAGGCAAAAGATGACATCCTTTCCAGCCATGTAAAGTTAACCCATCAATGATTCTTGAGGGAAGAGGAGCAGCAGAATGAGCTTGTACCAGATCAGCACTTGGCATCATGAGGCTGCAGGTTTTTGGGGACCTTTGGCAGGATCTGTGAGACTAACTATATCCTATGGCCTCATTTGAGCACAAAATAATAAAGAATATGGAGAGAGCACACTGGAGCTTCACAACAAAACCAGAAAAAAACTCTCACACTATCTTCATTTCTAAAATAACTTCATCTTAACAGAGAGAGACATTGGTATACTCCTAATATGATGTTTTTCTAGCATACAGGTTTACTAAACTGTAATACTCTAAGACACTTAAAAATAGTATTTTAGATTCACTTGGTGTAAATGAATTGTTTCCCACCAGCTGTAAGATTTAATCTATTATAGGCCATACAGAAAGTTCCTGTGATTAGGTGAAGATAAAATAAATTAGGGGTGGGGGAGAAAAGCCACAGAATTCATTTACCTTCAGTAAATGATTAGATCTGATGAAATAGTGAACCACATGACAATTCCACCACTTCAAATTAGATCTTGGAGTGAAGTTATGGATCCTGCAGAAAATACCAAGTGTTGCTACACATAACAGTTCATCTGATCAGCAATGCAGGTCACAGCAAACACTTCACCCCAGTGCTCTGGCTCACTGTGCAGGGCTCCCTGCAGAGAGGAGACGAGTTCAAGGTCACTACCCTGAAATTTGAAGTGCGCTGCAGGACTGGCCCCATCTACCTGAGAGACCTCCTTCCCCTTCTCTGATCACAACCTCCCATGACAGCTGCATTTCTCCAAACAGTGAATCTGCCAGCCAAACAGGCAAGATGCTCCTGAGAGGAGGAGATGACTTTTGGAGGAGCTGGATATGGACTATGGATCTTCTTCCCTGAGGAGAGAAAAATAAACTCACTGGCAAACTTCAGCGTAAACCTCATCTTTCCAGCTGAACAGCCCTCAATAACATCTTCAAACAAAGCAAAATTCTATAAAATAATCAAATTCTTTCCCTGACAGGCTGAGGAGAGGCAGAGGGAAGTGCTTCATACAAAAAGGCATTCACACACACATACACACACACTGCTCTCAGTAACAGAAAGTGTTTTGATATTGCAGTGCATGAGGGTAGGTACACAAGAGCATACTGAGACCAAACAACACAGCCACAGCGATATTTCAGGAACAGGATTAGGAGATGTACTACACTGCAGCAAATATGTAACAAAGTGCTCACACAGATATTTGATGTTCTTTCCTGTTGGCCTCCATATGTTGCCAAAGGAACTGGTGTCCTCATACACAGCTTAAACACAAAAGTGACATTCTTCCTTAAAATGTTTTGAGCATTGTTAGGGGATATTCCCTTCCAAAGCAACTGGTGGTCTCTGCTAACAAGTTTTTTGACAATAGCTTCCTGTAACATGGCAGATACTTTCCTTTTGCCTATCTCCCTTCAAATGAAGGAAAAAAAGACCAGAATGGTTGTGCATACCCTAAACCATGTTCTGCCATTATTTTCAAGATTTCCCCCCTCCCTTACTCTGACCCAAGAAAAAGTGGCAAAACTGAAAAAAAGGGCAAAAGGGTCATGCACACCAAAATTAATTATTCCATTAGAATATTTAACCTTTATTTCAATTTTTGAAATATGTATTTTGTAATCCTATTCATGACATATTTGAAACTAGACAAGTGATTGTGTCCTGTTTAAAACATATCAAATCAGAACACTTAAAGCTCAGAAAGGATCATCCAAGAATGTATTGGCATTTATTCATTCCTATTAAATGCTTTAATTTCAGAGAACTGACACCTTCCAGGGAAAAACCCACTTTGCCAGAAAATTCCCAGCCAAAGCCAACAAAGAGCATCCTTCTGAAAGGTCTCAAGAAAAAGTTCTGAGTGTTTCTCCCTGAGGGATTGTGCTGTTGATGGTGGACATTAATTTCCACATGTGACAAAGTCAGGCCAAACCCATCAAGAAGATGCACAAAGGACTTCCCTCTGCATGGCACCGTGGAAACCTCAACTGCATCCCACTGCAGACAGGTGTGGGGAAATGCAGACTGCAGCACCTGCACAAGAAAAGGCTGATTTCAGAAAACACAGTGTCTGTACCAGTTAGATAAGGTATCTGACCAGGAAAACCACAACAGTGAAGGAGGAGAACCAGGCTGAGAAGCTGCAGGAGCAGCAGTAGGAGACGGGGATAAAGGTTACTGAAGGTCAAGTACAGCTGGCGCATCGCTGCTGGCACGAAATTGCTGCTGCATTCCAGGAAATCATTCCCTCTCATCTTCCTGAGCCTGTCACATCCTATTTCACTTACTGCTTCCTTTTCAAGGTGTTCGTCTTATTTGTCTCCTCGGGTTTGCTGTTTATCTCCATTTATTCTCAGCATAATTTGAGGCTCGTTGTGACTGGTGGGCAGGTGGGGGAGAGTTAACCTGTGTAATGATTTGGAGAATCTACGTGGGAAGGAGAGAGAACAAGATTAGTAGAAGTGATTACAGCAGGAGTTGTGATGGGAATATCATTTCAGCAGAGCAAGCAGTGGGGGACCAGCTGGCCTGTGTCTCGTCATTTTTGCAGAGAAAACTGAAGGAGCTGCGTTACTCTGCGTGAGCCGTGTCCGGGAGCTATGAAATTACCTACTGATGAATAAGCTGGAAAGTTGTCTGAAATAAAGTTTAGGAAGCACTAACATACCTCATGCAATTCCAGCTTTATGGTAATGTATGTTAGATAATTAGCACCAATGGGTAAGAGGCATGAATACTCATACATGGAAAGCAAAGCATTAGCATATATTCAGGAGATTACAGTTAAATTTATCATGAGCTACCTGTCTCTGCTGGAACAGCTCTTACAGCAGGAATCTCGGTCTTCTTTGGAAAAGAAAAAGATATTAGGACTTCATGTTTGGCTTGCAGGGGGTTCTTCTGAAGAAAGCAAAGCTCCCTATTCACAAATGAGCTGTGGAACCCCCGATCCCCAGCCTGTGCCTGCAGAGGGCTGGCACAGGGCTGTGGGGTGGCCATGGGGAAGAACAGCTGGGGCTGCCCCATGTCAGACACAGATGGTCCCAGCCAGCTCGAACCAACCCACTGCAGGGCAGGCTGAGCCCCCAGCCATGCACAGGGCACCTCTGGGAAAACAGAACTAAAGGAAGGGCAGAAAATGCCAGGTGGAGGAAAGAGGAGGGAGCACCAAGGTCAGAGGAAGAGGTGCTCCCCAGCAAAAACACTCCCTGCAGCCCATGGCAAACCCCATCCTGAAGCAAAGAACACTCCAAACAGGAATGCAGCCCCTAGAGACCACTCTGGAGCAGAAGAAAGGGGCAAGGAGGAAGGAAAAGCAGAGAAGAGCTGCGATGGACTGATTGCAAGCCCCAGCTGCACTGCACCATTCAGGTGGGCTGTAGAGGAATCTGGAGTAAAATTGAACCTGAGAAAGGGGACACAAAAGGTGTTTTAATGTTTGTTTCTCTGTTTCTCACTACCCAAGCTAACAATTAAATGTTTATTTTAACTAGTGATACAATTAAATTTGTTTTTCCCCCAAGCTGAGTCAAGTATTTGAGAGACACTGTCTCTTTCCTTCTTCTGAGCTTGGGAATCTATGCCTGCATCTTCACCTCAGGACAAGTGCAGATGGATTTGGGGTAACTCGCCTTCTCCAGAGGCAAGATCTGAAGTCAGCTCATCTGCTGTGCCTTGCATCTGCAACAGGAGCTAAAATTCCTTTGAACTACACTCAGCCACATCTTGCACTCATAACACAGCTTCAGCCTCCTCTTGACACCCTGCCCTGGGTGAAGAAGTGTCTTCTCTGGCCCCAGCCATGGTTATAACATCTTTTAATTTCAGCATTGCAATATGTCAATGTGTGCACTGTGCAGGTTTTTAATCCTGTTGCCAACAGCTTACCAGACAACTGAGTAAAAGATATTCTGTGCTCCAAATCTCCTGGGTAATGACTTAATTACATTAAACATGTTTCCTGGATGTCTCATCCATTGTTATGCCTGCAAAACAATTCACATTAAGAATGCTCTGTTTTTACAACCTTGCCCAAGTGTAATTCTTTTAATTTCTTCATCTGTTTCTTCTGGGAAGTTTAGGAAAATATCTTTAAGTTACTGTTGAATTAAGGAGAAAATAATCCTCTACTTGTTCAAAGAAGAAAACCCCAGAACATCAAACCACACTTTTTCATCTATGCAGTCCTAGAAATAATGCTGAGGGTTTATCATTTCATGTATATTGCAAAACCTAAGTAAAAACCACTTGCATCTTCTGAGAACAAAAATGAGAAGGAATAAAATGAATAAGAAATGTTACCAGGAAAAGACAGAAAACTAAGTGTAAATGGAGGTAAGCTACAGCTAAAGTGGCTGTAAGGTTACTCACGGATGGAATACTTGCACATTCTCTGATATATAAAATCTGCAATTAAATTTTAAAAGAAACTCCTAAACCAAGGATTTGGTCCATCTAAGAAGGAGAAAGATGTTGAGATTTGAGGACTCTACTTTTGTCTTGGAATTCCTTTTTTCTTCGGGAGTCATTGAAAATGCCTGTCTTTGGTAAAGACAGAGCTGTTTCACATACTGACTAATGCTGCTCATGATGCTACAAGACTATTTGCAGGTGATATTTTAAAATGGACACATGAAGAAAAGCATTTTTGAGGGACAAATCTTATTTCTGTTCACATACCCAGACTCAGACTAAGCAGTTCTCTTATTCAGAACAAAATGAAAACCTAAATGTAAAGTAAGATGTCAGTATTTCTTTGTGATGTGGCTGGGATACACCACCAGTAGTTAGGAAATTGAAGAGATCATGGATCTGACATTGAGAAACACATCTGTACCTGCTTAAAACCTGCATACTGGTCACAACAGGGTCTGACAGAAATAAAATAATCAGGGCTAGAAGCAAAAAAGTAGGTTCTGGATAAATCCAGACAGACTGGCCTCCCAAGAATACCCTCCTTCCAAGGCACTCAGGAAGCACAAGAATAAAGCTGAGAGTTGTGTTTCCTGCAGGTACAACCATATAGAGCCAAGTGACCCAGTGAGAAAGGGGAGCTACAATACAATTACAAATAACTGCATATGCAGGAGGTGCTGGGAACAGAAGCAAGGCTTGAGTGTGAGATATGACACCAAACCAGAAATGGGATTCCAATACAGGCTTTGCTTCCAGGAAAATCTAAGCCAGCACAACTTTGCAAAAGAACAGAAACTTGGTTGCTTCAGGATAAATGGTCTTTACATGAAGCTGCTGGAGAACAATGACCATGGAAAAGTTAAGCCCAGGTTACTTCAGATTCGAAGAGATTTCCACAGAATCATTCCTGACATCTGTTTGGTCATGTTTCAGGCTTGGCTGTGCAAGTTTTGCAGAATCTTTTTTAAAAACCCCAACCAAACAAACCACTACACCTTCTCTCCAATCTACATTTTATAATAGAACACAGTCCTTACAGACTCAATAAATTATTCATGGAGAAGGCAATATTACTATTAGACCCTGGGGTCTTGGGCTCCCTGCATGTAAAAGATCTAACTCTACACAATCAATCCAGTAGGATAACTGTTATACTCTACTTAACCCAGATTGCCTAACAGGGTTTGAAAATGGATTAGTGGATGATGAGCTCGTTTTAAAAGCAATATTATCTCCCTGAAAAGCAGAGGATAATTCCTACTAGCCATTTTAAGAAATAAAATGATCCTAGGTTTGAAAGAAACTTTTCACATACTCTCTTAACTAGCTAGACATTGACACATGCAGTGACCAGAGACACGGCAGAATCCATGCATCAAAACAGGCATCAATCAAAAAATGAACACTAAGCAAAAGTTGTCTTACACTCTTACAGTAGAAAGAATCTAGATTGACAAGGAGGTATCAAAACTGGCTTATTTTGACAAATGCTCTGAATATCCTCTGTGAAGGGGCAAGTAAGATTTCTGGAGTGGCTACAATTCATCATTACAGCAACTCCCATGGTTAATACTAATACACTGACAAGATGCTAACACATTTCTAATTACAGTGAGAGGATAGAAGTGAAAGCATTCTAGAGACCAAATGGTTCATTGCTCTCTATTTTTGGTTACTACCAAGCATCCAAAACAACCCAGCAAAATTTACTATCCGTAGTGATGGTTTCAATTTTTATTTTTCACAGAAATCTCTGCTTGCTATCAAAGCACTGTGCTGTGGTCATTTTTTATTTTGCACTTGTCAAGATAGCTCTGCTTTCCTTGCATGCATGCATTTTTTTTTGGTCATAATATTCCCTTGAAATAGAGAAAATAGCTCAAAGTAGCTCCGAATTGGATAGGACACAGAAAAGAAAAAGCACAGAGAGACTTACCTCTACATGAAGATATCAAGATTTCAGACAGAGAAAAGAGACATATTCTGAACTTCCTGCAGCATCATAGCATTGTTTATCTTAGAAAAGACCTTTAAAACATTGAGTCCAACCATTAACCCAGCACTGCCAAGTTCACCACTGAATCACGTCCCTAAGTGTCACATCTACACAGCCTTTGAATTCCTTCTGGGATGGTGACTCCAGCACTTCCTGGGGCAGCCTGTTCTAATGCTTGACAGCCCTTTCTTTGAAGATTTTTTTCCCTAATATGCATCTACTGAAAACAGTTCATATTCTGAATATCAAATCTTCACAGCAAACTGTTCATAGGCAAGCCCTAGGCTGAAAGATGTTCGCATAAAACATTAGTTGAATAAATTCAAACTAACATATTTCTGAATCCAGTAGAGCAATTTGTAAGAACAGAATCTACCACTGGCATACATGGTCACTCCAGGATTCTGTGAAAGCAGACAGAACTCCAGAACCAACAACATTTTACACTGCTGTAAATATATCTTTCTTGTTAACAAAATGGCAGCATGACAAATGTAACACAGGAGCACTGCTTGGCCCCCTTTGCTTAGCACATTTTCTCTCCTTTATTCTTAGTACTTTTTCTCCCAACATGTTTTTTGTTTTCTGTGCTGCTACCTGGCTCTTCCCTCTCAGACAGCCTCTTCCTGACAGTTATCAGGGTTTAACACACTGTACTAGGAGGCTCGTGAATATTGCTCTTTGATTTTTAGTGCTTTATGATGAATGGCTAGAAATCATTGCTGGGAAAAAAAAAAAAAAAAAAAAAAAAAAAAAAAAAAANAAAAAAAAAAAGAGGAAAGAAAAATAGTTTCTGAAAACCTTTGTGCTATTGAACTCTGCCTGCAAATTCTCCAGCACTGACTTGCTTTGCTACAGGATCACTCTGTCATTCTGCATGCTACATGTGATACACCATTGCCCCCCACCCCTGAAACAGCAAGGTATAAAGTGGGAATAATGAGTATGAGCCATAAATTTAATTTTTCTTCTTGATTTTTTATTCATTTTTTAAAGTCTTTTCAGATGTGTTTAAATTTGAGATACTTTGTGTTTTGAATCCTTTGTCATTTCATAACAGACCCCCACCTCTTTTTTCATTACCTATACAAAAGCAGGGAAGCAAGAATTGAAATGGTAGACCCTAGACTAACAAAGATTATTCAGTTCAGCAGAAAATAACTCTACTTCATTTAGCAACCTAGAGAAAGGATAGGGTGGAAAAATCACTGGGAAGAAGGAGAAAAGGAGCACCTCTGAAACAGAAAGGCAAGAGTCTGTCCACCTGCACATTTCTGCAAGGAGTGTGATGGAAGTACTCTTACCTCTAGGTTTCTTTAGGGGTGTTGTTGTTGACCCACATGCTTTCTGCCAGTGCAATTCAAGGCATTTATAAACTTGTCCAGGGTTTCAAGAGCACTCAGGTGAACTATATCCCTAGAGGACTGGATTAGGTCCATTGCACCCAGACAGAGCAGACACAGCAGGCTCCACTCATTCTTTATGCCTTGGCAACATGCTTGTGCCTGAGAAATTCCAGGCAGGAGCTGGCCCACTCTGTTACTGTGTGCTACCATCACATCCACACACAGCTGGAAATCCAGCCTGAAATCACTGTTGGTGACCCTTCCACAATGCCCTATAGGACAGGAATGATCCTGGAGGGCAAGACCGGCTCTTGAGGCCACGTCTGCAGCTCACAGAAAGGCAGCACAGCCCCCCTCTCACTCTCACATTAGCTAATCCCCCAATCCTCAGTTATGGTTGTGGGACCACATTCAGAGCAGCGGAGCACTGGCTGGTCCAGAGGGGATGAGTGGGATGATCTTCCCCTCTCCTCTAGAAAAACAAGCTTCCTGTTCTCATTGTGAGGAAACAGCCCAAAGTTGTCAATACAGGCAGTAAAGTTTACTTTCTGTATTTTTAACTCTCTTTAAGACAGGAAGTCAAAGTATACACCAGGCCAGGACACGGTGCTAGTTCAGACATGAAAGTAATTTCCTAAGAACACATGTACATGAGGTCTATCCAGCACTGCTGATAGCAGGGAAGGAACTAAATCAATTTCCACCATTTGAAGTCCATCTTCTGGAAGGTGAATCTCAGCCTTTTCTGATGTTCCCACAAACTTAAAAAAGTATTTATTTCCTTGACTTTTCTCCTTCTTTCCAAGTGTCATACTTTCCTGGTCTGGGCCAATGAAATACACAAAAGCTGGAGTCCCCACCACAAAGGGCCAACAGCCTACAAGCAGTAACAAAGAGCACAGTGGCAAGGGCCCACAAGGGAAGGAAAAGAAGCATTTCTCAGTGAACTCATCTGAATTTAAAAGGTCAAATTTACCACCTTCACTTTGCTATCTTTTCATGAATGGTAACCTTCAACTCCAGAATAGTTCAGCAGTTCCCCATTTCATGATTCATGTGTTTAAAGCACACATAATACGTTTTGACCTTACAGCAGTCAACTTTCCCACATTTCATTTATGAACACATTTCATAATATGGCACAATTGGCATCCTGCAATCCTCCATCTGAGATTCCAGCATGTTTCTGTACCTTTCTTACTAACTGGTTGCAACATAGAACTCATATGTGAATCAGGAACTTCAACATCTTGAGTCACGAGGAAAGCCTATGACTTAATCTTGAAGGTTTACATGCTGAAAAAAATTAAAATACAGGATTAAAAAGATTCAAATGCTTTTTTACTTTATTAACCAACCACAGCTAATACTGTCAAGAAGACCCAGGTCTTAGGAATGGACCAAATGTGTGTATGCCAGAGGGAAGAGGAAGGTGATTTTGGAGTGCTCAGTCTGTTTGAGCCCCTCATTACAGTCATGTGCTGTGGCTGTCACCCTGTGTCTGTGCATAGCCACATTCAGGGGTTGCACAAGGACATGGGTATCAGTTCCCCCATGGAAATGTGCCCATTTCCCAGGGAGGTTTGTAGGAGGCTGAGCCCTACAGACAGTGAGACTTGGCCCCTGGCCTTACACAGCTCAGGCTGCTCTGGGGCTGGGTACAGAACCAGTTGCTGCCATTCCTCACTGCCATTTGTTTCACTGCCACAGGAGGCACTCCCAGCTTGGTTTCCAATGCACCAAAGTTCTCAGTGAAGTGGTTCTTTGCATTTCACCTGTACCTTCTCACATCACACAGCCAGGTCCCGTTCTCCCATCTGCTGGCTCACAAGTGGAGAAAAGTGCCAAAATCAAGCAGAAACCCAGCATTCTGTGTTGCATGCCCACAGCATGGGCACTCACAGCACAGGTCACTGTGGTACCAGTTACAGCTGGCTAGCATCCTGTGTGTAAGGGTGCTCTCACCAAAGCAAACTGAGGAAGAGCAAAGTCACCTGGAAGACACCTCAGTGCTCTGTAGTCCTTACTGACCCGTGTGTTAAAGGGCTGCACACCAGCCGTGCCATTTCACTGAGCAGCCACTTTGCCCTGTGAAATTAGAGTGCCCAGGCCTCAGGTGAGTACATAGCTCTTGGCTTAAGGTCATAATTTCTTTCTTGCTAAGTCTAATTTCTTTTCTCAGTTGTACCAGATCAGTCTGACAGATTTAATGGGATTTGTGGGATTTTCATTTTCGTGAGAGTCTACTACCTTTATAGGCAAAAAAATACTGCTTTGCCTTTTTTTCCCCCCAACATTTCTGTAAAATAGCTCCACCTTCCAGGGGTCTACATTAAATTTTTTAATACTACAGAGAATCCTTGATTTGCAACGGAATATTCAGAGTAGAAGAGGCTTCCTTTGCAACTACCCTTCCCATCCTTCAACTTTACAGAAGTTTTCTGCAAAAAATTCCAAACCACTCTGGTTTAGATGCAGAGCACTGAAAGAGCTTAACACTAAGTTAAACTTTTTTTCCTTTGTCATAGAGAGTGCATTTTGGGGCAGGGTTATTAGGCAAGAAAAATAACAGAAGATCCTCCACAGAAAAAGTAATTTTCTGGGAGGAATTTTAGTTCATACCTATTCAATGCTCACAAGGAGCTGGGTTTATTGTTTGTTTGTTTTAAAACTAGAAACAACCTTCAGCTCCACATTCAGAATTTGCATGTCATGTTTCAGCCTGGAGCATATTTTTATGGTTAAGTTTTAAACCCTTAAATTAAGAAATTATCATAAAAATACACAACAACCCTCTTGCAATAACATTGAGAACATCACCACTATAATGATAAAAATGATTAAATGCCATCATTCTGTTCAAGACATTGCCAACAGATTTTGTGTTAACTGCCTGCAATTAAAGGTCTGTCTCTTTTAATAACAACATATTAATATGAATTCTGCCAGTACATTTTTAGCTTCCAAAATATTATTAAAATAAATAAGCTCAGGATGAGAAAGAGTAGCACAAACAGGAAAACAGACTGTTTCACAATTACAAAGCCCTTGGCAATAGAGTTCAGTTTTACAATAAACCTGAATTCCTTAACACAGGTTACCCAGAGCAGGAGACAAGTTCTGCACTAACCTGATTTAACACACCTGCCTGGGAGTACTGAGCATTCAAAACATTGAATGAAAATATGCTCCTGGAGCATCCTAATGAACTGGGGGAGCAAGATTAAACTAAAATAAATACTGAATTTTTTTTATTTGTGAGGGGCAGCAAGAAGATTTCTACTGGCAGTAGGATGCATATTTTTTTCAGTCTCTTCATTAGTCATTACAAATAAATTAGCTAACTGCTAAATAACAAAAAAAGACAAGCACTAATTAGAGTAGTGGCTTAGACAACTGTGTGTAATCAAAGTTAAAACTTAATTAGAAGTTAAAACTATGTTGTTTTATTGATGTGTACTTAGCATTTTTAGCCCTTTAAACATTAAATGGAGGTTCACTTAGGAAGGGACATTACAATGAAACATTTAAATACACTGCTAATTTTCTCCTTCAGTTAGTGATACTTGCCTTTCTCCTGACAGAGTCACTGGCAAAAAAAGAGCAAAACGAGAAACCTGCCAAACATGAGCAAATATTTTTACCTTTCTCCTAGAGTAAATTATTGTCCCTGAATTGCCACTCGCTTTATTCCAGTTTTATTTTTTCATTTGTTGGCAAGGGAATTCGTGTGCTCCAGCCCCCCTCCTGCCTCCCCACAATGATACTGGGCTAATAAATTCTTACTGCTTTTTTCCATCTATCAAAACCAGTGCATAAATCGCTGCCTGGGAGTGTTCACCACTGAGCCACACATACTGCTGACCCCCCTGGGGAGCAGCAAGCAGAACCCTGTGCCAATCAGCAATTATAAGATAATGGTACTAAAAAGCCTGAACCTGGGAGTTATTCACTTGCTCTGCCAATGCTTGTAGGACTCTTTTATGTGCCTGGGAATTAAGTAATTAACAGACTAATTTATTGTTCACGATAAAGGATTTTTCTCTCTCTAGTCAGGTTTGACATCATCAAAATTCACCACCACATCAGAACATGCCAATTGTTCATCCTCATTTCCAAAAACCCAAAGAAATCTGTTAAAACACTGCTTCATAGCTTAAGCTTGCTTTGGAAAAAAAACAAACCCAAATCATAAAAAAATCACTATCACAATTTGAGTATTGCCCTCCAATACAAATATGTTTTAAATAAAGGGAGTCCTAAATTGATGAGACCCAGAAAACCCAAAACTCATTCCAGTTGGTGATGAATACATTGGTGCTCCTCACTCTGCAAAGTAAAGCAGGAATCTGTTTTTAGGCATTGTGCAGAATGCATGGGATAACCTAGAACATTTTCCCTACAGAAGTTAGATTATTGCTACAAGGAAAGGACAAGCTTTAACTACAGATTGCAATGAGCACTGCTGCCTCAGCTCACAGTCCAAGCCAAGGGATCAGTGCTGAAGCACGGTATAATAACGTGTTTTCAACTGATACACAATATTAAGGCTTCACCTCCATTACAAACACATGTTGTGTTTAAACAAAAGCAGGAGAGGTTACATTAGAGGAAGTGATGGCAATGTTATAGTAGTCATCATGGTCAAGGGGGCATTGTGTTCAACTTCATGGAATAAACAATGATAGAGAGCAACTTTCTGATTCTGTGCTCTAGGTCTTTTCTTCCAGCATAGAGGAAGCCTGCCAGTTGATCTTTGCAGAATCTGAAGGAAAGAATCAGCCAAATTTGCAACATAGGAAAGAAAAAAATAAATGGAAATAAGCTTAGAAAATAAAGAATGTGAATTAGAGATGTCAAAACTCCTTTACTAAACTTTGGGTTTTTTTAATAAATAAGATCAATGTCTGTTGGAAACAATCAAGGTATTTCCAACAGGATTCCATTCCTGTCTCAGTTCAGGTTATTGACCAGCTGTTTTCTCAAGACTGGTTCAACTAGGGTATTTTCAGGATTTTAGTATCTACAATATTGTTCCTGCATCTCTTCTGGTCCAGTCACATCACACAAATCAGACTCATCAGCCAAATTTTAAAACATGCCAAAATGACCCCATGACTCTGTGTTATTACAGAGCAGAAGAGTTGAAAGAAAACTTGTGGGACTGAGAGGGCTGAGCAGGCAGCAGGGTGGCAAGGAAGGTGTATTTATAAAAAAAAATATCACAGAATTCTGGTAAGGCTGGAAAAGACCAAATGGGTAATCTGGTCCAGCCTCTTGTTCAGGCAGGGTGATCCCAGAGCAGAGTGCACAGGATTGCATCCAGAGGTTCTGGAATATCTCCAGTGAGAGAGACTCCACAGCCCCTGGGCAATCTGTGGCAGTGCTCAGCCACCCTCACAGTGGAGAAGTTCTTCCTCGTGTTCAGGTGGAACTCCCTGTTCATCAGTTTCTGTCCACTGCCTCTCGTCCTATTGCTTGGCAGCACCCAGCAGAGCCTGGCTCCACCTCTGACCCCTCCCTTGCCATTCTTCCAGCCCCTGTGAGGTGCCCTCAGTCAGCCCTGGCTGAACAGCCCCAGCTCCCTCCCTCTGTCTTTGGGAGATGCTCCAGCCCCTCCAGCATCTCTGTTGCCCTCTGCCAGACCGGCTGCAGGAGCTCCCTGAGTGTCTCCTCCTGAGGAGCCAGAGCACAGCTGGGCACAGCCCTCCAGATGTGCCTCCCTGGCTCTGAGCAGAGGGGCAGGATCAGCTCCCTTGACCCACTCACAGTGCCCCTTCCAACACTGTCCTTCTTGGCACTGCTGGCTCATGGACAGCTTGTTGTCTGCCAGGACCCCCAGGTCCTTCTCTGCAGAGCTGCTCTCCTGCAGGTCAGCCCCAGCCTGGGCTGGTGCCTGGGGTTGTTCCTCCCCAGGAGCAGAACCCTGCATTTGCCTGTGTAAGATTCAGGTGGTTCTTCTCTGCCCCTCTCTCCAGGCTGTGGGGGCCCTTCTGGAGGGTGTTGGCCTCTCCTCCCAGCTTTGTGTCCTCAGGGAAGGTGCTGAGGAGGCATCTGCCCCTTCATGAAAGTCCTTCATAAATAAGCTGAAAATACTGGGCCCAATGCTGAACCCTGGGCGACACCATGAGTGATATCCTCCAACTTTGCATGGCAGAAACGATTGCAGAACCTTCCTGAGAATCACAGAAGACCAAGCCATGCTTTCCTGCCTTGGAGAGAGGAGAACTTCTTAACACTTCTTGGTGGAAGAGGCAAAAAAAAAGGTTAAAGAATGGTGAGTTTGTTAAATCTAAAATGAAAAGTTATTAAAAGAAAAGTGAAAATGCAGAACATCGTATCACTAATAAAAACCTGGCTGAAAAGTTGTATTGAAGGACAGCACAGAGAAAAATCATGATATCAATTCATAATACATCATGCAAGTATTTTTAATGAACTTTTTTTTAGTCCATAGCTCAAATCCTGACATTTATTATTTCAATGATTTCAGATGCTCTTTCCAGGATTTCTGTGAAAAAAAAGAAAGCCATTTTCAAGCCCTGAAACAAATTGGCTCCTATATGTAAGTTTAAATTATCCATCACCCTGAAAGAGGATTCAAGCAAAATTGAAGGCCATCTTGATGAATAATCAAGGTAAATTTGTCACATCTTTTACTGTGCTGCATACTTCCAGAGTTTCATAAAAAGATCCACATAATTAGTTTAGCTTACCAGGAAAAAAAAGTTGAATGACAAGGTCAGGCTCTTGCCCTTTCAGTAAATTAGAGAAGATTGCCATAAATTGCATAATATAATGAAACACCAATTTGCATATTTGCTGCTATATTAAAAGGGATCAGTTTTAGCTCGCAAAGCAGAACAAATAAAAACATGCATTTTAATAACTCAAATTACTCCCAGGAAGTGACCCTCAGCAGAAAGCCTGATTATCACTACTTAATTAGAAGCCTTGGAAATCTAAATCCTCCTTTAAATCCTATTCTGTGTACAGTGAAAGATGAAGCCGTGAGTTTTGTCTTAGATTCAATATTTACTCTTTACTAATATGTTTGCAGGGGAGACTTTCCAAGCATTATGAAGACATGCAAAAAATTAATATTCAAAGAAAGAGTGCATAAAACCTGTGTTGGCTTGCAGGTGCAAAGCAATTAACAAGCTGGCATTTGCAGTACTTTTAATTAATTAATTAAAAATTCAAAGCTGACTTTCATTTCTTTAAATGTTTGAACATTTTATCCATCAATAATGAACCACTACTTACTGCTGTGCTACAACAGCTGGTAAATGAAAAACTTAGTCCAACCCTGTAAAAAAAAGTGCACAGGAATTTCACATTTTGCTTTCTCCTTGCAATTTAAAAATGCACTAGACTATGAAACTCTGTATGATGTGGAGGTGAACCTTGTGTGTCTGCTTAGCTGTAAAAATAAATTGCATTCTGTATTACAGTTCAATCTAGAACAGGAATTAAAATCAAAGTTTCAATATAAAATTTATTTCAGTTTAAATTTTAATTTAACTTGAAAAATTTAATTCTGTCTGCCTTGGGAAGTCAAGAGATTTTTCTCAAGAATAAAGTGTTTAAAGATAAACCTAATCTTTAAAGGTTAAAATTATACTATAAAATGAGATCTGGAGTAATTTCCAAATGGTTGCAAACAATAAACAGTCATAGAAAGGTGCTGCTATTAAATTTACAGGTTGCTATCACTCGGATGATAAATGCATTGTTTTTAGCAGGAAGAATTTGATCAGTATGTATTTAAAAGATAGTATCATTAATATACTTTAATTAAAACATAAATACTACATTGCTACCTCACTAGGCATTCACTCAGCTGGAACTAACTGTATTTGCTTAATCTACAATTTTAGATGTATTAGCAAAAATAAATGTTGGTGAATGTAAGAGCCTGATTACATATCTTGGGTAAATTGGTGATAATGAGTCAAGAGACTTTGTGTTCATTCACATATATTAGAATAAGAATCATTATGAAATTAAAGCTAAGATTAATCCTGCTAATGACACCATGGAGCATCTGGGAATAAGATAACCCAGATGTCAAATTCACTGTGATACTGTGCTGCTATTTGATAGAGTAACCCCTTGAAGTGTTCTTCTAAGGCAGCTAGCTGGTACCCCACAGTCCCAGCACTTGAAATGCAAATGAGTGACAAGATAGACTAATAATGAGAGCAGATTCTAGCAGTAAGGAAAATGAATTAATTAAAAAAAAAAAAAATCTGAACCACTGATAAGAACAAGCAGCAGGCAACCCAATGTCCTCAATTAGGGTGGATGACATCTGCAGTGTATTTCTCTCTAATAAAGCCCTCACTCTGTATTCCAAAGCACACGATTCTAACACTGTTAACATTTTAATGTCTTGGGCGTGCATGGTAACATTAATTACAAGATGATTTGGATGACTTCTGAATCTCTTTTATGTCTTCCACTGAGTAAAAATCTGAGTTGCAGCTTTGATATCATAAATAAAATGTAGAGACCTGCCAAGCATTAAAGCTCTCCTGAAGTAACTCAGATCTGCTAAGTTACATTAAACCTTTATAGCTAAGTAAAGAGCATTCTCTATGAATTCAAAGAGGGTCAGTGTCTATACATTTTAATGGCAAAGCTTTACACATCTCCAGCATTTTTCTTTAGACTGCAGCTGTTGTTGTTTTTAATTACTAATGAATTGAATTTAATGTTTTGTTGAGCTCAATTTACCTTCTCCATAGCATTTGTTCAGAAACTCACACCAGGATTAAGCGACTTGCTTCCTAATTTCCCCAACCCTCAGTCTTCTCTTCCTGCTAACTGCTCTGCTCCTCGTCTGGAAAGAACAATTGTGAGCACAAACACTCCCAAAACAGGGCAAAGATTATCTCCAGCTGAAAAAAGCCACACTTAAATGTAGCACAAGCCTCAGTGAGCAAACCAGGAGCAATCCAGGATCCCCATGGGCTTTTCTGAGTCACATTGAAACACAGTGGGACTTCATCTCCCTTGCAGTTTGCACACCAAGCCTTCATCTCCCTTGCAGTTTGCACACCAAGCCTTCATCTCCCTTGCAGTCAGGCACACCAACCCTTCATGTCCTTTGCAGTTTGGCACACCAGCCACCCCCTGCACTGCCATCCTCATCAGCTGTGTAAACACACTCACTGCAGTGGGGAAAATGAACAAGGGACAGCTTTGGTGGAGGGAAGGCACCCAGTGCCCCTGGTTCTGTACTGCCCCAGATCTTCTGTACATCAGTACAGCAAAAGGAAGGAGGAAGCTTTTCACACGGTTCCATAGCTGGCTTCATGCCAGTGTAAATAAAAGGAGTAATAGCACGCAGAATGCAGCTTTTATTTTCTAAATTAATGCCTGAAGCAATGAACTTCCACAAGAGTTTGGGTGGCTGAGTCAAGGTGCCCAACCTTCTTGTAGCTTCACTTGCAAACCTTCTCATCAAACTTCACTCTGCCATAAGTGATGATGCCCAGTTCAGCAGGAGCTTTGTGAGAAACCTCACTGTAGGAAAGGCTTATGTACATTTGAAAACTACCATTTCTTTGGGGCAAATGGGCAAATGCAAATATCTTCCTCTGTTCTCTGACACAGGGACATGTTTACCAGTGTATTTGTGCCAAAGGTAGAAGACTGAAATTGAGTCATTTCCATGCAAAATTTACAAGAAAAATAAAGAGCAATATGTCAATCCACAGTTAAGATTTGTGGTCATGAGATTTGTGAGGAGAAGCCACTTAAATCATTTCACATTGTTACAAACTTCTTCCCTCAGCATTTTACATCTTACATGGCATTTCTGGGACATCACCACTAGTCTGTTTTCTGCTTTTGTTGAGTTCCAGGCACATACACACTTCTCTTGCTCACCTATATATGTGACCACACGCATCTTTTTCTTGTTCTGACCCCTCCTCCCCAAATACATTGATAAGAGACATTTACTAGTCTATTTTTTAATAAGTCTGAGACAGGATAATTGAAGAGAAAGTAAGAGGAAAGCAAACTGGCCTTGGGATCTCTGCCTTCGAGTACATTTTTGGTGCGTTTTAGAGGGTAATTTATACAGAAGCTCATTTAATGCAGATGTTCTTTCATTTTTCAACCTTCACAGCCGCAAAAAATTAATGAAGCACTGAGAGAGAAATTTCAGAGAATGTCTTGATGTTAATAATTTTAAAACCTTTCTCTGAGGAGCATGGATAATAATTCCTACTCTTATTTTGTTGCAGTAGATTTTGTCATCCAGGTGGAGCCAACTGCTGGCACAGTCATGGTCTCTCTATGCCAGAAATTGGGGGTGGGGGGAGGTGGGATTTACTACTAAGAATTGAAAATATTTTTGTTGATATAATAAAAAAGTGTACCCTTTTAGATCCACCAGCCCATGGTCTGCTCAGTCAGGAAAATAATTCACATAAAGTTGCATAAAGGCAGAGACTCTTTTCCCTGCACAAAGATTTGACAGCACTCACATCTTCAGACTTTTATTGACATTCCACAGCCCTGTGGATTTTCATTTCATTTCAGCCCTGCTTTTTAGTTCATATTGGTTGTTCTCTCAGAATCTCTAGATCAGCTGCAGCGGACTTGAGAAGATGGAATAATCCACCCCTACTCCAAGCCACTCAGAGAACTGAAAATTCTACTCAACTACCCCCAAAATTAAGTTCAAACAAAGAGTTCAGCATGCCTATACTTATAAGTAAATCTGTACTATCAGCTATAGTTATTGGGATTTATGTGCAACTAGAACCATGGGTGATTCAAAAAACATTGTATGGCACGTCCACAAGATGAAAGCACAAACTGCAAATCATCCTGAACTGCTGTCCTTGATATAGGTCATGGAGGTGGTGGTGGTCCTTGCTGAGAGCTTCTTCCAGGCTACATCACTCATCCTGTTAATCAGCATCTTACTGACCATTGCAAGTGGCTTTTGAGCAGAAGACTAAGCACCCGCTCTCTAAGCACCCTTCCATTTTCTGGAGAAGCTGTCTCCTCCTAAAAATGGCTTTGCTTCATGCTCTGCCTTTCTACTTCACCCTGCTCACCCCTGCAATGACCTGGCAGTGAGCTGCAGGCACAAGAGTCTCCTCAGCTTTCATTCCTTGGAGTTGGCTTGCTAGGGTGTCTTCACAGAGCACTGCATGCCTGCAGTGGTTTCACCTCAACCTGCACTAAACTCAAAATTTCAGCAGAGTTTTAAAACCCCATAAGCCTGTATCTCTCCTCTGACAATACCAGCAGATTTGTTTCTTTGAGTTTTTCTGTTAGAAAATAACATGATGCACCTCCATGCAAGAACATGGAGTAATTGTATAACCACTGGAGCTTTTTAAAATTTATAATATAAGCTTCATTATAAGAAAAAATATTAAGCATGCATAAAATGTGGCTTTTTAAATAGCTGAAATGCTTGTAATGTAACCACAGGGACAAACTAGAAACCCAGAGGGGAAAGACCATGGAAGAGTTAATCGAACTACCCCTTAAAAAGGTAACTGTTTTATCTGCACACCACCATTTTCACAGGTAGGTTTAGCAAATTGCAAGCCAGCAGGTTCCAAGAACAACTATATAGGGAATTTCCAAGGCAAAAGTTTAAGTCACAGTTACACAGGTCTTGTCTTTCCTTGTGCTTGGGCAAAATTGCCATTAATATTAATGGCAGACAGGCATGCATGTAAAGGAGAGAAACCCCTAATTAGTGTCGTAGCACATGCAACATTCCTAACAGGGAAACCATTTTGTATGCCCTAATTGCACAAAATTGGCAACAAGTTACCGTATGCATCTGTATCAAAGGCTGCAGAAGCTGGTGAATTCTCCAGTGGCTGCAGAACGTGCCCACACTGCAGAGTTTGGGTGACAGAAGCAGGCTGTGTGTCATTCCCACAGCCTCTGCCACCCAGCAAAGGTGCTAACCCTCTCCAGGGGTTCCTCGCTCACCAGGGCTCCTGCCTTGTGTCTCCGAGGGGAAGCACAAGTACCTGTGTTTCCCATCAAGGCAGAGGTGTTTTTTAGCTTTTTTTTTTCTTAAACAGATCTGACTGATCAATCTGTGCTGATATGCAGATATCACAAAACTGCACTAAGAATGCTGTGGCCTTACAAAAATATCAGAATTACACTGATTGTGTCAGAGAGTAGGGCTTTCTCCCTCTAATTTACAGGAAAATTCTTAATTTCTTCATATAACTCACTGCTGCAAATCACAAGAAAGTCCGTTTGGCTGCAGAAAGGTGTTCCAGGTCCCAGTCATGCACACTATGATTTCCATTAAATACAAAGCATTGCAATTTCTGCAAAAATATTTCAGAATTCTGCTTATTTTTAAATCAAAGTCAATATTTTTTTCTAAGTACAACAATAAGCCAATTTTATCTGCAAGCAAAGGTAAGTGGTTAAGCAGAATTCTAAGTAGCAATTGTGACAATGTTTTTAGAGAGAAAACCTCTACATTTTTATAATATCTACCTTTTTAGATTTTTAAATCTTTAAATATACATTTTAAGCATCTATGTTTTCCCCTCCTAAAAACATCAGCACAAACAGTTCCTCAAGTAACTCAGTTGACTTCTCACTGATGTAACAGACCACATTTTTGCTCCAGAGATTCAGAGACAGAAAAATATCTTATTCAACATATTTTAATTTTTAAACTGGAGAAAGGAAATACTGTGCAAAACATTTTCACCTAAATACTTAATTGGAAGTCAACATAAATAGAAGACTGGCATCAACCTACTTAACAAAAAACATAACTGACTCACTTGATACTTTCTTCACTTAACACAGAAGTTTCTTTCAAAAAACAAATCCTTTTTTGTTTATTGCTATTTTTTTTTTTCCTTTTAAGCAGTAATCTTCATTCTTCTAAACCCAAAATCTGGAAGTGACCAAAGCAAAGTCTAAACATTTAACTATCTAGGAGCTCAGGTAGTAACAGCATATCCACTTCACCAAATGCAGTAACACAGATCTGCCCATGCTGTATTTCTGGATAGATTATTTGGCTCTTCATACTGAGCTTGGATGAGTTTAATGTTTCCCTGGCTGGTCTACTGTCATGCCCATCTGTCAGAGTGGCACATAGCCCATTCACAAGGTAGAATGCCAGTTTCAACCAGAGTATGGATACCAACCAAAGACCAGTTTAGGAGGAAAGCCTATTGAATGCAGCTAATGACACCTTATTTACAGAGATCCTCCTGGTGTCAAGCCGTGCCAAATTAAGAACACATGCTACATTACAAGGATCACATCTGTTAACAAATATTGGCACTTTGTCACTGGCATCTGCCTCTTTTGTTAATCCTCTTCAGTAGTAAAAAGGCTGCCTCAGAAGAAGAGGTGTTCAGGCCTCATCATAGCAGTATAATCACAGATTTTACTCATCAAGCATTTCTCAGTAACAGGCCAAAGTTTGTCAGCATTACCTCTGCATGCATCTCTTCCCAGCAGTCTATGATGCCCTGTAAAAAGCTGTGAAATGATAGAATTATACTGATTCAAATGAGCTTTTTCCCGTGTCTTTGAGGGTTTACTAAACCTATTGTCATCTTGTCAGCAACAAGAACATCATGATTGCAGAAAAAAAGAGTGACAAGTCATTAAAAAGTAGAGAAATGACTGTTGTATATTCTTGATACAGTTGAATTTGCAATCTAAGTAAAATATTGAATTAAGTACCTGAGCCCAAATAAAAAACAAAACCAGTGAGCACCAAACATGATGTTCAACTTGAGGGTTTTGGGGACTCCTTTGCACTCAAATTTAGGGCTTTAGGGGTCTTTTGGGTTTGGTTTGTTTTTTCAAACTGAACAGTTTGGATGTGTTAAGGCATGGACAGCACAGGCCAGTACAAAAAAGCCCTCTGTGCTGAAGGCATGGAACTATGCAATTTCCACTTTCCGATTATTTCCAGTTTCCACCATAAAAGCAGTGAGCAGTTTGCCATGAGTCATGCCACAGATATCAAGTCCAGAGGCTGCTGGTCCTTGCCAGCAGTCTCAGCAGTGCTCTGTGTGGCAGGGGAGGGAGGCTGGCTCTCCGTCCAAGCAAGTGGGAATATCAGCAGTAGGGACTCCTCCCTTTTGAGAGCTGTTGCAAACATCCAATATTGCTGGATGGAACTCAAAGGGATCTGCACTCCTAGCAAGCCTCTCCCTTCCCTTAGTCCAGGAGAGAGAAAGAAAGGCACAAGGGATGCCACACGAGGTTGAGACTGGGGAACACAACTGGCTCCTGCCTTCTGGGTAGAGAGGAAACCAGTCACAGGGATCATCACTATTCAAGGCTGGTGTAAAGGCATCACACATAGCAGAAGCAGGACTTGAACTAAACTGCTTTCAAGTTCCTCACTTGGTGAAGAGACCAGGATTTTATTCTCTTTGCTTTGCTGAGATACAATTGCCTGGCTGACCACACTGCATCAACTGTGGGTAATTTACAGTAGGATGGGAAGCTCTTGGACTGAACTAATTGATAACAAGCTACTTTCACCTAAGGTACCTTAAAGGACTAGCCAAATTTTCTTGAACAGACAAGAGGAACATCATTTGTGTTGACTCTGGAAAGAAGGAACTACATTTATACCCATGTTTAAATATCTTGTCTAGGACACCAAAGCCCTGGGAACAGGTTGATGTTATTTGAAACAAAATGAAATGTTTTCACTCCTTCATCAGATGCAGCAATTTATTGTTCAGTAAATCTCAGTCCAAGAAGGACTACATGGTTCACATGATCTTTGGTTCTAGGAGATCTGGCTCTAGCTCTTTTCTCTGTTTCTCAGTTTCCTCTGGCCACTCTGTTCTTTCAGCTACACCCACCAACCACAGCAGGTAGGATCAGTACTGTGAGCTGGCTGAATTATAGCACAGTTCACAGGGTAAGCACAGCATTCCCCAGCAAGCATTGGTAATAAAGATGGCATAAAACCTCACTCTTGCTGTACTGTTAGAACAGCTCTGCCCCATAGCTCATCAGTAAGTGATGACCTTTGTTCAACTGCAGGCTTCAGAGTGAACTGGCAAGATGAACCATTCAAAATGAAGTGAAGACAGGGCTGTGTGCCTGTGCCATTGGTGTATGTGGAGAAAATACCCTCTCCAACACCACGAGACAGACATTTCTTGTACACTCTTGCCAGGATTAAATGTAAAGCAAATGGTTTGTTTCCTTTCTGCTGTTGGATGAAGGCCACTCCAGCACTGAGTTGTCTCTGCTCTTTAGTGCCACCGCAGTGTTTCACTCACCGGGCAGCAACAGCTTAACCACCCAGGATATACAAAAATAGACTGAAGGTTTTGCTGAATGGTCACAGGAAGCTACAATTACCAGGGATGATACAGATGGTTCTTTCCTCTCCCTTTATTGCGGCAGGTCTTGAGCAGAGACATCACATAACCAGGTAGACTCATGCAATTGGGACAGAAGAAGAAGCTATCTTACATTGTGCATAAATAAGGCAAGGTCTCCAAACATCTCTAAGCCATTTGGCAGCCCACACACCTGCAAAGTTTCAAGGCAAACAGGCACACATTGAGAGATATTTTAAAAGTTTAAAAAAATAAAAATTAAGCAAAAAAATCCATCATCAAGAACAAAAAAACAGATTTATCTTAAAGACCTGAATAAAGTCTATCTTGTGACAATCTATTCCAGTAAAACATGACACACACATGATGATACAAACATCACTTGGCCGGTGATTTTTTTTGCTCAAATAGTCTTGAAGTGCCAAATGACATTTGTGATAATGTCATGGGGGAAAATGTTTAGCTGCCTCCTGGATTTACCTGGCATGTGAAAGATGTAATTCTAAAGATAACAGCAGTGATATTCCATTTATACATCTCATGGTAGCCAAATAAATTCTTCTGGTTTTCTAACAACACAAGAATATCTGTGACCATAAGGCTACAGTCAGTATCAGAGGCCAACAGCTTAAAATAGAAAATCAGAATTTCACCCATTTGGCATCCAGCATCTGAACCACAAGTGATGCAACATGATTAACCACAGCTCAGTTCCTGAGCTGAGAGAGTCCTTGGTGTGTTTGTTGCAGGCTCTGCACACACACCCTCAGGATCAGGCCTTCACCTTGCCTGTGCACACAGCAATCCCAGCAAAGATGTCACTTACAAAGAGTTCACAGAAGCCAATGCCACTTAACCTGGTGAGACAGAGAAGTTATTAAACCACCAGAGCTTTTCCCAGCACACATAATGGTTCCACATAATGGTTCCAGTACAAACCCTGCTCATACCTGCTTCTGGTTCACCAGGGAAAAGCATTGGCATCACTGTTAAAAGTGACATATGTGGCAGTGGAGTCCAGGTTACACCACCTCGTTTTAGACACATACAAATTAGATGTCTTATCACTCAAATGCCTTCTCTAGAGGATGCATATCTCCAGAAGGCATTTCAAATCTTAGGTCAGTTAAACTGCCCTTTTTAACAATCTCTCCCTCCCCCCCACTAGAAAGCCAAGGGTGATGTAGTCTCCTCAAATAGATCCCTAATGCTTGGTGGCAGAAGTCACTTTTCATTTGATGCCCCTAGTTCAGAGAAGCAAAATGGCATTTCTTGGCCAGTGATGAATCAGAAAATACCTGTTTATCTAACCTTAAATGCCAAATCACACCTCTTCAAGGGTTCCTGTCTGATCAGGCAGTCCAGGTAGGCTGCCTCCTGGCCATCTGCATCCCTGGCCCTGGATGGAGCTGTTGGGCTGCTCAGGATGGCTGGAAGCCCTGGCAGAGCCTTGCAAACTGCAATTGAAAACCAAAACCAGCACAAGAGGAGGTTTTGCCTCTAGCAGCATGACAGGACTCCACAGGTGCCCAACCATACAGGTCTACTGAGACTCTACAGCAATAAGGGATTTTTGCTGAATAAAATACTGATGCTGACAGAACTGCTTGAAAACCTGTAGTAATAGAAAAAATAAAAAATAAATTTAAAAAAAAATTAAAGGGAAGGGCTAATAGACAAGCGAACCTATTCATGTTTTATTCTTTTGCAATAATATAAAATTTAAAATATTAATTTATGTACATTTTAAAGGCTAAGGATAGGAGACAGGGCTGCAAGGTGCAATTTCTGCAAACCTGAAATGATATATCCATCTCAAACCAATTCATATTTATTAGTGGAATAAATCCTTAAATTTCTTTCAAAAATTCTCATCAACCCAAACATTGTTCCAGGCTCCAGACCAACAAACAGATCTAAAAACTTATGTTAGAGAGCACTGTTGAAAGTGCTATTAAAGTGATCTGCATGTATTTTCCTCACTTTTAAACATTTTATCAAATGCTGCCCTCTAGTGAACTCCTGGCTCCCAGATGAACATACAGACCGAAACAGCCGTGTGCTCTAAATGAGAAACTTGATTAAAATAACCGAAGTGCACACCAGTCGAGACAAAGGAGTCAAAAGAGATGTCTGATTCATTAGTAGAAATTCTTACATTGTTCGATCATTGCTGGTGGGGTTTTTTTCCATTACTATTTTATGAGCATATCAGTTTAGTGCTTTTAGCCATTACAATGTATCCTGTACCATCCATATCTCCAGCATCTTGCTGTCAGACATTCGGATTTCATATGCTCAGTTTTAAAGGTATGTTCCACCATCCTTGAGACTCTCTAACATCATACAGGTAGCCTGTTCAGAGTTAAATTCTGAGCCTTCAATTAGCCTGCAAGACAGCAGAGTTCAATGTCATTGTAGAGAAACAAGATTGTAAGGGAACAAAAATAACAGTGAAAAATGTCTACCACCATCTCTGATTCATATTATTCTTTCTCCTTTTCCTTTGAAAGGGATATGTCCCATGCTTCACTTGCTTACACAAAATGTTAAGCTTCTGCTTCCTATCCACTGACAAAAAGAACTCCACTGACAAACTCAGAAAAAAAGAATGGAATTCCCATAAATGATAGATATAATTTAAAAAACCTAAAGTGACACAAACTCCACCTCTCCAGCACCCACAATAACACACATTTAAGAGATTCCAACCTTTCAATATTTACACTAGCTCAGTATTTTAATAGTATTGGTTTTATTTCTCCATCAAGTAATAATATCACCCATTAGGGTAGAATTAGTTGCCTTATAGTTTATGAGTAGCATTTAAGTCGAGGGGTTTGTTTTTCATGGGATAATTTTCTTTTAAGTGCACACTGGTAATATGCTCCAACCCCCAGCTTCCCTCCTTTTGCATATTTCATATGCTAAGTAAGTTCTTTCAGCAATAAAATAAGCACCCACCACTTATCACTGCAGTCCAAAACTCCATATGTAACAGGGTCATAAGGAAGCATTTCTTTAAGGCTGTGCCTCCCAGTATTTTCTTGTAAAATAGAACATTTGTGTTTTGTTAGAGGTACATGAAACAAAACATGAAACATTAAAATTACCTTGCCAGTCTCTGTTACCAAACAGATATTCTGCCCACTACAGTGGTAGGCAGTCACATGAATTAGGTTGAAGCCTCATCCTCCAATCCATCTTAGAGACACATTGATTCATAAGGTGGGAGGTATCAGCATTCTGTGCATGGGAAATAGCCAAACCTTGGCAGCTGCTTGATGTTTTTTTTTCTTCCACAATACCAACGTGCTGAAGATTTTCTCTGCAAAGGAAAAACAATGACAAAGAGTGTCAGGTCTTCAGAAGAACTGGCAAATCTAAGGGCATCCAGTTCCAGGTGGCTACCCCCATACAGCTTTGGCAGATCTGCCTTTTAGAAGATGCTTAGCACTTACCTCTTTAAAAATAGGCTCTTTTCAAGCTTCTCAGATGAAATACCACCAAACAGAGATGCATGGTGGCACAGCACATTTTTAAAACTGCTGGTGTGGTGATTTTAGCTTTATATCTACATCTGAAAAAGCTAGGAATGATGACAAAGAAAACCCCAACAACAAAAACAACAAACTGGGAGAAATAGGGAGAAAACTGTATTTAAGAAAATGGAAAATTCAGGGTTTTGTTCAAATTATTTAATGCAAAATATACACTATCATGTAAAATGATCTGCGATGTGTGTCAAAATCCAGGCTTTATCTAATGCAAGTATCTGTTGAAGGTGACGCACAAAAATGCAGCACTGACAGTGAGTGTTCATCCATAACCATCACAGGCCACTCAGTCCTTAGACCTCTGATGTGGCTCTGTTGAAGGGATTTTTCATGAGGGTATGCAGGAACACAGCTGCATGACTGGAATAAAAGCAGGACACAAAAGCCAAAAGATAGACCACAATACTATCCAAATACATAAAGTTTCAATAATGTGTTTTATGTTTCTGTAAGAGTGCAGAGCAAGTGTAGGAATCATTTTCAGTTTTGACAGAAGACTGCCTTTTCCTTTCTTTCATCCTGCCTTCTAGGCAACAAGAGAGTCCTCAGTAACACTCCTGCCTCCAAATGACAGTTTGCTCACTCTCCAGTGGATGTGTCTGACCAGGATTCAGGGACAAAGATGCCTGCATGCATCATTAGCTCTGCTTGGTAAAGGCCCAGCACTGGCAGGGAGAGCAAAGAAAAAACCTGATCCATTGCTCCCCAGACACCCACTAAAAGGAACCCATAGACTGCACTGTAGACTTAAACAGGCTTAATTATGGCACATGGAGATTAATGAACTCCATAATTCGTGCAATGTGGAAAGTACTGGCATCCCTCACAATGAAGAAATTCTGAGTAAACAGGACTTTGCTTTTGCAGAAAGACTCCCAGTGCTGTGTGTGGGATGGAATGGAACAAGCCTTGGCTGCACCTTACCCTCCTCAGTGGCTGGGTACAACTTGGGCAACACAATATGCAAAGCAACTAATCCCCAGCATCAGTTATTGTGATTTTATTCCAAATTACATCAGGTTTAGATAATTTCTTGCCTGTGGTTCTCTGTCAGCACAGAGGGGTCTTATGGAGACTGAATCAGTGCTGAAGTGAGGGCTTTGCTGGAAATGATTCTGCCCAGTTGGTGCAGCAGCTCGTTAAAATCTGCCTCCAGCGAGCTCCAGCCCCCTACCCCTGCTCTTTCTGATACCCAGGCTGTGTCACTGACACACAACTTCTGCCATTCCCCCTGCCCAGCCAGGCATGGCTCTGCCACTGCCCATGGAACTCTGTGTCATTGGTGTGATAGGGGGCCCTGGGCAGAGCCATGTACCCAACTCCAGTACCCACCCTCCTCCCAGAGCATGGGGAGCTGCAGAAAGGGCTGGAGAGCTCTGCTCTTCCTTACACACTGTCTCCCCTCTGGCCAGCACAAAAATGAACAACTCGGTTTGTGCTGGGTTTATGTGCTAGCTAGACACCTGCTCACTCCCTGGCTTGCAAAACTTCACTGCAATTAGATGTTTCCTTCCTGAATATCAGCAGTTACGAGTTATGTCACTACTCACAAAACACAGTTCTTATCCCACTGAAATGCTTTGCATGTTTCAAAGCAGCACATGACAACGAGCACTGGATGCAGTCAAACCAATCCTGATAACTCAGCAGCCATAAAGCAGATTGATTTTTCTAAATCTTTCCATGAGAAGAGTGCCAAAAGGAACATTTCTCCACCTGCACAAAGACAGCTTCCATCCTGAGAGCTCTGCTGCATGACCCAAATGAGGCTCAGAGAGCTGTCTTCCTCCAAGGTCTACTGGGAACACATCCCAGGCCTTTCAAGTTTCACATTTACTCAGGACTCTTTAACTAATCTGTGAACACTGGAGATGGAACTTCCTATTCCACGTAAATATGAGAAGAGAGAAGTCAAATCAGGGGGTAAATTTTGTCTCCCAATTATATGGATCAGAAATCCAAACTAAATCAAGAATTCCTTCACATATACCATTTCCAAAGTTTGTCTGTAAAGTTGCCCAATACAGCAAATTATTCCATTAGCTAGTAACTCCATCATCCCTCCTCGTTTAGGGTGGATTTTCAATAATGGCACTAATGGCTAATTTCATGTAGTCAAGCACCTTACACAATTCACTACTGATCCTATGCTTCCACATCAGCTCAGCTGCTGCCTGGTGCCTACTGCTCACAGTCAAAATCTGTGATCCATCCTACAACTGGCAGCATCCTGGCAGGCATCAGACACACTTGGCACAGTTAGGAGCAGCATCCCTTCCATGGGACAGGGTCATGGGCTTTTCTTCCCCTTAATTCACTCAGGTAGATTGTTTAACTCCATTTGGAATTGGCTTTAGGTTGCAAAGATGAAATGTATTTGTACATATGGATGCACATGCATGTTTACAAACCACAGCTGTTGAAGCCATATAAAAACTCTGTATAAAGTCTTTTTCTCCTGCAAAATGATGTTTAGGTAATATTCATGCAAATATCTATTTTGGTAAATACTAAGATAGTAAAATCATCACTGTAAAATAACTACCAAATGCTGTATCCTACTTTCCCTTCAAGAGTGCCAAAAAATCCCTTGATTGCAGTGAAAGAAACTCTGACATCTAAATAGCCACTACCTGCCAAATATGTCGGTAGGTAGTAAATCCTGTTAGTATTTTGCAATTAAAATAATTACAATAACACAAAAAGAAAAACTAAATCTTATTATGGATGCTCTTTAGCTTTGCTTATTAGTCTCCATTGTTTTCTGAGGAGTATTATGAAAATTACATGTATGTTGACTGTTGTCCCACTTTTACCAATGAAAAACACTGATTTGTTTGAAAATTTACTTAAGAAAATGCTCCCAGGTTAAGACCTTGTACGCCAAGTTTCAGCCCAGAGTGAATTTTTATGACCGAGTTATAAACCTTTGAAAATAAGAAACTAATACTGCAAGGATTTAAAATAATAGAAAATGTTTCACATAATATAAATCTATAAGCAGAGCATTATATTTAAGTCTTAATATCTACATAGTTGGATTATCTTATATCTTGACAATCATACTAAGTAATCTTGCCTCCTCTCCCCTTCTTCTGATTCAGTGTTTCATTCTTATGCATTAACAATGCTCTGGGCCATAAAATACTGTATTAATATTAGTTTGTCACAGTAGACTAAATTTAGAACAACTCATTAATATGGGAGAGTAAAAGGCATTCTGCCAGGAGTGTGAGTGACTCTACAAGCTCTTAAGGCTATAAGTTATGCAGATATGCCACTTGAACTAGAGAGCTAGCAATTCCTTTTGTTATTAATAAGAGATTCTATTAGTTGAAGTCATTTCTATTTCTAATTAAGAAATGTGGAAAAAGGCAATTTTACCATTGGATGTATCTGTGATGTGTAGCCAGAATAAGCCACACACCATCTTTCTCTGCTTTCTGGTCAGACAGGATTAGTGGCACATGCACAGAATGAATTTTCCCCTGCAGTACACAGGAAAAAAACAAATGTACTATAGTATTTTCTTTGGTACAATCATAATATGTGCATCAGGAAAAAAAAGTCCAGCAACCAGAGCTGTTTCAAAACAGATCTGATAATGTTTAGAACTGCCCCAGTGAAGAAAGTTTTCATTTTTCACAAATACAGTCTTTCATTCGTATAGTTTCATGCCAGTAATGCCTTCTCAAAGGTTGTCAAATATTAATTTTTTTAAATTTAGTCCCTTGCTAAGCTACAAATATTCATGTTTAACACCAAGTAGCAGTTCAGGGGCTGACAACAGTATGTACCTTTTGAATGATGCATAGAAAGCAGCAGTTAGCACAAAGACAAAGCCACCAGATTGGTCTCAGGGAAACCCAGTGTCTGAATTTTTCATGATTCCTCCAGCACTTAAAGAATAAGAAACTGGCTACTACTGTTGGGAGATCAGCATTGTGAAGGTCAGAGCCCAAAAACATGCAAGTGAATCAGGTTTTGCCTGGGGAAAGTGAAAAGGGATTTAAGCTGCTTAAGAGAATTATAAAGATTTTTTTAATGCATTTTACAAACACCGTGGTAGCAAAACAATAGCTATAAAAATGAGGAGAATCATATCCACCATTCATTGCTTGTAAGTCACAAAAGACAAAGCAAAGACCTTTTCTTTATATCTGGAGGCTTAAAACTTCCAGAGATTATTCTTTTACTTATAGACTTCTTATTAGCTTTTTGCCTTTTAAGAACTGCAGCTTCTTCAGGTGAAAACCAATAAATAGGAATTGTAAAATAAATTCGGTGATTTCTTTATGCTTAAAAATGCAGTAAAGTGATGTCTTCATCACACCACAGCCCAGTGTCTTGTGTATCTGTTTATTTTCCATAGCAGACAAACTTTACTTGATCTCATAATTGTTTCTAGAAAGTATAAATTGATTCCAGGGGGAAGAAAAAAAGAAGAAAAATAACAGAAACTGCTTAGAAAAACATTACAGTGTTTAAGCAACTGATGGCTTCACCTGTCATCATCTAGTTAAGCTCTTAATGAGTTATTTTCTATTCTTGGTCACATCTGATTTTTTTTTTTTCATACAAGTCCCTTTGAACAGCTGGGAGTTGCAGCATCCTTTGATCACAGTATTCTGAATTTTCAGTCAAAATGAGGACATTTTTGTCCTTACTCGGGCTATTTTTACAAGTCTATTTCCTCA
The DNA here is from genome assembly GCA_013400435.1 of Pycnonotus jocosus. Taxonomy (NCBI): domain Eukaryota; kingdom Metazoa; phylum Chordata; class Aves; order Passeriformes; family Pycnonotidae; genus Pycnonotus; species Pycnonotus jocosus. Next base: position 111,674 of record VWYP01006743.1, read on the forward strand.
AGTATGTTTTTGGATTTTCCTTTGCAGGCATACAAGGAAGCAGAACAATTAATGTATACATTTTTACATAAATGTTTATAAATTTAGTAAAGGGAAAGAGCTTTGCCACAAGAAACCTCAGCTCTTTTGAAGGCAGTTTTCTAATGATGACCCTTGGCATGCTAGCCCACATGGGATTCCTCTGAGAAGAGTCTGATGAAAATTAGTCTATTCTCATTTCAAACAGAATTTTGCTGAAGTCCTGATCAGAGCATCAGCATGAAGTCCAGGGAGACAACACACGCTACTTGATTCACTCCACAGCCTCCCTCTCCTGGTAATTGTTGCAGGAACACATAGTGACAAGACTATAGGATGTGAGGGGTCTGGATGTACTCAGGCTGTTACTCTCTGTTTAAAGATTTAAACCATCAGGGTATGATAAGGCTTTTTGATGTTCATTGAACATGGAGCTTGGGTACAGAAGAAGGGGAAAGGGCTTCACCGGAAGGCAATCATCTTTCAGAGCCACAGTAAGACTGAGAGAGGTGGGAAAATCTCAGTCTCAGCATAGACATGGAACAAAGGGAGATGAAAGGGCTAGGGTGAAGAAGGGGCCAGATCTGGCTGTGAGGCAGAACTTGCACTAAAAGATAGTTCGATGCCTTAAAAAGCAGAAAAAACACTTAGTGCTGTTGCTCCATTAACATACACTTTTGGCTAAAATTTAACTATTCTGCAATTTTTTTCCAGTTTATGTTGACACTATGTTTAAACAATGCCTCTGGCTTATTTTGAAATTATTTAATGAATGTATTTTGTCAGATGAACATCATTTCCTAATTATACAGGCAAGCATTAAGTGATGAGCTATTTTAAAGCGTGGATACAATCTTTTCTTTCCTAAGGGACAAACCAAAAACAGGCTGGTGCCATGCACTGCTGTACAACGTGTAGGGCTGAGGAGGGGATGCAGACACAGGAATTTTCCTTGTATTGACAAAGCAAGGCATCTTAAGGCAAACATGAAGAGGCATTACCATCACCAGGTAAGGCTGATACAACACTGTTTCATCATCCAGAAGAGAATGACTGTTTCTGAGGGTAATTAAGGGTCTAATCCTGCACCATGAATGGTGATGAGCACTTCTGATTCTCATGCGCTTTAAAGGGAGATGAGAGGAATCAGTGGGTCACAGGATCAGGCTCTAAAATGAAAGAGAGATTTGAAGAAGTCATCTACACAATTTCATTGACTAGGAGGAAGAGAAGGAGAGTTTGATCTGAGCATCACTTGTATGCTCTGGGAGTTTCACAGCACCTCTGCTGTACAGCACTGTAATTTTGTAGGTCCAACAGGCATTTGCCAGCATTAGCTGCTCTGAAATAAGGGAGAAGGTAAAGGATTCACATAGAAAGCTGAGTGTTAAGCTGATCAAAGTTAGAGATACAGGGATTTATATGCACCTTTCTAGCTAAGAAACACTACCTGCTTTTTTTATACTAATCTCAGTGGGCCAAATTTATCCTGATGTAACTCAAAGCATATCAGAAGAATTACTGCAGAGATAAAGCAGACCCAGTCTCCCTGTGATGTTATTTATAATCTGTATGTTTTGCTCTAAAGAGCATACATACTTGGAGGGTTGCCTAACTGCAGTCACTTACAAGGGTGCAAGAGTCTATTGACTTCAGCAAAGCTAATTCTGAGTTTGATGAAGGAGATTCACATCAAAGTAGTAGCATGGACCACTCCTAAAAATCTTTCCTTTATATTCACTGATGTTCTTAACTTCACATTAAGAGCTGCATTAATACATACATCAGGCTGTGCATTCCCCTTCAAATCTGAAGTCTGACATCCTTTCTCTAGCAGCTAAATGCCTTATATGCATCTGTTGTGAAACTTGGTCCTGCAGAGAGCACGTACTGTGACCAGTCTGCTTCTGTGAAAATGCTCAGCACATGTTTGGTTGGCTTTCAAATCCAAGGCTGGCATTTTCAGAAGCATTTAAGAGACTCAGGCATTTAAGTCCTACTGAAAGTCAATGAGATGCCTTCCTAAATCAGTTAGGGTTTCTGAATGTTAGATCCTATTGTGCTTCAGTGAGAGCTGGCTGCCTCCCAGCTAAGGCTTTGAAAAATTTAGGCAACAAAAAAACACTGACACAAAACGAGCACAAACAATAGACTAAAGTTGTGTAAACTGAGTCTCTCCAGGATCAGGCTACTCAGAAAATGGTAAGATATCTCAAAAACAGTTACCCTCTATCCAGGACCCTCTCTAGAATTCATGAGGAAAGGGATGCCCCAGTTAATGCACAGATGCTCCATGTGACTGTCTAGACAAGGCCTCCATGCTGGCCAATTTGCCCTCAAAGAAATGAAACGCTCTTTGTTGCCACTAACCAAAGGGTCATATGTCCAAACTTCTCCACCCTCTCCTATGAGAACGTGGTAGGTAAATTTTGCTTCATTCTGAAAAGGAAAAGATATACGTTCATCTCCTGTCATTATTTTGAGCAGTGTTATATGAAGAGCAAACCTGAAAACCTTGCAGGAGGCTACACACAAAAATCAGAAGGTGCTGCTGAGCCATCCAAGTCTCTATAGGCATATTTGATGTGGTGTTTGCATAATGGCAGTTGCAGGAAACAGAAGCTGAAGAACAGTTTTCTGGCATTGTTTTTTTTAAAGGCAAATGTATTCCCTTGCTTTCACTTTCTTTAGTTGCTGCCATACAACATATTCATCTGCAGCCATCAAAGAAATTATGCACAGAGCAGTAGCTCACCCAACCCCCTGTGGCTTCAGCCAACACTTTAGAAGCTGGGATTCAAAATGCAGTCCCAGCCCATGGATATCCCTGTTCTGCCATACAGCACTCCCTCCTCAGACAAGTTAAAAATGCAGCTTGGTATGAAATGACAACCAAGAACACTGAAAAGGACCAAAGTTTGCATGATTCATTGCAGTCACCACAGGTACAAAATTTATAGGAATCAAAAAAGCACAGTGATTTTCACAACTTCAGCTCAAGGCTACTGGAAGACAGTACTAGAAATACAAATTTACCCTGATATTTTGTGACACAGTCAATTGTTAAATAAATGGTATAATAGACACCTACTGCAACAAGAACAAAAATTGCACCAGTTGCTTTTTATATTATCATACTTCTGTGTGCTCTCACAGAAACTTTCCCCAGAAAAATCAATAAAACAGATTGTGTCCAGCAGTCCCCCGTTACAGAATTAAATCCATATGCCAACACAAAACAATGAAGAAAACAAAACTAACAAGGTATCCATTTGGCTTTGTTTGACTTTGCCTGCCAGAGAATAAAATGCAAGGCTGGGTGTAATTTAATGCAAACCTTGGCCTATCCTGGTCATGCATATGACTGACCCTCAGTGCAAGACCATCAATTTTCTATTAAAGATCAGAGAGTTGACATATCAAAGTCAACATCTAGCTGAATAACTGCAGTAACTTGATAATAATTCTTTTGTGGATTTCAGAGTGGCTTTTCGGTAAAGTATCAGAAAGGTAGCAGTTTTCAATCCTGACCCAACAAGATCTGAATATGAAATAAAGGATTTGAGCTTGATCTCCCCATGATGTGAGGATGAATGTTCTGGTAAATGTTAACTTAGTGCTCTGAATAGCTCAGTAATAGATGGGTTTAGGCAGTAATAGGTTTAAAATGTCAACTTATTGAATAATAATTTCATGTTGTACAAATACTACGTGTAAGAAGGGATTTGTTTTGCAAATTTTGAAATAAATGAATGGATTTGTGATGTCCTTCACTGTTCTGTTCAGAATGTTACACAAGAACAAAAATTCGTTTTGCTGCAATAATATCCCTCCCTGCTTCCCTGCATTATTCTGAGTGTGTGTCATAACTCACAAGTGTTGTTTACTCCTGTTGTTTACCCTTAAGTAGCTTGATGGATGTTTTGGCCCCCGACAACAAACACAATTATTAATTATGCAAATAAATAATAAGACAGAAAAAAAAAACCTGACAAATTTTCCTTAAAATTCTGTTATCCAAACTAAGGGCAATGTTAAAACATCTTTACATCACTTACATCCAAACAATTCCCACTGACTCTTACTGAAGGAAGTTCTGAAGCAATGACAATCCAATGCTGTCTGACTGCCAACACATGGATGAAAACATTCAAGCTGCTCCCTTTTTCATATCATGCTGTCTCAGCCATTGCCTCCCACCCAGGCACTGGTGTTAAGCAACCTGTAAAGCATTGCTAACACACTTGGGAAGATGATGCCAAGCAATTGACCATATGGCATTTTGGAACAGAATAGCATTCTTGGGGTCTTTTTATTTTTTAAATATTTTTTTCTTTACTTATTCTCAGCTTGCTCCCACCTATGTACACTTTCACACTTACGTAAGTGGTTCTCATTTAGCTTATGTCAGTTTGAATCCACCGTACTTAAATTGATACCAAATTGCCACTGGTTGAGTCCTAGCAGTTGTATTTTTCTGACTGACCCTGAAACCCATTACTGGATGTTTAACTTATTAATCAAGAACCAAAGAAAAAAACTGTGCCAAAACTGTTCAGAAACTCACTCTTTATGAATCGGGAGGACATGGGATAATGAGGAGGGTTAGCTAAGCTTAGTTATTCCTTCTACTTTCTCTTGATCAGTGCCAGTAGAAAGAACCCATGCAGCTCAAAGCCCAGGCTTCCAGACCTGCTGGAAGACAGGCACTTGCACCTGCTGCACTCAATTATTCCATGGCCTATTTTACACAAATAGCTTATCCATCGAAATTTATTTAAATCTCCCAAATAAACACAGGACTTTACTTCACTGGGCAAATAACCCAGTCCCAACTTCAGAGTGAACCAGACTTCAGACACTCAAGTGATCAGAGCACACCTCAGTTAAGCATGATGCTGTTCTTTGCTGCTTGATCCCAAATTGTTGAGTAGTGTGGCCACGGGGATAAATATGTTTTATGTTTTGGCCCAGAATAAGCTGTAGTTTTGGACAGAAATTCTATCTCAACTGTCCTAAGCTGAAAGGACCGACAGCACAAATTCCTGAGAAGACATGTCCCAACCACTCACTTGTGAGAATGGTGGCTTAAAAGGTAGACCCTGCTGGGAGCACCCAGCTATTTGTGTGGAACTGGCTGTGATACCATAAAACAAAGGGTGACAATTCCTGTTCAAGATCAGACATAAAGAAAAGAGGGGAGGCTAAACTGTGAAAAGCAATTCCTCGCTCTCATACGAATATCTTGAAGAACAATACAGGGATTACAGGAAATCATAAGCCAAGTAAACTGCTTTTTGGATAAGTATTTTCCTCTTACAAGGGTGCCCCAAGGCAAAAGTTGCTCTTTAAACAGAATTTGATTTTAAGGGCAAATTTACAATTATAATTAGCTGCAACAAGCAGACAAACCCAGAGGGAGGGCTGTGTTCAGGTCCTAGGAACAGATCCTCATGGTCTGGCAGCATGATCAAGAGCCCCTGCCTTGTCACCTGCCCCCAAGGAACACCCTGCAGACAGCTTGGGACATCCACACAGGGACTGCTGCCCTCCTGAAGGGAAAGAGACTGCAGCCAGGGACACTGGTTGGAAGCAAGCACATAAATAAATTAAGCATTCTAAAGCTGAGTCCCCATCACAGCTAGATGGGGACATAAGCTCTCAAGGAAACCAGCAGCACAGTTGCTCCAAAAGTTACCAGGCTGAATACCCAATTTGTGCCTCAGCTTTGCCTGAAGTCCCTTTAGATCAATCCATATGTACAACAATGGGGAAAAGAAGACAGCAGGCACAGGAACCAAAACCCCAAACAACAAAATACAGTAAAACAGCCCTGAGAGACTCAAAGAGGGGTCAGTTCTGAAAAGACAACTGAAATTTAGTCCAAGATATGACAAGCTATCCCTTCAATTATGATCTTGCAAAGAATATTAAATGGGAAGCACATGGCAAAGTTCCACCCAGACAACATTATACACCAACACAGACAATATATTATGTGTAGGTTAGGAGACATTATACATTAATCCAGTCATCATATCAGCACAAACCTCTGACAGTGAATGGCTAACTGGAATGCTAGTGGTTCTGAGAACTTTGTTTATCCCTGGCTGCCCACTGACTTTACTAACTGCTGTGAGCACCAATGAGCTTACACTTCATCCAAAATGATTGCATATACAGTAAAAGTTCAAAAATAGACTGGAAAAAAAAAAAAAAGAAAAAGAAAGGAAGGAAAAAGGAAAATTCAGCTTTCTTGACAAATACAAGAGCAAAACAACTTCTCAAAATCTATACCTCCCTAATTTGATTCAAAAACTGTGATGGTCACAACTTTCTTTGTAACTCTCTTTCTTCAGTTTTTCTATATATCTTTGGAAATACCGAAGCATCAATAAAATCTCTCCTAATAGCACCACCTGCAAAACCTTCCCTCCTGACTCCCTGCCTGCTGTAACAGAGCAGTTTGGCCAGGGAACAGAAACTGGCTTGCAGGAGCCATCACCGTCCTTCATGTAAAAACATAACTTGTAGGAGCACACAGCTCCCCTCAGGTCTGTGCCTCGCAGGTGCTGCCACTCCTGCCCACACATTCAGATCAAGGCTTCTTCCCCTACTCCACAAAAAAACCCCCAAAGGTTCAGATCTTCAACAGAAAGAGAGCTTAGCTGGTATTACCGGCAAAAATAAAGTAAAAATTTCTCCTTCTTTCCTTAAACATGTGAAAGACAAGCTTCTAGACAGATAATATCACTGAATCGGGCTGGTGGAAATGCCATGCCACAAGAAGCTAAATGGCTGAACCTGGAGCAGCTGGTGGGTGAGCCTTAGGGCAGGAGGGGTAAACAAACACCACTGGTACTGTCTGGAGTGGTCACATTAACCTCTGAAAAAGCCCTAACAGGCTTTGAATTGGAGAGAACTCATGCTCTAGCCAGTGCTTTCTGATAGCCCAAGCAAAGGGCTCAGAGTTAACTCAAGTACAAAGAGTAAATGACCCGAAGCCTCCTTTTCAGGATTAAAGTAGGCATGAAGGAGGTAGCTGGGTGCTAACAGTACCTGAGTGCTTTGCACGAACATCCTCCCTGAGGTCAAACACTGCCCCTGGAACTAACACTAAAGCTTGCACTGTCTACAGAAAAGGTGATCTTAAGGCATGGTGCAATTTCAGTAGCCAAAAATCAATACTGCTCAAATAACTTTCAGCCAAACTTAAGAAAATCTACCCCCTCACTGACAAAAACATCTGGATAGAGGGATCTGCATGGAATAGGATCTTTCATATGGCAGTTCAGCTAGTGTACAAAAAACCAGACCCTAGAAGGAAGAAGAAAATCAAATTCACATCTCTGTGTTTGGTGCTCTATAGTTTTGTGTTTTTCCTAGGGTTCTGACTTTATTTTTTCATGTCAAAATGTGATTTTTTTTTCTTGTTAGCAAACACTTAATTTTCCAAATACTCAAAAGGATACACATCATGTTAGAAAATATTCAAAACAAAGCCTTTTAAGAAAGCAGAGAAAAAGCTGTGCACGTAAGACAGCAGCTCTGTGAGGCAGACAACATTTTTGGAGAATGCAGAATTTGGACCATGCGACCTTCCCTGGCCAGGTGCTATAACCTCCACAAACAGCTCTGGTTTGTAGCAGCCTGCCACTGGAAGGTTAGTTAGTACCCAGAGGCCTCCCTCTATTGCTCATATTACACATGCAAGTCCCATCCTTTGGCAGAACCTAACCTTTTTTTTTCCCGCTCTTGAAAATAAAGCTTATGTCAAGGGGTCAAGGCCTGCAGAGTCATCTTCTTCCTCTCTGCCCCCCATACTCAGAGCCTAGGGGAGCACTGGGAAGAACCAAGGACAATGAAAAGCGCCATAAGAGCTCAGGGCTCGCCCCAAGGAAGGGCATGTGTGAACAAGTGCAAATTTGGATACATCTGCCTCATCTCCAGCTCAGTGAAGCTACCAGGCTGCAGCATTTAGCCTGGTTCTTTAAACAACCCATGGATATTGAACAGCATCCTTGATGGGATATGAAAAGCAGGTACCAAGTAATGCAGAATTTATAGGGGATGCCACACAGCCACCAAAAGAGCATTCAAGATACAGAGGAACATAAATTGCACAGCTGAAATCAAGCCATATTTTTAGCTGCAAACTTGTTAAACCCACATTCATATGCCTCCACCAAAATATTTCATTCTCTTTGATTAACAAATCTTTCTTAAATGAGGTTCAGTCCTACACAAATGTAAAATGGATGTGTGTTTTTTAAAGCACTGAGGCTGATTTGCATTTCAGCACATCGATGTATCTATAGAACAACTTTAATAAAAAGGCTCAGCTCTTTCAGATTATTTGGTCTATGTGTGTGTTTTTCTGGTGCACATAAAATTATCTTTAAAAATGTAGGCAAACCAGGGATCCATAGGTAATCTAAGAAGCACAACATTCATGCTTGTTTATATCTGTATTTTCAGCTAGTACATATCCATGATTCATTTGCAAACAAATTAATTAATGTTTCAGCAGCTGTTTGCAGCCAGTCTGTGATCTAGTTTAAACAGAGATGACACTTTTTTTTATTCCACAGGGGCAATTTCAAGTACTCGTAGATTATATTCTTACTATCAGTCCAAATGATAAAAGAGTAGTGAATCCTGAAACAGCATAGCTGACTTTATAAGATCACTGTGCTTCCACATATCCAGTTATTCCCTAATGCCATCTTTCCTGTGTTATCTTTTAATTAAGGCTGCATAATGCCAGTTTATAAACAAATCTCTAAGTATGATCAAAAACTGACATATTTTAAATGTTTTTCATTCTCTAGTTTGTGGTCTCCTGGGGGTGTTATTCTAAAATGTACATCCCTGTATGAAATTACTTTTTTATCACATTGTGTATAATGAAAAGAAATGTTTGAATATTGTTCTGTAACCTGACAATGAACAAACAAATGAAAGAACAAGTGCTGAGTAGTGTAAGAGATAAGCATAGTATACAGTAGGTAGATAACTGCAGAAAACATTACTGTACTTTGTGATTTTATTTCTCTTGATAAAAAAAAAAAAAAAAAGAAAAAAAAGAGGAAAACTACGAGACAAAATCCCCAAAGCCTCGCTAGGCTAAATTTCCTCCTTCTTCTTTGAACAGACTACACAGATTTTGTTGACTAATTGAGATCAATCCCAGTTGTAAATCGCCTTGCTATCCTACAGCTTTAATTAAGCTACCAGAGGGAGTTGTTTATCAATTAACACTTGTTACAAATTATTAGTAATTATATGGACTTTGTGTATATACATCAGCCAGTAAAGACTAAGCCATACTTCCCTGTGATATAAATTAAATCAGATATAGTGTATAATACTTTTCTTACAAAAAAACCCCAATCAGCACAAAAACATATGGAGATTAGAATGGTGTAGGAAGACCTAAAGTAACCCACATATTACTCCTAACTAAATGCAAGAAATTTTATCATATCTTGTGCATAAATGTAGGCAATTACACTAAGTAAATTAAGTTAGTCAAACTTTTTAAAAAATGGTAGTGTTCTTTAATGCATTGCATGCATTCCCATTTTGAGTAACAAACATCTTAAATAAAGAACATTAGGTAAAAGTTGATAATGTATTCAAACATTAAAGCTACCTATTGCTCTGTGCACTACATTCTGTGATAATTTTAATTGGCTTAATTGAGATGCACAAGTCTGATTAATGTTTAATTCCTTTATATTAAAAAAGAGGGAGTCAAGTAGTTAGACATTTCTTCAATTATGTTAGATCTTTCTCGACTTCAAAGGAATGTTACAGTAGACAGCCAGATACTGGATGAACTGATTAAAGAATAAAGACTGCTCATTATAATCTAAGAGTACAAAATTGGTTTGTGTAGCCTTTGAAAGTTGAAATTAAGAGCTCTTGAGTTAAAACTCAAGCTACAGTAATTAACCCAATTTATAGCCATCTTCACTTACCTGGTTGACTAAGATTAATCATTTGAAATGATCCAGTAGATTCACTGGTTCATTTATTATTCATTCCATGACCAATGAGATATAATTTCACCCTGATGAAACCTTCATTTATGAGACAAAGATTTAGTGCCTCTACTTAATTTGTTTTTAATTACTTAGGATAGAACCTTCCTCATTCACATTGATGAGTAACAACCTCTTCAAAACCTGCTGAGGAGATTTTGGTTGGGATTTTGTTGTTTGTTTTTTTTTTTTTCATTTTCTGCCTATGTAAGAAATAAAAGATTACCAAATTTTTTTGAACAATACACATATTGCATTATATAAGTAAGTACATTACAGTAAATTTTATATCAGTACCACGGTTGCACTTTGCTAATCCAGTTTACTGTTTAGCAGAAAGGGATAGTCTGTTCCTGCAGGAGGTGTGTGAAGAATACAAAATTACTGGGTATGAAAGGCATAACTGAACTTCTACTGTAATATTAGAAAAGGAGGCATTGAAATTTCTTTGAAACTAGCATATGTTGGCAGGAGTTTTAGAGTTTGTCTCTACTGGCAATAAACACTTGAATCAACCGATTTCCAAAAATCTTGGAGTTTTGACCAAAATAACAACTTGAAAAACAGCAGCACTGCCCTTGACTGAAGACAGATCCACACAGGTCTCTAGTTAGGCACTATCTGCAACCCTTCCTAAGGAGAAAGAGAAGAAAATAAGCAAACAAATTTTATAATAATATGGATAAAATTACACTGCTAAATTATTCACAGAAAGTAGAATGTGAGCACAAAAGGAAGTGAATAAAGCAGGTAGGTAGGGTGTTTTGCCAAATGAAATGAGCTGTGTTACAGAGTATGTTGGATTATCATGGTAATGATTTGATCAAGACTGTTCTACAGCTGGGCTCACACCAGAGCCCTACACCCAGCAATGGGCACAGGAGCTACATGAACACACTCACCCCAGCTAACCAGCTGAAAGATCTGCCCACCAGAAGTGATAACAGAGGAAAAAAAGGAGCTTTTCAAATGGCAGCAATGCAGGGGCCAAGGGCATGCCAGAAGGCAATGCTGGCAACCTCTGAATACAGGGTGTTTTGACAATACCCTGTGACTGTAACTGAACATGAAAAGACAGCAACATCTGATGATTTCTCATCTGGTGAAAACTCTCCAGAGTTCTAGTGAGTAGAGACTAGAGTTCAGTGGCTGGGGCAAAGGTAATTTTCATATTCTTAGAAGCTATGCCTAGCAGTTTGTAGTACCTTACTGGCACTTAGTTACATTAGAGAATTACCTGTAGAGAAATGTTGCCTTGTAATCCATTCACCACAGCCAAGTGGAGTTTTCCTATTTCCCTTTTCCACACAAACTGAAGTTATTGCTCAGAGACTGAAGTGGTCTCTTTCTGTAACATGTCACAGTCCCTTTCCCTGACTATCAGATATATAGTTGATTAAGGAAAAATAACCACAAAAAATCACAGCATTAAACCTGTAGCCATCTATCCTGCCATTGCAAATACTTAAATAATTTTTACAGAAACTCAAAAGCCAGCTAATCTATCTCTAAAAATGAAGGCTCTCTTTATTTCTGAAGGAAAAGGAACCAATACTGAGGCAGACTTACAGCCCCAAATCTCAACTATTGCAATAAAAATGCTACAGGACATGATTACTTAAACAAGATGATTTTTTCAACAGAGCTAGAAGGAAATATTTTTGACAGACAAATTATTTCAGATAAGTTTTCTCCAACCTCTGGAAAAAATCGGATGGAAAATTCCTAGAACCTTATCTTGTCTGCATCAATATGTGGCAGCACAGAACAAGGAAAGCAGCACAGAGGAAGCAGCTGTTTTTGCTGGAACAAAGCCCACCATGGAACAGCACACTGCTTCAATCTTTACCTGCAAAGTCCCACAGCCACCCATCCAAGCTTCTGCTGTCTCCCACAGAAAGAGCAGATATCAATAGCAGATATCACTGAAGATACAATTCCACCATGCAACGTCATTTTTTCCAATATCAGAGAAAATGTACTAATTTTCTCCATATTGAGAGGTTTTCTCACAAGTTAGGGTAAGATGAGATTTCCTGCCCTCTTCAATGACACTGCTATTTCAGCCCCTCACCAGAGAGACTGTCCCCAAGCTCCCTGTATCCACTGATGCTTTAGAGATATAAAAGTAGTGGTCAGGGGTAGCCTGGAACAGAAAGGCTTCCTTTAGACAGTAATGTTTTAACCCTGCACCATGTAGTTCTGCAAATGGAAGCCAAGAAGGCTCTGAAAACCTTTTGCCATAATGCTCTTCCTATATATGCAATGAAAAGTGTCAGAAAAGGTTCTTATATACATTTTAATGACATGTTCCTATGGCATCAATAGTATTATTAAATTACACAACAATGATGGGGTTTATATTTTTCCATAATACTCTTCTTTGGATCAAAGACCATCACTCATCTTAGTGGTAGCTACATTTTATTGAGGGGTAATACCAAATACAGCAATTTTTAAAGCAATGGGTGTCCCTTAGAAAGTAGGATACTGTTTGATAATCATCAGCATCTACCCTTGTTTTGTCACTACCTGATCTGACATATTACATGTTGTAGGAACAAAAGGAGCAAACTCATAGCACTTTCCCACCTAAATCCTGTATGTTCAGTGGATAATGGGAAGCTGTTACAGCCTTAGGAATGCTCACCTGAATATATGACAGAGAAAAAGGGGCCCAGGTTATGAGTTCTGCCCTCCCCCACCTGCGGCAGAGAACTCGAGCAGATTTCACATCTAATTGTGAAGTTTCTTGATCTGCTCAAAAATGTTCCTAAACTACAGAGTACCTTTGAATTTTCATTGTTGGCTGAATATGACAAAACTCTTGGTATCATATCTTACTCTCACTCATCTTGAGCAGATCTTGTTAGTGCAGATTAGATCTTGTTAAAGATTAATTCTTAAAGCATCCTCAAGCTTTCTTTTCCAACAAAGGAAACATCAATTATAGGCTCACACATAAACTTTGCCCCTATCTTGAATACTTGCTGCCCTTTATAAATCTTAGATTTCTTCCCCTTGTGTGTGTTCAAAGGAGAGATTTTATTGCCTCCAGGGGTTGTTAAACTGATTGCAATACCACGTATTTAGAGCAGTTCAGTGGGAATTAAGCTGGTTCAATGCTGTCAGACCTAGAATATAGCTGTCAAATAGCATTACTAGTAAAACACCCTTGATAAGAAATAATGACCAAATGTCAATCTGTTTTTTACCAGCAGCGCTACAGACCCAGCCCTCCCAATGAAAAATGCAATATTTTTCACATTATGGTAGTTATGCTTTTGTGATGCTGCATAGTAAAGGGTGTCTCAGTCTTTTTATGTAGCTTATTTTTAGATTATAGGATTTGATCACAAAAATGTGTGGCTTGGACCTACCTTGGATTCCAAGTAGCAATGCCTTAAGTGTGGCTTTACCCTCCTTGCAATTTTCTGCTATTAAAGAAACCACAAAACAACAACAAAAAAATTACAAAACCAACACATGCATTAAAAATTCATTAATCATACTTTCTAAATGTTAGCCACGCAGAAATTAAAACAGCCAATTTGCTTAGAGCTGCTTTATGCTCTTGCAGAATAAAGGTTCATGTAACTTCACACTACAATGCAACACATTAGCTAACGTTATTTTTCTGATTTATGGATTGTGGTTTTTTAATGACTCTGTTGTGTACGAAATTACTACATTTCTTACAATTTCTTTTGCAGATACAAGTATTTGTCACCTATATGAAGAATTAATATGCAATAAATGTTTTAATACTTAAATACACACTATTCCTAATGCAATACTTAAACAGTTCTTACTTCAGTACAGTGTTTACAAACTGTGTATTCATTTTTGACATATATGAAATTGTTACCATAAATAAATAGTAAAACTCTAAAAACTGAAATAAAACCATTGCCAAGTCACAACTTAAGACTCATTTATCCAGATGTAGTAGGGTTCAAAGCAATATGGCTGAAAATTTAGTTTACATAGAGCAGGAAGTATTTAAAAATATCTGCAATAATTTGGGGTCACAGTTTCAGCCAGAATAAGCAATTCAAGATTTTGTCTAAGTGAGACTGAAGATTATCGTTCAAAAAGACATCTTAAAACTAAGAACAGTACTAGTTTCCCAGGAACTGAGGAATTAGCAGAGAGGGAAAAACCCCATGATATTAACTCTCGAGCACAGCAAGACTAAGAATGTGAATGCCAAATTGTGCTCCCCACAGCATTCAAAGTGGGCACCTGTTGACAGCAGGGTAAGTCCCAGCACATAAGATAAAAATAATGCAATATGTTTAAAACAATTATATTATTTTGATAGAAACCTCTCAGAAATAATAAAAAATATTTGAGTGGCATTAACATTGTCTCACAATTTAAATCTGCAAAATACTTTCCATCTCTGAAATATGCAATTAAAGTACAAACAGCATCTTTGTGTTTACACCTTTCAAACTCAAACTTTTTCTGTTTTTCAAACTTCTTCCCTACATTAATTAATCCACTATGCACAAAGAAGTCACATTAATTGCTAACTTGCACATGGCTGAATGTATAGGTTTCAAGTATGCATACACAGAGAAAAGAGGGCAAGATTGAGGAACTACCCCTAACCTGAGAGCTTCCATCAGACTGCACAAAATCTGAACACTCCCTACCTGGTGAGCCACTCCAAGCCCTTCCATAACTGTGCAACTCCCTGTGTTCAGAGAATCTACATGGCATGGAAGCTAACTCTGGAAATGAGCCACAACATTTGAATAGAGCTTTGGGGTTTCGTATAGGTTTGGTTTTTTTCACAGATGTATTTCAGAGCAGGAAGGCACAGTAAAGCATGTTGCCAGCTTCTGACCCTGATCTTCCTTATCATTCCAGGGCTTTGAGCTCAAACTCAGCTCTGCATGCTCATTGCACAGTAACAGGCAGGGACTAGCACCAGGCAGCAGCACTAGATAAACAGTGCAACATCATAATCACTCTAAAAGATAATATGTATGTTCCAATGCATTTAACAAGTAAATTCTGCTTTCTGCATTAATGAGCAGCATTCATTATTAATGGCTGAAGTAATGCATTGGGTAGTCCCTTTTGGGTGAATTCATGAGAATTAACTTCCACTTAGACTTGTATTTTAATGGTTTTTTTGTTCCTCTTGTGAAATGTTTACAGCTCACACTCTGATGCTGGAGGAGTAGCTGATTTCAAACTCAATGCCATCGTTTCATAACTACACTTAAGGACTCACAGGGGAATTGAGTGTCACCACTGAGTAATATGAATAATTTCACATTGCGAGATAAATGAGGCAAAGATAGAGCATTTATCCAAAAATCAATTCAGGGCTGCGTGTAAGATTCCCTTTCATTTTTTTCTTTCTTAAGTGAAGTGGGAAATATCTGTGGGTGATGTAATTTTTTCCAGTTTCCAGTTATAAAATTCAGCAGGCAGTCTGTAATTATAGATTTTGGCACAAACCAGCACAAGTTTCTCACTATGATGTCAAAAAGCCAGCCCTTAATTGGACTTGCAAATGATTTTTTTCCTTTATTTTAGCTATTTCACAACCAGTTAAGACATACTGCAGCAAGACTCTTGTACATTTATTTGTGTTTTAGTAAAATAGTTTCAATTGTAATTTTTATATTTATTTTGAATCAGAAGAGTACTAACCAATGCAACAAACTGACAATCATCATTTATCTTGATAAAAAACCGTTAGAACTTAACTTTAAAAAAATAGAACTTTGCTGCCCTCTACCTGTCAATTCCCAGATTGTGTGAGAAGACAGAAAAATCACAAGTGGGTCCAAAGTCCCAGACTCCACAGAATTCTAAAGAGAGGTCAGAATTCAGCTACATTTACATAATCTGTCTTGGCCAAGCAGAATATCAAGGTCACAATTATTTTCCCCATTGACTGAGTTTAAATGAGGAAGTAGAAGTATAGCATGTTTTGGGTTGGAAAGGACCTTGGAGATGACAGAATCACAATCACCAAGGGGGTAAGCTTGGAAAGAGCAATGGTGTCATCTGGTCCAACCTCCCTGCTCAAGCAGGCTCTTCCTAGAGCATAGGATTGCATCCAGGTGATTCTTTCGTGTCTCCTTCATCCACCAGCACTAACTCTCTATGTAGAAGGCTCAAAATTTGTCAGGTATGATTTTCCTTTAGCAGAGCCATGTGGGCTGTTATCAACCACTTAATTTTCCATATGCCTTTGAACAAGTTTTAGGAGGATCTGCTGCATGATTCTGCCAGGCATTGAGAGGAGACTGCCTGGCCTGTCATGCTGTAAATGTTACATGAATTCTCTAAAACTATTTGGAAAACATGATAAAAACCCACCAGCTAACCTTCTCATGATTGACCATTAGAAGTCCCATTGGAGGAATGATTGCTAAATGCTTTTAATTATATTCAGCTGTATGACTCTGTCCCAAAATTACTCATTTAGTCATCCATTACCAAGGCTTCCATGGTTTCCCACAGGCTAAGGACACTCCATTCCAGTGCATGAAGGACGACAGCAATGTTTCTGCCTCTGCTTTCTCTCACAGTCCCTTTCTTTTTACAAGATACATTTCTCAAAAATTCTGGGTTTGTTTTGCGGTTAAAAAAGGCAAGACCTGGACAAGAAAGCAGGAGTCAGTCTTCTCTGCAGATTTTCTTTCTGTTGTACTAAAAAGTGCTGAACATCTATGGTTGAAATCACTGAAACAGAATAAGAAAACCTCTCTTCATTACTCTCCTTTTTCCTGAGAAATTTAAATTTCATTTGTGCTAAATACTTGTGATCACATAATCAATACAATGATTACCACACTGGGTCACTGCTAATTTAGATGGCAATAGTTTTAGCCCTCCTTTTTAAACCTACAGTTTGCTCTCTGCTTTCTCTTAATACCCCCTTAATTAAAACATCAAAAGAAAATAAACTCCTCTTTGAATGCCATTTTCTCTCCATCCTCCTCTATCACTGAAGAGTAATAAGAGCTTCCAGTGAATATTTCCAATGTCTCCAGTCGGTTCTATGAAATCAGGAGGCCGAGACAATGTCCTTAACATCATGATGGCTAAAACCAAATAGGAATAAACCAACTAATGTTGATATGAAATTAAAAGCTAAGGAGACACCTTCCACCCTGTCAGGTCACCTTCTGTTAACTGAAGCAATCAGCCAGAAGTAGGCATACATGGAATATAACGAACGTCCACTGTATTATAATGAAGTCCTAAACTAAGAGAGATGACTCATGGTACTTGTACTGCACACTACAGCACACCAGGTCAAACACCCAGAGCAAGTAATTAACCTGAAAATGTAATGAAGCATTTCCATCTACTGAGTATAAACACACAGGCTACATCCTCTTTGTTAATTCTACTCCTTGAAATCCAGTATGAAGCAAAACAAAGTGAGCGCACCTTTGTTAGACATGGTCTTGATTTACTTCAGAGAAAAAAGCCCTTCTTCACACAAAGCAAGATCCCTCTAATGATTGTTCCAACATGTTTTATTCCAGTCATATAACCAACCCTTCAGATCTGATTCTTACTAAAATCCAAAAACCAGGGTGGTGAGTAAAAGTTACTTTTTGTTAGGGTTAATAGCAAAACTTCTGAGACAGCTCCTGCTCTGTAAAGCTGTAAAGATGTAAGAAGAGCATGCACTATCCAGTGAGTGAGAAGAGGCAAAAAGGGCTTTTCTCAGTCGTGGTCTAGGTTCCACTCCCTGACAAAGCTAACAAATCAACACTGATCATCTCAGGATTACACCAGGCTCTGCTATCTACCACCACAGAGGATAAAAAGCCTCCAAGTTCACTTGGGATCTCATTTTATTAACCACACTGCTGCACAGAAACTACACCAGTGGGCTCCATTATAAAGTATAAAGACAGATAGCCAGACAGACTCAGCGATCCAGACTTTGTTGGGGTTTCTTTTTAATCCTGAGCTTGTTTTAAAGAACAACAACTCCTTTTTTTGTGAACTTCCCAGAAAAAAAAAAAAAGGAGAAAAAACCCCAAGTCTTTCAAGAGGACCTGAAAACCTGATGAGCTTCAAATGCAAGAAATAACAAGCTTTTGAATGGAAACCATGGAGAGCCACTTTGGAAATTCAAGGACTGAAACACTGAGCCAGCACATGAAAAAGGAATTAAATTTTGCTAATGAAAAAGGAATTAAATGAAAGCATCTTCTTCAAGAAAAGAACACAGAAGTCCTGGGGTTATTAAGTCATGGTAGCAAGAAAATATGCAACTCTGTAGTAGACTCACTTGGAATCTCAAAATATTTTCAGCTGCTGTCTTAACTTCTACAATTTCCTTATCCAAATGAGAAGATTAATCATTACCAAATGAATGCCCACAAAACATGAGAAATCTCTGGAAGAGCTAAACACAAGCAGAGAATCCTTGCTTGACTCTTAGTCAGTTACTTCTGAAGCAATGCTTCACTGTGATACTACCACTCAGTCAAGAACATTTTTGGTGTTTTGTTTGGGTTGTTGTGGTTTTTTGTTGTTTTGTTTGTTTGTTTGTTGGGGGGGGTTGTTTGGGTTTTTTGTTTGTTTTTTTTTGTTTGGTCTTGGTTTGTTAACTACCAGTGCTCCCAAATAGCAGTCAAACAAATAAGAAACTAGAAGGGCCACAACAAAACTTCTTCACAGCAATCCTTTCCCAGCCCACAATAGCTCTTCAAGCTGAGAGGACAACGTGAAGGACCTAACCCATACAACTTCAAGAACGTGGTTTATCTCCACTGATAGAACTGGAGCAACCTGAAGCCTGTTCTCCTGTGAAAGGTTTATGTTTGACCCACTCAGAGGAAAGGAACAGATACAAGAAGTTTTATGGAGACAGTTAAGGATTTTAAAGTAGCATCATCACAACTGTACTCCACCCTGCAAGTGCAACAAAACTAGAAGTGGAAATGTACTATTGCTAGGGAATATCATTAGCAAAACAAACATTCTGCAGTTGTATACTGTTACTGTAATGTTAAAAAAGGCTAATCAGCTTGAGTTTATGACAGTTTGCCAAAAAAAGTCCAAAAGGATTTTTAAAAATATGAACATTGATTTAAACTTAAGAAAAATAAAAATCAAGCACCTTATAACAGGGATTATTTGAAAAGTCTGTGAGCATTTTTTGGTAAGAAACAAAATGTTTGAAAACTCTGTGAAATGGAAACAAGCTAGTTCTCTTCAATGAAGGTCTTTCCTTATTTTGGCCATACTTAATGTCCAAAAAATCATATTGTTGTTAATCTACAGATAAAACAAACCTCCTGAAAGCAGCAAGGATAAAACAAATACAGATTGATGTTGATGTGAAGTTGATTTTAGCTAACCAAGACTGTTAATTACATCATACATTACACAAGCACTGTAACCAATAAGGTCCATCTCAACAAGCACAGTGCTCTTATGCAAAAGTGATTAGGAAACCACTGCACTCTGGCACAGAACTTTGAGTGCTCTGAACAGTTTTATGTGAACATTCTTACATTCACAGAGACTTTGTCCCAACTGAATTTTGCTGCATTTAACTCAGACTAAAGAGACAGGGATTATTTTACATTTACTTTCAGAGCCTGAGATATCCTTTGTTAAGATCATCTGAAAACAAACACTGCCGTAATTCAAAAAGGCTACTGCAGTTTAATAATCTTTAACTCAGTCTGAATCCAAGTTTTTTAGGGATTAATTTATACACTTTGATACGTAACTTGGGAAACTGAATCCTTTGTTTGAAAAAATGCTTTAAATAGGATTTTTTTTCTCAGCCTTCCTGAATTCCCATCTGAGAAAGAACAGGTTAAAGACCATAAATGTAGAGCTATCTTTAAAAAGGGGACTGAAAGACAAGTCAAACATGACTTGCATGGTTTGTCCTTTGTAAGTAAGCTATTCTTACACCTTCTAGCAGACCAGTGGCTCATCACCTTTCTGGAGGAATTACAGAGAAGACTACCTGTCCTTAAAAATATGCACAAGAAACTAATACGAAATTACAGATGAAATTAATAAAAGATTCCATCTTCTCTTTAGAGATTAGCTTTCCAGACCACTTCTGGAATTGTACTTCTGTAGTATCAACAGAACCATGAGTTTTGTGAGAGCAGTGCTGGTGAGGTGTCCAACACTCAGCCTCACTAAAGCAGGTTAGGTGCTTTTATTGCTGCCATTGGCACAGAGCACACTCCTTCTATCAAAATGTGACTACTTTCCACATACTGAATCTATTTTTTCCTGGCAAATAGCAAATCACTAAACTGAGGCAGTTTAATCTCCTTTAAAGTTGTTGCAGAAAATAAAATTAGTCTGACGATTTTGTCAGCATTAAAGCTGCTTGGATAAACCAAGCTCAATCAAAGACTGATAGCATGTGCATAACACCTCATACTTAAAAATAGCCTTTTACACTTCATGAATCTCAATGTTTAAGCAGATGATGGAGATTTAGGAGTAAATGAGTAGTAGCTTTCAAGCAGATATGTTCTAAATAATTTATAGTTAAAATACATGTCAATGCTGCTGCACAGACATGAAAGTTGCAAAAATCATACAGCTGAAGTGAATATAGCTGGAGATTACAAGGAGATAGCAACAGCTATAGGGCAGGGATCATCTTCTGTCTGTACTCTGAAATGCCTGCCAGGCTTTTAGGTGGTGTGAAAACAGACTATAAAGTAACATTTTCATGAGGCGTGTGTAGCATAAAGGTCAATCAATCACATTTTTCAAACTATGTCTCTTTGTTACTACATAAATGTTGCTATTCCATGAGAGTATTTAAAAACAGATGTTATTTTAAAAAGCCAGTGTTGTATTCTCATCAAATCAATAAAAAGCCAGGAAATCCCTGGAATTAGAAAACCTATACAGCTGTCCTCCTTACCTCTTATCCGTGTGACATAGAAATGCAGATTGTGACTGCATTGTGCAGATCTTAGCAGTGAATGCAGCTTTACAAGGTGCTTAGATTGAGTCTATTTCTTCTCACTTAAAGTTACATTATGCCAGACTTAAGGCATGCTTTATTTACATGCATTCAATCTCTAGTGGGAGTTTATATACTGTGCACTGGATAATTCTCTAAGTGAACAACAGTCCAGCATCAAGAAGAGTTTCATGCAGAATACAAATAGAAAGCATTAGACAACTACCTCCCAGGGACAGTGAGTTCCCTGGGCTTACGTTGGGGATGAGGATTGGTCGATCTGTTCACCCTCCGGGGCTGTCTGGAATTATAGATCAGGGACCTTATTGTCATACCCCAGCTGCTGCACAAAGCCACTAGAAGAAAGGAGATTTACGAGTATTTCAGCAGCACTGAACAAGGGATACAGAAGCTATACAACTGGGAGTACAGTGGCTCTAAATCTGTAGGCATTATGCAAAAAGAAAATGCAGAGTTCGGCATCAAGGGAGCTCTCCCAGAGCAATAGGACATCTTTGTAAATTCTCTAAAGAATAAATTTAACAGTTATTAAAGAACAACACCCTGTTATTGCAGTCACTGAACTTTACAACACAAGGGAAGATGCAAGGGATTTTCAGAAAGACATCTGTCATTTAACAGTGACAGTGACCTCAGCACAGACAAGGAATTCAAATCCCCAGTGATGGAAACAAATTAACCCCTTGGTACACAGTGGGTTGAGAACTCCAGCATTAGGACTGCTGTGCACTCTAGTAACAGGCTGCACAAGGTTTTACTTTCAGCCAAGCAATAGATGGAATGAGGGATGTTCTTTAAATTATAATTGCTCTACACAAAATTCACTTATGACAATAATTAACATCATGCTACTGACAGTCATAGAACCATAAAATCATTTATGTTGGAAAAGGCCTTTCAGATCGTCGAGTTCAAGTGTTAGCCTAACACTGCCAAGTGCACTACTAAACCATGACCATAAGTGCCACATCTACATGTCTTTTAAATACCCCCAGGGATGATGACTCAGTCACCTCCCTGGGCAGCCTGTTCCAAATGTTGATAAACCCTTCAGTGAAAAAATTTTCCCCAATATCCAATGTAAATCCTGATGCAATTCGAGGCCACTTCCTCTTGCTTGTCCTACTGCTCCTGACCTGGGAGAAGAGACTGACCTCCCCCCATTACAACCTCCATTCAGGCAGTCATTGATAGTGACAGGGTTCCCCTCGAGCCTCCTTTACCCCAAATGTCCCCAGCTCCCTCTTCAGCTGGTAGGATTTGTACTCCAAACACTTCACCAGCTCTGTTACCCTTCTTGGCACACACTGTAGCACCTCAATGTCCTTTTTGTAGTGAAGGGCCCAAAACTGGACACAATATTCGAGGTGCAGCTCCATCAGCGCCAGGTACAGGGAGACAACCACTGCCCTTGTCCCCCTGGCCACACCATTCCTGACCCAGGCCAGGATGCCACTGGCCTTCTTGGACATCTGGGCACAGCTGGCTCATGTTCAGCCACTGTCAACCAGCACCCCCAGCTCCTTTTCCTGTGGGCATCATCCACCCACCTTCCCCAAGCCCATAGTACTGCAGGAGGTCACTGTGACCCGAGGGCAGGATCTGGCACTGCGTGTTGTTGAACCTCAGACCATTGGCCTCAGCACACCAGCCTGTCGAGATCCCTCTGCAGAGCCTTCCTACCCTCCAGGAGAAATGTCCCTGCTCAGTTTGGGCAACGTCTGCAAAATGAGGGTGTACTCAATCTCCTCATGCAGATCATCAATACTGATATTAAATAGAGCTGGTCCCAATACACCCTGGCCTCCAATACTGGGGAACATCACTTGTGACTGGATGCCAATTGGATTTAACTCCATTTGCCACCACTGGGCCCAGCCATTCAGCCAGTTTTTACCCAGCAAGGAGTGAGCCTGTCCAAGTCATGGACAGACAGTTTTTTCTCAAGGAAAATGTTGTGAGAGACAATGTCAAAGGCCTTACTGAAGTTTAGACAGGTAACATCCAGTCTTTCCCTCATTCCCTAAGCAGGTCACTTTGTCACAGTAGGTTAACCAGGTAGGTTAAGCAGGACCTGTGTTTCCTACACCCCTACTGGCTGGTGCAGATCCCCTGGTATCCTGTATGTGCCGTGTGACTGCACTCAAGATGTGCTCCATACCCTTCCCTGGCATTCAGGTCAGGCTGCCAGGCCTGTAGTTCCTCAGATCCTCCTTTCACCTGTGCTTGTAGACAGCAAAGGTGACACCTAATTTCCACTAACCTGGGACCTCCCTGTTAGGCAGGGCTGCTGGTCAGTGATGGAAAGCAGTAATAAGAACTTGTGCCACCTCCCTCAGTAGCCTTTGGTAGACCTTGCTGATCCTTAACTCATCATTTAGCCTTGGATTACAGAGGCTTCATCGTGCTGCCTGCCCCTCTCTTCCAGCCCAAATGCAGCCCAGATGCACTGGGCTTTTAATATTTTTTGCTACACAGTATAACTGTAGGATGATTAGTATCATACTTGTGCAATACTTGGTTTGTTTTCATGCGGAGTGAAGGATTGAAATCTTCAGACAAGCCTGTAGATTCTTTTGCTTTGGCTTTTCCTGTTTTTCTTATAGTTAAGAATGTGAAAGATATGGAGCATTACCATTTTCATTCCTGGACATCTTCCTTGATGGACTCTAGAACATCTGTTCCAAACCGTTGCTGTGTTTGTAGAGTGAAATCAGTTTTCAGCTTGTTGAATAGTAGCTTTACATTTTCTTGTGTCATCTATCAGACTTTTACAAAAAGTGAAACTTTTCTTAAATGTATTTTTCAGCTTCTAGAATGTCTTCTAGCAGTAGCTCTTTCTAAGTAGCCCTAAAACAGAGGATCCAGAGCTTTTCTTCAGTTGGTTATCCTTGTACTCCTGAACTCCTCACCCACTCAGATCTAAGATTGTAGGGAGAAACTTTATTGTAAAGAATGCCCCTAGCAAGCAGGGAGTTGGATCTCTCCAAGCCTTGGTAAATCTTGAGTCAAAACCCTGCAGTGAAATCTCTCAAATCATGTGAGGATTAGAATGTTACATCGAGTTTGTTAGCAGTGAGGTTTGTTCTGACTTAAGTGTAAAAATGATTAATATACCATCTGTTTATTTTCTAAAATTAAGTTTTTAGGTTTACAATAGTGCACTTCTCTTAAAAGTCCTGCACCTCAATTCGAACAGATTTGTCTGTTTAAAGCACAGTTAGCTGATGAATAAGCCTTTCTGTATAAATAAAAAGGTGTATAAACTGAAATCCTGCATCTAATACAAAGGAGCTTCTGATCTTACCCTCCAACTTTAAGCTTTCCTCATCCCATCTTTTGGTACTTCAAAGCTGATGCCAACAGGGAAAGGAGTAAATACCCAGAGGGTAAATTTAAGCATCAAAATCTGCTGAGACAAAAACAAAAGAGACTTCTTAAGACCCCAGAACTCCTTACTATCCTGTGATTCCAATTTAAAACAAGGTCCTTTCTATATGTAGAAGGGTGGTTGAGGGATTTTTGTAGGTTTCGGTTTTGGGGTTTTTTTCCATGATTTTCAGTATACAGGAGACCAAGGAATACATAATCTGTTTGCCTTTCTGGTCCCCTGCAGGTGAAATATTTGGGTATTTGCAACAAATATACCTGTTCCTTTTATGGAGACTTACCATCTTTGTTCCTATTTACCCTGGACGTCTTCCTTGTGGACTCTAGAACATGTGTTCCAAACTGTTACTGGGTCTGTAGAGTTCTTTATATACCCAAAGCTGTGAAGGTAAGTCAGCAATGTTGGGAGTTTGTGTGGGTCAACAAAAAAGCTAAGGATGGGTAACATGGTGGCAGGAGCAATGCATGTACTGTGAGTAAGCATAACCTACTGTGTATATAACTGAATATTTGTCAGAGTTTGAAGAGCAGAACAACTGTGTGGACTTAGGAAACGAGCCACAGGTGCTAACATGCCCCATTTAAAAGAAAAATCTTGTTTATTGTATAGTCCTTTTCAATCTTCTCACTTCAGATAGGTCATAAGATAGATGTCCTTCATCATCAGCTAATAGCAGAGCTGTCCACATCTTTTGGTTTTGTTATCAGTAAGGTTGCTGCTTCATTGACCATCAGTGGCTAAAGTTCCTCCAAATGTACCTGTAAATCAATCTTCCTCTTTTCATGCTGAAACATACTGGAGCCTGTTTCATACTGGAGCCTGTTAACACAGCTAATTAGCCCTACTACACACTGGGAGTAGACAATTGACAGCTGCCTTACCATCAGAGTTGGGGTCAAGCAGTGCTGAATGCCCTACAGTATTATTCCTGAGAGCTTCTTATCTGGGCCTGCTCTCCATAGGTATCCTGGGATCCTAGAGTCATTGGGATGCAGTAATGTCTATGGCCTGTCCCCCTTCTCACCCTGTAGGCAGCTGCTGTGTCTCGATTTTGCATTTCTGCTCAGATTTTTATTTCTCCCTTTCTGTCAAGCTGTGTGCAGCATTTTGAACCAGGTAAAGTTGCAGGCCCGTCTTGTAGCATTTCCTAAGAGAAATGCTGCACAGGATCTCTAGGATATCCCAGTTCTGAATCTGACTGAGTGAAAGTCCTCTTGGTAAAACACAAGTGCAGTGTGAAATGGGTATAAACAAGGGATGGAGCCTTTCTGCTTTTGTGTCCAGTCTCTGAACACTGCATCATAAATGTCTTTCAGGGAAGGCTTTATTTCTGCAACTGAAATTTGCACCTTTTGAAGCATAAAAAGCATAGTCAGTGGAGAAAGACAGGGAGGGTCTCCTGGATAGAATTCCAGCAGCGTTTATTTTGCAGACTCAGGCTGAAGGGTCCAGGGACAGGGTTAAGTATAGGGGTCAGGATCCAATGGTCTGAGGGCACAGGGGAGGTACGAGGGCAGGGCAAAGGAGAATGACCTATAGGGGCCCTAAGGGCAGACCATCAGCCATACAACCAGTGGGGCAACAGGGAAAGGAGAAACCTTCTCAAACTGGGGACACATATCAACAACAGATGTGGGCAAGGCCCACAGGCCAATGGGAAAAGCAAAACTGAGGTAGATTAACATAGTGCTGCAGAGTGCCCTGGGGAGAACCCTTTTCCTCACCCTAAGCAATGCGGCATTCCTGAAGCCTATGGTAGATTCTTTCAAGGCACTGCCCAACAAGTTTCCCTTAGAGGCTCAAGGGCCTTCACAAATTCTCAAGCTAAAACTCTCACCAGTTTCTAGAACTCTGATATAATTCCTGTTAAATTGTCTGGGAAGAGATTACAAGGCACATCTTTCCCTAGTAAGGCAAGAGATCAGCAAGTAGAACATAAGCAGCTGAATGACCAGCTTGTAAGGCAGAAGGGGAGATTACACCTTAAAAGCAATGCAAATGTGAATCTTGATGCTAACCTTAATATGGAGAATAGTATTTAGAGATCCAGAGCAGCTTCAAGCTCAACACATCTTCCAACCAACCCATGTCAACTTCTGGTTCCAAATGGTACTTACAGGTACAACAATCTGGTTTACATCATGCTAATGTTTTAGAGTTAAAATAAAAACTGTAGAGCCATAAACAAGAGGTCAAGACACCAAACTCCGTTTCCTCTGTTTCCTCACCATGTTGTCATGCAACATCTAAATGACTGCAATACACAGCATTTTTCAGAGCTGACTGCCATTAGGATTTCAGGTGGCCTAATATCTGAATCAAGTATTCCTCCATAATACTTGCACATTTTACTCAATTCAAAAATAGACCACTGAAAAGGCAAATTAGTTTGCAGGTAAGGTTATAAGTATTTATATATATAAGTATTTTAAGTATTTATCACCTCTACACAGCAATGACTACATATTATCACAAGGGCTCTCTCAAAGAAATGTGCATCTTCACATTTATGATGAGATTTTGAAAAAAAAAAAATCTCTGTAACCACACAGTTTGTAGTTACTCGTGTCAAGTTATCTTATTTAGGGAAAAAAGGTGTAAGTTACTTCACTGCACCTAGAAACAGTAAAATCAGACATTTTCAGTTCTCCTTAGTCAAAAGCTGCATTAGCAGGAACTGTAGGAAAACCACAGGTGTACTTGTAATTTCTGAGACAGACAAGAGTACACCACATGTAAACACACACAGCACACTTCCCCCAGGTACACTATGGGGGCTCAACTACTTACCTGTCCTGGTAGTTTGAGTCTGAATACATCAAAACTCAGCAATAAATGAGTCACTCAAGATGCAACTACAAATTTAAATGATAGTATCAATCAAGATTTAATTTGAAACCAGTTTAGTAGTCAGCGAGGGGAAATCTTTGAAATACTTAAAACTACAGACACTTTAAGCAGTAATATTTCTCAAGTATTTTATGGCTACAAACTGGTACATCTTTTCACAAAAAGCTACAAGGCATATTATAAACACATACTCTATTATACAGAGTGCAATGCAGTCTCCCAAACAGCCACACTCAACAGCACAATTTTTGAAGTTACTCATCCTGTACTATGAGGTAAATATTTATAAGCTTACACCATAAAGCTTTTAAAATATTTACCCCACAGAGCTGCCTTCCCTTTCAACTGATTAGGCCAGAAGTTATTATATCCAACTTTCAGTACACACACCAAAAAAATAGGATGCTTAAAAAAATATACAACACAATGTTCTGATCAGCTTCAACAGTCAGTTTTCTATAAAAAGCTCAACTAAAATAGTCTTAAATTTCTTTTTAAACAAAATCAGAAACACAGAGGAATTATATAAACAAGTTCTCCATGGAATGGAATGCATGCAAATGGTGGGGAATCTTCAGATCCATCTGAGACTATTAAAAAGTCTGAGCCACTTTAGACAAGAAATACAAAGTCGGTTTGCCCCCACTAATGTATTTTTATTTTCTTGCACTTAGTTATCTTCAGTGTGGTCTAAAGTAAAGTCAGTTTGTTCTTCAGCTTCTTCCTCCTCTTCTTCCTCCTCTTCCTCACCCTCAGCTGGCTCATCAGCTTTGTCTTCTTCCTCCGTTTGCTGCTCCTGAGCCTGATCATTAATTTCAAAAGGATTTTCACCCTGAAGCAGAAGATAGAAAACAAGCACTTTGATACTTTTTTCAAATATAAAATCATACTCATCATTTCAGTGAATGAAAGGGGCAGCCACTAACAAATGCTATATTATTTTATACAGCTTTTTAATAGTTGTGGGTTTTTTGCAAGAAAACCAAAACAAGTTTCATTTAAAACCAGCAACACCACATCTTTATGCACATGGGAAACTGGGATTCCAATAACCTTCAATGAAAGTGGAAATGGCACTGAGAAAAAGTCAAGTATGCTAAACACATATTTCACTTCAATATTCAGAAATTAAACTAACATGCTGAAGTTTCAACATGTTTTAATTAATAACTACAGCTGTTTCCTTTTTCTCCCCAATTAAAACCAAATTGGAACAGAAGAGTTTTGTTTTGCTTTTCCATATTTAACAGTCTTCATGCACTCTGAAAAATTCTATGAAAAAAGGCACACTCCTCAATAAAATGAAAAAATCTGGAATTTATTACATTGACTAGCCTAAAATTCATTCCATTGTCAACCTAGAAAAATTATCAGTTTTCTCAGCACTTTAAACACACTGGCATTCTGGGTTCATATTTTCTCCATTTCATACAATTGTTCAGCACAACATACCTCAGCCTTCCCCCTGCTCATATATTTGCCCCTTGTCCTTTTTTGCCCTTTTTCCCTCACAAAAATTACATTTCTCAGGTGGAATCTTCCAGATCACTACTGAAAAATTAGAGAACTATAAAAATATTCAGCAAATGCCACAAAACAAAAACTTGGTTTCAGTATTATTCTAAAAATCAAGCAGATTTTCAATTCAGATTCAGATTTAACCCAAAGAAAGCAGAATTGAGACCATGTTATAACAAAGATTTTGCACTCTCCTGGAAGACTGCAGGTCCTGAATACATGAGTGCTCTGCTCCATCACACACTGTATAAGAAAACTGAACTACTTCAGTCTGCAGTGCATTATACATTTGAATAAGGATGAAAGGGATCTGCACAACCAGGAGTCAGATGCACCCCATTGAGCAGGTCCTGGTGAAAATGTCTTAAGTTCAGTTCACCACAGGAAATACCAGTGCTACTCATTCTGAAAACATCAGTGATGTCTTTGTGAAGACAATCTTTCAAGTTTTACTTTGCTCATATTTTGAACCGATGAATGGCAGATTTCCATTCTCCCTTTTACCGGTCTCCCGCTAGGGGGCTGCATTGGACAATGCATCCCAGGCATAAGGAACTGGGAAATAGTGGCAGATATTCCAGGCTCTGGAACCTTGCAACCTTTCCTTAACAGATATACAACATATGTCTGAAACTGATTCACACATCCATCCATACATCATTTTTCAGGACACGACTAATTTGCATTTCAAATTACAATTAACTTGGGCACTGGCTCACACCTTGCCATATATCCAAAAGACAGTCTTGCTTTGTCTGAAAGAGTCTTATTGTTATGGCAGAGGCAGAATCATAAACCAATTAAAGGTAATCCAGAAATAACTAAGAACAGTACTACAGAGTCACTTAGCAAAGTAACTCTGCAGTTAACATTACATACAGAGTTAAAGACACCGCTGATGTTTGCCTAAAGTTTGTTTGGGGATTTTTTTTTTTATTTAATTAGAGCATCCAATTAAAAACTGCCTAGATACAAGTTTTAAATCACAACCAAAAGCTGGTGAATCTGAAGGTGGTAATTTTTGCTGCAAATTAATTTATCTAAGACAATAATTTGTCAAAGATTTTTGACTGGCAGAATACATTAAAAGTATATTCCATCGGTAAGCTATCTAAAAGACAGCACTGAGGTTAAACTCAATCAACATGGAGAAAATGGCAAACAATTATTTTCTTTCCATTTGCATCTTACCTTCACATACAGCTCATATCGTGCCTTGACTATAGGATTATTCAAGATGCTGGTGGCAGTAAGAACACTCTCCCTTTTTATTTGTTCTCGGTAGGCCTAGGAAACAAATTTGACAGTGAGTAATTATCATGTTCCTATTACAACTGTCACATGAATTTGAATTCATGGTCAGTTTCTGTAAAAAGAAATGAACATATAACAGCATTAAATGCTTCTTAATACTTAAGTCCAAACCACATAAACCTAACCAATTAGGCTTAGTAGTATTTATAGCCTGTTGCTTTAGCTTGATCAAAAGATGTATCTTGCTTATATCATGGACTACAACCAGTTAGCTGTTCTCAGTTACAGACAACATTCAGGCTTCTCCATCACAGCCTAACATATTGCTGAAGATGATCTTGCTCATTTTCAGGGTCGCTTCCAACTCAAAACATTCTACATCATTCCACAATCACAGAAGCTCATATATAAACAAAACATAACTTTGGTAATTTTGCTTACTATCATGCTTATGGCTAGCTACTCTTTCAACCCTTCTACTAGCCCTAAAGTTTATCATTCTAAATTTTAACAGGGGCAAATACAACATGACTTCTAATTCTAAACTTCTCTCAGCTGTCTTCAAATTAAAAAGATAATTGCCAAGAAAACAGACAGTATGTTTATCTTGCTAGAAACACGTGTTTTGTTTTTCAATCTGAATAACAAAATGTTTCCAATACTTAAACTCTGTAAAGCGAATTCTCATCAAATGAAGAAGTCATTTCTAGTAACTTCCTCATTACTTTCTACTGGCAGCTGTTAAGCACACCAATATTTCATTAGCTGGGTGCTTAAGTGCTGGCTACTTCCTGAGGTGTTAAACTTACAAAGTGTAGTAAGGATATTACAGCTCCTAGAGAACAAGCCACATCAACAAGAACTTAGAAATCACTTGCACCAAGAAGTGTAACATTTTTCACCTACTATTAGATTATGCTTGCCCCTTTTTTGAATAATATGTCATATCTTACTTGTTTTCCTTTTGTGTGATCAGGAGATTTTAAGTGTTGCTGGACAGAACTGTGCAATGCAGGAACATAGACACTGCAAGCACTGCAGTGAACAGTCTCAACTTTCATCATATGGTCATCAGCTGTAACCCCTGTCAAAGGAGATGAACAAATCATTAACACTAAATCAAAATTTGGCTCTCTGAGGGCAATATTGGAAGGGGAAATTTTTCACTCCAATACTCCAACTTCACCTCTTTACCGACTACATGAGACCCAGGCAAAGTACAAAAACAGCATCTATGTTCAATCAACAATAACCAATACCCCTAAAAATACACATTTTGATTCAGCAAACAAAGCTTGACAGAAGTAATTGCACTTATTTTACCCTTTATAGAAAGTACTTTACTTCCTTGCCCTCCCTCACCATCAGGAAGAATCACAAGAATCCAAGTCCTCTTGCAACTTTAAATATTAGCTTGGTAACAGAACATTCTCATCACAAAGGAAAACAGGGCCTCCAGTACTTAAGAAAAGTAAAAAAGAGTATGTGGGATTCTTAAGATGTTGCCTATATCCATTTTTAAGTAGCTTTTAGTATTTAAGTTCAAATTAAGACAACACTGAAACAGTTACTGCCTAAAATAAAGGTATTCAAAGATGCCTCCTCTGGTTGCAGCCCATATTCTGAAATCCCTCGAGCAAAGAATGGGAGGATATGGCACAGCAAGGCAGGGACACTTGAAATGCTCCAGAAAACTGACTGTAGGGCAGCCAATGGGAAAAAAATTCCAAGCTGAGATCCATCTTGAGCAACCAAAAAAATCCTTGAACTCCTTTTGCCACTGTCCCTCCAAACCACTGCAACTCTCCTATTTGCACTTTTTCAAATCCTTATCATCGTATCTGACCACTATCACCTTACAGCTTTATTACACTCTTTCAATCTACTGCATCCACCTGTTGTCACTCCTCCTTTTATTGGATGAGACCATGGCAAAGCCCACAGAATTGCTTGTGAAGTACCTAGCATGATGCAGACAAACAAGGTTTACTATCTCCTTGCTGTGCTTACATTCCACATTGTATCAGAAACAAAGCAAGGAATCTCAATCAGGTCCAGAAAGAATATGAAAACTAACTGTTTTAATCCATTTTATCAAATTCAAAGAATGAAAGAAGAAAAAGACCAGGAGAGCTCCACATTACTCACCTTCCATTATATCTTTTTCAGCAGCTTGGGAATTTTCTGTTTGGTTACTTGTCTGCTGCTTACGCATTGCTGTCTTCTTGAATTTATTCACCATACACTCCTACGGGGGAAAAAAGTTGTAAATACCTATGATGTACAATTGCTTACATTCCAGTATTAACCCAGATTTTAAAAATATAGTTTATAACAAACAGTAAACAATTGCTATTAGGTCTTAAGGCACTATTTTCAACTGTAAAAGTAACACTACTTTAGACACTTTGAATTTGTTTCAACTTTTAGCAGTATGCACTGCACCAAAAGCCATCTACAAAAGTATTAACATAAGATAAGCATATTTTGAAAATAAATGGTAAATTGTAACTATATTCTCATGTAAAAATATTATCCAGATCAAAAGCAGCTGTCTTACATGAAGAAATTCCATCACTACTTTGTCAAATTTGGTTTGCTTCTGTATATGATCCAACGTCTCCTGGTGAGCTGCACTCTCCAGATGTGACTCAATTTCTTTTTCTTCAAATGTTCGAAACTTGCAAAACGAGCAAGTAAATGCCATTCTATCAAGAGAAATAAATTAAATATTACTATTAAAACTCCTCAAAACTATGACATCTGACAAACTTAATCAGAAAGGGAACAGGAAAAGCATTCTTTGAAGAAGCCAAAGTGAAAAAGAAATGGAAAAAAAAAAACGCTAAAATTTTTCCATTATAAAGGATAAATGCTACAAGAATCACATATGAATCAGGCCAGTGTCAGAGTAACAAATTATCTGTTCAGGAGACAAAAACTGTTGAAATCAGAAGTCAGGCATTTAAAAGCCACATTATTCTATGAGTTCATCTATTACAGCTCTCTACTTCCTGTCACCTTTTGTAAAACATCTTGTAGAGAATCACAGCCTGGCCAGACCATGAATTCCTAATGTTATGTCATCAGAAGTCATTTAAAGCTCATTTTCCATACAAAAGCTATATAATCTTTGTAAGGAAATATAATCTCCTCAGTACAATGAGGAAAAGTCACTAATCACTAGCCAGGATCATATACTGCACTGACACCGAACAGTTTTGTACAGTGCAGCCACTGGGCAAGTCTAAGAAAGTTACAAACCTATGTACTTAATTTTGCTACAAAACAATTGACCACTGATATACACAAACACACACACATATAAAACCAGAATAAAATCAATTTCTAACAGGGGAAAAAAAAAGTGTTCTTAGAGAGGCATTAAGGGCAAGAAAAACGGTGTACACAACACAAGTTACAGCACAAACCTGTATCCATCGCCGTATTTTTCACTGTTTTTTTCCCTTCTACGTCTTTGCTTCTCTCTTCTTGCCTCAATCCGCCGCTTTTCTTCTTCCTCACTCTTAGCTTCTCCTTTGCCATCTTAACATACAATTGTAGGATTAGAAAACAAATCCAAACCAAACAAACAATGGCAGAAGTACTGTCTTCCCTGTCTCCTCCACAAACACTTTAAAATGCAGAGAAAGATCCAGTATCAACATGGTTTGACGGCTTTCTTAAATGTTCTGAAAGTTTTGCTTTGTTTTCCTCCTCTAAAGACAACCAATTTAAACACTTGCTTTCAATTTTGTAGCTAAGGGTTTACACTCCAGTTTACAGTCATAAAAGAAATTCAGAGTTAAAGCAACCCCTTCCCTGTTGTGCCTAGTTATTAAAGTGCCTCTTCAAGTAAAAGACCAGAAGAAGGTAACTGGAAACGGATGGGGAAAAGCACATTGTTTTAAATTTTCCCATGTTTTTAGAGCACCACTGCTACAGTCCCCCTACTAAAAGAAAACTATCTAAAGGCTGTCTTTTCTTTCTACTGAGAAGGCAGTTCCCAACACCAAAAGCAAAGGTTCTCATCAAAGAGACAAGACAGTGCTGCTTCAAGATATGGTACCTAAACTGAAATTCAACAACTTTATTATTTTTCCTCAGTAGACTTCTCTTGGTTTCACAGAATACTCCAAAGATTTTCAGCCAAAGAAGTAAACCAGTTAATGGGGCAGGGAGGGAGAGACAAGGACAGATAGATTCACCAGACAACAAAAATCCCAACCAAACCTTCAGAGAAGAACTTGATTAAATTACCACCTGGCATGTAAGTGAAAGTGTGAATGAATAAATGAATAGAATTTAGCTCTACAACATTTAAGACTTTCAAGGACAGTGACTTTTTGTATAAGTGCACCTATGCTTGTATCTCTTATTTCTGCTTTAGTAGTCTATAGACAAAGGGAAACAATTAGAATATTATCTAGTGGGTAGTTTTAGACCAGAAAAAAAGACGATCACCTTTTTTTCTTTTACAGTTCAACCTCAGAAGAGAGGTCAGCCTCCAGGAAATCTACTCCATCCAAACAGCAACAGAAACGAGCATACAACAGCATCATGCACAAACACCAAGACTAAAAAACTCTGTGGATCAAGAAGTGTCACTGAATACTGAAAACATTTTCTTAACTAACAGCTCCTGATTATCCCAAGGTTTATAATTTTGTAGCAAAGAGTTTCAAAATTTACTGTGATCCAGAGAGGAGAAAAACTCCTGTCCACGAGACTATTTTTTAAAAAAATCAAATTGAAAACAAAAAACCAACTACCTACCCCACAGAGGCAATTCCCATACTGATCTCAGGATTTAAATTTCATTTAGTGGATTACCACCAACCCTGGAAATAGGCAAAGGATCACTTGTTTTACTGCTGTAACAATCATCTGGTATGATATTCTCTGGCATGAAATGGCCTCTATTTTGACACTCAAGCTCACAAATTGGGAGTGCCTGTCCTGTCAGAAGCTGGGAAATGGAGACCTGAATCTATATACAAACAGAAAAAATTCCTCTTTCCTTCAGTGCACTTATGCAAACTTTTAAAACAAAAAGAAACCCAAGCAATTTAAAAATATTTACTATTATTTCAAGAAAAGAAACACTCATTTGCTACAAATTTCCAGCCCTTCTTGCCACCAAATGAGACTATGTCATATGCAATAGGGCAGCATACAAGGAAAGGGGGACTGAAAGTAATTTCAGTCTTATCACTACATTTCTCTTTCTATGTGAAAATTTCCCTTTCTATGGGATCACTACAGTTAATACACACTTGAACTGAATTTATGTAAACTAATAATAAACCTGCTTCATTAAGACTGTATATGAAACAAACCCCACATTCCTGACAGCAGCTCTCCAAGATAACTGAATCTACTTTATTAGAAGTGACTCACCTAGGGTTTAAAGGTGAGGTTGATCAGTTAGTGGGATAAATAACAGGATATGGGTGAGGAACCAGTGGGACAAACAACATTCAACCAATGGAATGGTAGCAAGTATAGAAGACCATAATTTTTTTTTTCCCAAAAATTAAAAAAAAAAAAAAAAAGGCAAACAACAATATATTGAAATTATTAGAGAGCAGAGACACAGGTAAGTATGAAAAAAACAACCAAGCAAGGGATGGACGTCACAACCAACCGTATTTCCACAGCCTAAATTTTTTAACTCTTCAAACAAAAACACGCAGCAATGCTACCAAGTAACTATTAGAGGTAATAAATACAGGCTTACAAAACGTATTCTCTCAAAGTCTCACAAACAGAGTACCTATAATACCTTACCTGACAAAGCAAACTGACTTACCTCCAAAAGTCTGATATCCAAGATCATAAGCATCTCTTGTAAAGTCTTCATATATAACAACAGCACCACTTGTATCAACTTCAATTTCCTAATAAAGTCAAATCCATAAATTAAAAAAAGCCATTCGAAATCCAGAAAGGCAGCATAATTTACATTATTTCCAATGATCTGTTACTTGGTATTTTTTAAATATGACAATGAAAGAAAGTGAATTGAGTATCTTGCTGAACTCAGTGTACAAATACTTCCAGCTCTGCATTTCTTTGTAATGCCTTGAAGCCTCAGTGAATAATTTTCACAATCAAAATTGTTTGCTATATAAATATTTTAACTTCTAATCCAGACTTTTACTTAGTTGAGAAGGTGTTAATACCCTCACTCAAAAAGAAGGGAAATGACATTCCAGTCTTGCAACATTAAACCAGGAGATTATATATATACACATATATACCTGCTCAGCTTACTAGTAACATTGTTCCATTGTGTTGCAACTGATCTGCCTGAAATGAATCTTCCTACCCTATCAGAGAGTATCTTTTAAGTCTTTTTATCTATCTATTACTTTTTTAATCTACCCTCTCTCCTCCATGTGTTTTTTCTTAGCCACTCCTCCTCACTTCTGTTCAGTGATGCCCTTTGTACCCACCCAAGCAGATCACAGCTGCATGAGCTCAAGCTGTCTACCTGCAGCAAGATCAGAAGTGTTCACATGAGAGCTCTCTTGGGCATTACAAGAACAGGTAGGGTCTATAAATACACCTTAAAGTTCACTTTCCAGGCTATGGGCACAAGCTACATCTTTCTCTCAAAATCAACTGCCACCAAAATAAGACAGTTTTAGATAAAGTGAAAAATACCCAAAATCACATTTAGAAAAACTTGTATAGTTTAATGTTCAATTTGATAACTCTCGCTTAAGAATTATTTGTCTTAAGGTATACTATGCAAACTTCTCAAAGAATCAAAACATTTTCCAGTTGTGCAAATCTTTACCTCTACAGCAGAATCCTGGTAAGATGTCTTCGTGTCTATTAATATAAAATGAGAAACAATGCAAAAATGCTGTCACTGACAATTCGTTTTAAGACAGTAAGATATTTAGGAAAAAAAATCAGCTTGTTATGCGGGGAAGATTGTCTACATTTACAATTTATCCCAGTTCAGTAATATTATTAAATGTAAAATCAGTT
The DNA here is from genome assembly GCA_013400435.1 of Pycnonotus jocosus. Lineage (NCBI taxonomy): Eukaryota > Metazoa > Chordata > Aves > Passeriformes > Pycnonotidae > Pycnonotus > Pycnonotus jocosus. Next base: position 148,725 of record VWYP01006743.1, read on the forward strand.
ATCCTTAGAAATATGAAGTAAACACTTTTAGAAGCAATCACCTATATCTAACTCCAGTACAAGAATTTCAGGGCTGAAAGGATAATATAATTTTGAGATATATTTTCATTCATGAAATAGATACTGACTGCATCAAAGTTTCTGTTAGTTGTCACCAGCTTTCAAGTTTTCAACTACCTGATACTGCTTAGGTCTTTCAGTTCAAGTTTCTGAAACTCTGTTAAACTACTCAACATTTTCTTCCCCCAGTCTCAGAGCCACAGGAGAGGCTGCATTCTTGCAGGCACTATGTATTCCACTTCCCGAAGTAACACTAATATTATGTATTGGCCTTGGGATTGTGGAAATCAGTGAGGGGGATGAGAATAAATTAGAAGCGTTCTGTCTGAACATAGCTTAGAAAAGAAAATGTGCAGAAGTACTGAAAGAACTTGGATGTGCATTTTGGAGAGCCTTTCCATCACAAAGCTGGCGAGACCACCACTAAAGCTCCCTACACAAAAGGCAGAGGAGTGTGTTCCATACAGCTAGTTCCTGGAATTTGTACAGTACTCTTGATGAGGGAACAGTTATGTAATACACAGTAATGTAACCAGAATAACAAAATCAAACCCAGAATTTATGTCTTAAAGTCTCTGCCAAGTATGTGCATTTGCCTTGCAAGCTATGAGCTATGTCAATTTTAAACAATTTTCACAGGCAATTTGAAACCAAACTACATAAAACTCTGCAGATCAAAATTACTAGGAAATCAAAAGCATAAAAATTAATATCAGACTGCTGTATACACTGTTCACAATACATAATACTCAAGTCTACATTCTCTAAAAGTGAGTAATTTATTCAAACCTCACTAGTGACTTTTTCCTCCAACTTTGACTGCAATACAAAAATTTAATATTAGAGTTGCAGAATATCTTTATGGAAGTTAAAGAAACCAAGTATCACTAACACAATTTGCATTTTGTATTTATAGTTTATCTATCTCATTTACAGTTGTTCTTGCCATTACAGCATTTCATTTACAAGTGGGAGCAATCTGTTTCTGCCTCTCATAAATTATTCTGTACCAGTTTTTGCCATTTTTGCAGCTCCCTCATTTTCTCTCTCCTCTTCACCCACGCCTTATATCTTTATCTTAACTGCATCACAGCTGATGCACTACTTTTTATATCCAAAGAATTTGGACAGCAGAGCCCAGGCTCATACAAAAGTACACTTTAGTATCTATCAGGCATTGTCTCTTCAGATAACTTAAGCTCTGACATTACTTTTAGTGGTGAAAATTTGCCTCCAGGAAGTATCAACATGAAGTCTCAATGAGATAGTCTTCAATGGTACACATCTGAACACATCTAAATATTCAGTATCATTTAGCAAATTATCTTTGCAGTAGAAAAGTTAGACATGTAAATTCCTAAAATCCACTGTGGACTACCTGAAAGGCAGAAAATGAAAAATTACAAAACAGCACATACAGCCCTCCTTCTGAATATTAAAACTAAGTAATTTCTAATGAATAAAAAAAAAATCAGTAATTTCAACTTAAAATATTTGACACTTGCTACTTACTGGGTGATTTTTTCTGGCTCAGCTTCAAAACAGGCTTTGTCATTTTGGGTTTCTTGATAAATGTCCCACCAGGTTTGTTATATGGCTGTGGTATCATTTTTCTTTTTATTCCTCTTGCAGCAACGGCTGCAGGACTGGGTTTGTTATGATAATCAACGACAATCCCAGGTCTGTGCATTCCGCCAAAGTCTCCCATAGGCTGAAAATTTGCAAAATCAAGAGGAAGGTATTAATACATGAAAGCATTGTCAATAAAACAACTACTTGGTACAATATGACTGTGACCTTAACTAAAATCTGTGTTCTAGAGCAAAATGTAGAAGGAAACTTAAGCTCCTGGTCTGACGTTTGTTTGTGCAATGGCTTTGTGGGTGTTTGTCCAGTAGAACGAATACTGTATACACTGTGTTTCTGCTTATTCAGAACCATTGTCCAGGCAATGAACAGATCTATCATATCTCAGCCTAACATCTTGGCTCCTCTCTTCAGATTCTCTAGATAATGAATTCCATCTCCCTCTGGGAAAAAAAAAAAACAGAGCTTAACAGCTCAGTTTTCAACACTTGCAAAAAAAGAAGAAACTTTAAAAAAAAAAGCTTTCCTGCTTTGCATCTTACACTAAATGATATAGTAGTGATCTGAAAACTGAGCAAAGAAGGTTGGCCAGTGTGGAATACTGATTAACTGAAGGAAGCCCATTGTTTTATCTACCTTTCCACTGAATTCAATAAAATCAGAATTTTTAAGTAGGGCCTGGAGAGAGTGATACAAAAATGCAGCGATAGGAATGAAAATTCCATTGAAAGACTAAACCTTTCAACTATTTCTAAAATTATATACAGTCATTTATGGACACTTGTATATGAAAGTTACCTCTGGGAAGACACAGAACACATGAGTAATCTGAAGAGGGGAATTTAGGTAGCTGGAACATTTTCAAAAGTGCTAACATACTTATTTACTTAATTACTTGATTAATAAAGGGCAGAAGAGAGCCCACCGACTGGATGAGTGACTTGGATAAGCAGAAATATATGTCTTTCCATGAGAAGAGAACTAATATTACACTGTCAAAAGAACATCAAAATAACTTCAAAACACCTATGAAAAGTATGACTTTTTAAAAGCAGATTTTAAATGACAGACAGAATGTACCAAAATAGGCACTTTCCATAATCAGAAGTCCATGCACAAGTTTTCCATGTTAATTTATTTAGTTAAGATAGCTACAAACTGCCTAGCATGTGCATTTACATCAGACATAAATTTGACATGAAGTACACACTGGATAATTTCAAATTCAGGGTATTTTAAACAGACAATCTACCTATTAAAGGTGCAATGCATTTTACGTATGGTAAGTTGTCTAGCCTTTACGTTCTCCTCTATTACATAAAAGACTAAAAGGATCAATTTCAAAAGCAAAATAAAAAAGAACTCAGTTGTAACTCTTTACAAAGCTTTCAGATCTAAATGAGTTCTGTAAGGATGGCATAAAGGTTTAAGAATGTAACATTTTCAGCCTCACAAGCAGAGAAATGAAGATTAGAATCTTTTTCTCATACCATGCTACATGCTAGCTAACAGCCATGTGCAAATCTGAGCTAAAAGTTGAATATGGCAACTACAATACTCAAGAATGCTGCAAAGTAGACTTTCTGGAACAAAACCACCACACAAGTGAAGCATATAAAAAACCCAGTAAAAATAATCTTCCTCTACACTTCAAGCTACAACAAACTGTATAGTTTGAAATTAAAGATTCATTTCCCAAAGAAATACAGCACACTCAGGAATTTTAAAAGTAAGTTACACCTAGAGGCACAGGCAGAAAGGTGTTCACTGAATATTGCGTGCTTAAACAAAAATCAAAACTGAGATTATAAAACCAAGACAAAGGGACACCATCAACCTAAGTTAGTATTTTTGTCAGGTTTGGGATTTTTTTATTCTCTTCTGCTGTATTTTTTTTGCCTTCGCCTACTTAACATCAAGCTTTACTACCTCAAATTGCAATCCACTATTTTGCATGCAGTTAATCATGATGTTTCTTGGACATGTACTTTTTACATCCTACACTGGAGAGGAATCCACTGAGAAGCACTTAAGTCTTCAAAATGAATACAAGTAAGAGGACTAGGCACACTGGGTGGGAATTAATTTCAATTCTATGAAAAGACCTTATTTCAAGTTGATGATGCCCCTTTAACCATGCTTTAATTCTGAGAAAGAATCACTGTAACTGCTAACCACTCACCTTTGCCATTTCCTCCCCATCACCCTTCCAGTAAACAAGTCAGAGTAAGAATTAAGTTTAAAAGAAGACTTGATGTTTGATAAAACATGTACTCAGCATATTAAAGAATTAGCTAAACTTTTCCCTTTACACGAACCAAGAACTGCTCTAGCGTTCGCAACCTGGGTTTTATTTTTTGCTTATACATTGCACCTTTAACCTACTCAAAACTTCAAAAGACTTTGAATTCAACTTTTACAATATTCAAAAATTTCCCCACCAGCAGCAGAAATGCTAGTGTTTACAAGGAAAAATGAAGTCCTTTTAATCCCTTTTAGACCAAACCTACTACTTTTATCTTCACCTTTCAAACAAAAGGAGAGATTTAACAAACCTTATCATCTAGTCTATTACCCATTACTTTCAGCAGAAAGAGGGACTGGGTTCTACTTGAAGACAGCTTCAAAGGGATAAACATTGTCAACCACGATAGTTTGCTTGGACAAAACCTCCACACTGTACTGAACAGTGTGTTCATTTTAAAGCAGTGGTCTTGAAAGGGTTTAAAAGAGTGTCTAGTGAAAAGAATCTGAAAAGATTCTGTACTTACTCCTCGGCCTCGGCCTCTGCCTGTTGATGGTCCTCCAAAAGCATCATAGTTTCTGCTTCCAAATCCACTTTCAGGATAAGCAGGCGTTCCTCTCCCCCGAGAGCCTACAGGTGCAGGCTTCATATGGGGTGAAGAAAAACTGCTGTAGGAAGAGTAACTCTCTCTTCCTCTGTCCTCCATAAACCCAGGCCTCAATTTTGAACGGGAGTAAGGTGCTTCCCAGCTAGACCCGCCCTGGTTTCTACCTCCGAAAGAGTCAAGGCTATTCCGGTAGGAGTTGTCAAATCGACCACCATAACTACCTCCGAAGCGGCTTTGTTCGGGTTCATTATAACCATAGCCAGATCTGTACAGATCTCGCCCACCCAGAGAAGACCCGGAGTCGTAAGACTCATAAGGTCCAAACCTGGAAAAGTTGCACAGTGAGGAGAAAAAAAAGTAAGCTTACTAATGTTATACATTTCAAAAGACAAGTTATCAGTTGACATTTATCAACTAAAATCAATTTATTACTATACTGATCTGTACAGTTGTGTTATTGTTTAATCTTGATTAGGGCTGGGCAATTCACACTATGACCAGACAGAAAGCTATCTGAGCCATTTTTGCTACAAACAATTCTAAAGTTCAATATACCTGAACTTTGTTTACTTAAATTTTCAGCAACATTTATTTACTAGAACATTATTGGAGCCCAGCCCTAGTCTCACAAAAATAATCACCTGCAGACATTCAAAGCCTAGTCAAACTCCCCTTTCTTCAAAATCATACCCTCACAGTCTAACAGTTAAACAGCAGTTAAGAGGTGGCTTAGTTCTGAACTGGAAAAAAAAATTTTTTTGTTTTTTTTAGTGGTACAGTTTTGAGTTCCAAGTATCCCACAGTTCTCATTTTAAAGGAAAAATACACATGCTCTTCCATTCACATTTGTTCTTTCTGGAAATCTTTCTCCCTGTAAAATTCAGTCTCACAATCAAAGAAGTTCATGGTCTTCAGTGTATCCAGCTTTCACTTGCAGACCATTAGGTCTAGCAACTCAAGATGTTGAAAGCCTCCCCAATGCATGCACAGTGGACAAAAAATAGTCCTTGGAATTTCAGAGTAAAGCAACAAGGAGCTAAAATCTTCAGCTATTTATCAAGAGTTTGCTTTGTCTGAGACACAGGCAGTGTCAGGCTAGAAATCAGTATTGGTAACTACTTGGAAGGGAAACACATTAGTGTCCCTGCAGGGTTATAACAGGATGATTGAGCAGCTGGGAAAGACAATCCCTTCACTGACACAATACAACCTCCAAAAGACTCAACTTACTAACTGTATCTACAGTAAACTGAATGCCTTCATTTTAAAATCTGTTCATCTCAGAAGACTCAAAGATACACAGAAAATGACACTAGAAAAAGTCCATGCATATTAGGTTACATAGCAAGAGACATTTTGGCGTTCAAGTAGCCATTCAACCTCCATCATATGCAGATTACTATATGGTAGGTACAGCTCATTCCTGAATCTCTGCTCAGACTTTTCAATCAATATTAATGTTCATTATTAAACAAGTTATGCTTAACTAAAATGCTTAATAGAACCGAGCAGCAAGACACAACACTTCTCCAGCCTCCCTGTTTAGTACTGTCCTTCCCCAGTGGCACCACAGTGACTACAGACAGGAACCACACAGTAATCTGGCAACAGCCAGACAGAAATTCAAGGGCGCACACAAGAAAACCATCAGATTATCTAAGTTTTCTTCACATTTTATCTTCTCCAAGATAGAATCACTATTCTGAAAAGCATGCTTCTTTGAATACAATATCAAGACCTAAATCAAATCAGCTGCCCCCTATTGTTTTTATCTGAAAGAGCAAATAGCATCCTAGCATTAAATACACAACTTTAAGACCACTGCATCAGAATTTTTAGTTTTAGACTAATCCATCTTACAAAGCAGCCAGAACATGCACACAGTTTCAAGTGTAATCAGTACCTTCCAATGAAATAATCTGGACATGACTTTCAGATTCAATAGCAAGATCACTTGGGCACTGCACATTCAAACCAACGAACACATATCCTAAATGTTCCTTGAAAACGGAATGTTGATAGATTCAGTCTAAGACACTAAACCAATTGGGTCTAGTCTGCTATGTCAGAAATGGTGCTCAGGCCAATCAGCTACAAATTGCTAGACAATACTAAAAACAAAACTTTGCTGTTTTCATTCAGACGCACTGTTTCACTGTCGAACTTTTCCACAAAAATGCTGATTATTACAAGAAACTAGCACTTACAGTTTACTATTTGCCAGTATTTATCAAACATGAAGACTCAGAATGGAAGTGTTCATACAAAATCGTAACAACATGCCTCAGGAACACTTAAGTTAGAAGAGTGATTTAAACTTAAATTGGATTTGATCAATTCTTGGGACAACTGAAGGATTATTTTACCTGTTACCACCACCACCACCTCCTCCACCTCCATGACTCTCCATCCCATAGGACTGGTTAAGGTAAGAGTCCATGGATCGTGGGCCACCATAGCCTCCATGCCCATAATCCCGGTCCATGTCTAAAAAAAGAGCAGAAAAATGTTTATAAAGAAAGCAAGTGAGGATTTTTATTAAGTAATCTAGCTTAAATTCTTAAGTAAAAGGTTTACTCTTTGCCACGGTGCTTACAAACAAAATACAAAACTGACAGCTGCAAACCAATTCTGACACTGTGCTTAGAGAAGCCATGTGTCTTTGTCATCATCTGAGCACCTCTTGACTGGGATCAAGTTCCTAATTTTTTCCAATAGTATGTAACTCAGGATTATTGTTCCATCAGCTGGAATCTTCATAAATTAAGATAATTAAATGAAGATACCTGATGTAGAATATGTCTGAAGTTGTAGAGAACTAAGACCACTTCCAACGCTTTAACAACACAAAGAGCTCACAGGCATCTGCTCTCTCTATCCAATGCCCCAAGAAACCTTTGCTCATATTGAGAGACTCTGGGTCAAGGTTACAAGCTGTCGTGCTGCAGTGCAGGCTCTGTATTTAGGCTACAGTCAAATAGAAGACTTTTCTGCCATCTAGCACAACAAAAATCCACCCAAATCAGCACTGAGCTGCAGCTCACTAACTGCACTAAGATGCCAGTCTTTCACAGCCGAACCGATGTCACTTCCTGACATCTTGGTATCTTGTAATGAAGCCTGGCAGAAGAACCAACTTCCTCCTTAGCACTGGAAGGTCTGTGTAAAAATTCTGGGCAAATAATCACTCAAATTCAAAGCACTAAAACAATGCTGCAGATCTGCATAACGAGTATGACCCACTGTCTTCCTGTAATGTACACAATCTGCACTTCACTGGCATCCTGGAGACCAAAACTGCTTCCCAGTACCAACCAACACCAAGGTTTGAGTAATGGCAAGAAAACCTGGCAAGTCAAGATTCACAGAAAAAGTAACACAGAGAAGGAATACACAATGAACACAGGAAGGATAAAAATAAAACCAAGTAGCTGTTTACTCTGACAAGAGACAGTATTTTATAACATTTCAGTATTTTCACATGTAAACCACTGACTTTTCCAGGACAATTAGCTCTCTTGAAGTCACAAGAAGTCATCCCATTGAAAGAAATACAGCAACTCTGTGCATATCATTTCACAAAAAATAACTGCAGTGCTGAAAATATGTATATAAATTAGATCCTGTTTGTTCTTAGTTCTTGTTAGCACCACGTCATTGTGATCTACTTTCTTGTATCTATCAACAATGAGAACTCTGCAAAGGATTCAGCTGGCTGTATCACTTTTACACAGATATTCTTAGCATGCCTGAACAGAGACTCCAACACATAAAGACCTACTGCTGATTTTTACTCTACTGATCATAGGTACATTCTAAAAAATTAAAGATGATACTTCTGGGAAAAGAAAAAGAACTTCGAACATAGAAGCCACACTGTACCTTTCCATATTCTGAACACACAATAAAGATTCAGAAACCAAAGCACAAAAAAACCTTTTCAAAATACTAATCACCCATCATCAACTTAAATTGCAAAGTTACTGCAAAAAAAAAAAAAGCCTTGGATGAGGCTTCTAATAAAAGCATCTAATGTTCCTCTCTGGTGTTTCTGAATGATCTGCCACCTAGTCACCCTCAAGACTGTATACATAAAGATGCAGACCAGCAAAAAGAAAAGACAGTCAAGAAAATAAACTCAGTTTCACAGAAATTTAGACTGACCATGGGATTATCTAATCTCAGATCCAGGTTGTTAGTTTTTTTATACAGGATAACTAATGAAAAGACACTGACATTCTGAAAACTGACACACCTGACCTGAAAGCATCCAATAATTTAACTCAGTTTGACCTGCTACATATTATCTACAGGCCCTAAGATGGCACAAAATCAATGAGGTTAAGAGCTGAGAGCTGAATAAAGTCATCCAACAAGGAAGAACACAAAATACTGTCAAGATCCCTGCCACTGCAATGCAATTCTACCACAGCACAGGATGTAGGGACCAGTGTTATGCATATGCCATCAGTTCAGTATTGAAGAAATACATAAAAACTTTCATGTGTTAAGAACTCTTTCAAAAAGTGGTTTAAAAATTATCATTTTGAAATATATTTTTAGTCTAAAATTTTTAGCATGAAAGCAAACACTAAAATACGATTTACAGTCACTGGGTAACTGCTGACATCCACACTTGCTCAACACTCCTTACTCAGTTATGTTATATCACATCAGCAGTCTTGCTATAGAGCTATGCCAGTCCCTAAATCCGCAAATCCCTGCCTTCAGGACATCACCACCATCTCCTCCCCAGCAATGAACAACTTACTCATCCCTTTCCAGACTCACTGCCCTGCATGTACCTACACTGTAATACATTCACATTTGAAAATGGTTAACACAGGGCACAAAAGGTGCAAAGACATCAAGAGTGACGATCACTTGAATGATTTACTGCAAGAAACTGAAGGGAGTGAATGAAATTTACAAATAACAAACTGAAAAAAGATCCAAGTCACTTCTCACGAAACAGACGTGCAAGTCCTGAAACTGAGTTACAAATTACTAAAAATTAACAGGGATTTAAGACAAAAACTGGATAAATCAACTGACAAGAAATTCAAAGCATGGCAAGCACAGACGATGGCTTGGAAAGTCCTCAGGCTGCAAACCAGTGAAGGCATAAAAATATACCAAAGGAGTAATTGTACTGTGTGTTCCATGCCTCCAAACAGAGTGACATAGAGGATACTGGCGAGGTAGGACAGACACTTTTGACCTGATCTACTGAAGGTCACCTTATGATCTCCTTCCAACTAATTCCTTAACTGTTCCACACTGCTGAGCAGTTAATCTATCATTCCAACCACTGCCCTCCTGTTTCATTCATCAGCCGCAAACTTTACCAAAGATGTGCACATTTTGTACTTCATGCCCAGAGCCTGACAAAGAAACTGCATTCAAATTAACAAGTACAGTATTTCTTCAGGTATTAAACTTTACACTGGAAGTATGTTCTCCAGACAGGCTTTATCCTAAAAAGGGGGAAACATATAAGACAAGAGTAAATACTCATTTAGATAAACAAAAATAAAAAAGACTTTAGTGCAGTAACTGATTAATAATAACTGTCAGCACCAGTGGAGATGTAGAGAAGTTGCCTGTCAGTGCAGAGTAGATGTGAAATTCTTTCACATGCTAAGAGAACATGTGTTTAAGCACTAGAGAAAAAACACCAGGAACTGTATTCCAGTGTCTCAAACAAAAAATTCAAAAGAGTAGTAGCTCACTTAAGTTTAATAACTGCTTATCAAAGAAACCATTGAAGAAATATTATACCAGTGTATCTATGAAAACTACAGAATTAAAGAAATCAAAAAACAGTGGTCCGTATTTGCTCTTAAAGCTTAAAAATGAGAGAGCAGATCTCTGAGACAAAGACATTATCAAAGCATTTGAAACAAAGAATTTATTAACATAATAAATTGGGTTTTGGCATCTGCAGCTTCTTGCATAAATACCCTGTGTATGAATGAGCCACTGAACTTAAGTACAGAAATAGAAGAAGTTGAAAAGAACTATCTGGTTTTTAATTTCTAGATCATACTTGTCTATTTGTATTGAAAAGAGGAGAGAAGAGCTACATCAAAGGCG
>VWYP01006743.1:162026-231132 GCA_013400435.1 Pycnonotus jocosus
CGGGCCGGCCACAGGGAGCGCGGGCCCGGGCCCGCCGCGCAAAGCGCCGCGCGCGGGGCCTGGCTCGGCTGGGTCACGAGGGAGGCTGCGCGGCGGCCATTTTGAGCCCTGGCAGCCGCCATTTTGTGTCCTGGCGTCAGGCCGTGTCATGCTTGAAGTCGCTGCAGGACGAGGAGTGGCGAGACATCCGCACCATCACCCTCCCACACACGCCCAGCGGGCCCTGGGGAAGTGGCTCAGAATACGCTCCCCTGAAGCCAGGCGGTGCCTGGCGGGACTGAGCCCTCGGTGGCATCTCTGCAGCCGCACAACCCTGGGCATGAGATGCCCTGTCCGTGGACCCTGCCAGTTCCGGGTGTGGACTGCTGCTGTGTTACGCAAACCAAGTGGCTTTGCGAAATAAACCGTTTGCTTAAGAAACGCCCTCTGTGATGCCTCCCTTTGATGGACCTAACAACACCAGTTTACCTAAGGGAGAAATTCTTTACTGCATGGGTTATGAGATCGTAAAACAGGTTGCCCAGAGAAGCTGTGAATGCCCAGTTCTGGTGACACCACCCCTGGCACTGTGCAAAGCCAGGCTGGATAAGGTTGAGCAACCCGGCCTAGTGGGAGGTGTTCCTGCTCATGGAGACCGAGGAAGGGGGGGGGCGTAGGGTTGGGACTAGATGATCCCTAAGATCCTTTCCAACTCAACATTCTATGATTCAGTAATTCTGTGAGGCATCAGTCCACAGATAAAGTATTTTGTGTCTTTAACAGCCTGCACTGAAACACTCAAAATGGGTAATGTTGAACACAGACTTCATTTGAGGTTAGTTGAAAGGTAACACTGTGCTGCTCTACGCAGCCAAAAGATTTGAAGAAACAGACTTTGCCCAGACACATGATCATGTAAAAAATCCTCAACGACCTGTGTGAAGATCACATGAGGAGTATGCCACTCCTTAAAGTTCCTTAATGTGTTATACAACCCTGAAAGGAACAAAAGGCGGGGGGAAGAAAAGAAAAAAATATATTAGATGGTAATGAGCAGATCTGGTACAGAAAATATGGGGAAATGTCTCTGAGGACAGGCTGTGGGTGAATTTTCAGGCTGTGTAAATTGGCAAAGCCACTCTCTCATTGGGGTTTGATTTTGCCGAGGAATCAGGGATTCCTGCAGCTTTGGGTGGCTGTAACAGTTTCTCGCCGTCCGCGAAGTAACACAAGCTCCATTGCAGGCAAGCATGACTCGACTCCCGGAGGTGAAGAGTCCAAGATGAGGTGAAGCTCGATGCTGCGCCTGGCCGGGCACAGTTCCGCTGGCCGGGCTCTGGAGGGCAGCAGAGGCGAGCGCATCAGCCCCGCGCCGGGAGAGCTCTGACACCGTGGCCATCCCCCGCCAAGGAGAGCCCTGCCTTCGGCTTCTCATCCAAAGATACCGTATGTTTGGGCAGAGCGATGACTCCAAGGCGCAAATAACTCCTCACACAGACCTGCCCCCATCCCTCTACACATGCAGACCAGACAAAGTTTCTTGCACTGAGCGTGAGATTCATACAGCAGACGTTTTCCTAAATGTACGGGGCTGTACATCTCGTGTTTGTAACACAGCAACCTCTTTTCTGCAGCCTTTTGTGCAGTAATGGTCCAGCCTGATCTGTGCTTGGGAGTAGGCACATGGACCAGCACTCCTCTGCCCTAAAGCTCTGAAGGGAAGAAATCATGCAGGATAGATTTGTGATCAGTGCAGCTAATCCTTATTCAAAATAAACACAAAAATTCAGGAAACCTGATTCACCTGAATCAATTGCCATTAAGTCTCTCAAAGGTGAATGTTTTGGCTGTTTCTCTGGCACAAAACCTATTGAGAGACTCAACAACTGAAAGTCTCTGGTTGGCTATGCAGCTGTATGGAAAACCATGCTATGAAAGGCCAGTGTCCATAAAGGAGACAGAGGAGTCCTGCTTTATTCGAATAAAGGGAGAGAGTCCACTGGAGCACATGTCCTCAGGTTTTCTGTCTCAGTGTTTCAGAAGGTGCAGCCTCCTTTTATCCTAAACTCCCGGCTGCATGTTGCCCTCTTCCATTCTCCATTGCCAAAATACATATTTTTATGAGTCTCTTCACTATTCTCCTAAAGCACATCTATTCTGTGACTAATCATAAGCAAATTTACTCATTAGAGTATACTAGACTACCAAGAGTCACAGGGTTAAGCCTCTGAAATTTCTAATGTTAAAAATCTGAATCCACAAAGTCAGAAGCAGCCCCTGAAGAGATGAGTGATCGTTGAAATCAGCAGTTTCATATGGTCTTCAGGAGGCTCTGAATTGGGCCCATGCACACCATTTCAAGATTACTTAAAATTTGTATGCAACTCCTCAGTGTTCCTGTGAAAACTACTGCTGTCCTGTGTGTCCTTTCATGGTCTGAAAAAGTTACTGACAACAGAGGTGGTTGTTACAGAGACAGACATCTGTCAAAGAAATGAGGGTATGTGACAAAGAGAACACCTGATTATGAAAAATGTGGTCACATACAAAGAAGAAGTATAGCCCTGAAAACACAGAGGTTTATTTGGGCTTACTGTCCCAGAACCAGATGCTCAAGGAGAAGAAACTGGATCTGGGGGCAGATCCAGGTATAACATACAATTTTTTGGATTCAATACAAACAGGTCAGCAAAAGCGTATTATTTTAGACTTAATTATGATCAATGGGCCACTGTTGGTTTCAGACTTTTTAAAACAAAGGCTCCTTCATTCCTCCCTGCAGGACTCCCAAGAGGAAAAAAAAAATCTAAGCTAAGCAAAGTAAAACAAAATGGAGACACAAGAAGAGAAGGGGAACAGACCAGCATTGTACTTCATTTGTTCTCAATGATCAAAACATGAATGTTTCAGTTCAGTGTAGAATCTCCCTGTACAATCACATTCTGCTCTTGTATTCATGTTCTACTGCTTCCTTGGGTTTGTTTTCTCAGGTTTTTTTTTCTTGTGGATTCTTCAGAGCAGTACAGGGATAAGAGAACAGTAAGTGATTTTTTTTTTCCAAGAACAAACAGCAGCATGGTTACTGTGAAATACATTTCTTCTACAGTTCAGTGCTGTGACTACCCACACCCTCTCTTTCACTTCCCAAGTGCTGTGTTTTCCTCTGCCCTTTCTTTAAGAGCATTGTCTAAAACCTGAAGAAATTCTGTCAAATAACTATCAATTGCTGCTAACAGTGATTAGCAACCAGGTACCAACAATTGTGAAGGCCTAACACTAAAACAGTTTAATTGCAGCAGAGTTGATTTACATCTCACTGAAAATAAGGGAGAGGGTTCTTCTGGCTTTTGATGAAAACTGTCTATTAACCCTGTTCAGAGCACGTGTGACTGATATAATGTGTAAAGCTACAAGGGCACATCTCTCCAACAGCACATCTCTCCAGTGCCATTAAAGCAGTGTTCACAGCAGGGATATATACATATATTTAACCTGGATGTCCACTGACACTTGACATTTTCAGGAAGTAGCCTTCTTTGCATTTTAGGATGATGGGGACTAGGGCAGGAACATGAAAATTACATTGATTCTTTCTAGAACATGAAATCTAATCCCCTTTATTTCTTCGTAGATATTAACATAGAAGCAGATCTTTCCTTCCCAGCTTCACAGAAGAACCATGGTAACCATCCAGAGCCACACTGATTTCAGGGCTCTTATGTCTGTCATTACAGCATAAATCAGAGCTGTAATATGGATTTCCAAAGCTCAAATATGCTCTCTGAATATATATATTGAGAACATAAGCATAAAAGATGCCCTAAAATTCAGCAAGAGGGACTGGAAACATCCTAATGCAGAAACTAATCATGCTATCCTTTCCTCTGGGGAAAAAAACCCACTTAGACTATAGATTAAAAATCAACCAAACTTAACAAACTTCTTTATGTAGCTCATTTACAGGAAAGACTAAAAGCCCTCAGATGTGCCATAGCACAGACCTGCTGGAGCTTGCACACTGCATGGCCCTGCTGGAGCCTCATCAGCATCCCACTGGCAGCAGTGGGTATTTGCCAGAACCAGTCATTGCTGTAACTCTTGGGCCACAGTACAACACTGAAGTCAGGGTAACAAAACCCATCTCAGGTTTTGGGTTGGTTTTTGCCATGCTTGCCAACAGCTGCTTAGCTGGGAATAGAGGGAGGATATCAGCTTCATTATGACACAGCCTCAGAGGAGAAAGGACATTTGCAGAACAACTTCCTAGTAATTGTCAAATTATTAGTGAAGTGTTTTACTTTTCTTGAATGCAAATACAGAAAAATAAGCAATTATGCTTATTGCTTTTTATATCTACAACTTCCTTTTACTTTACACTCCTTGGGGTCCAGCTCTAGTTATTATCTAATCATGCAGAAAAGTGCTGCAAGAGCTGTGTGGGACTCTGCTCAGGCTGTTTGCCCTATGGCTTCTACATTGGACGAGTCAGAGCTCCCTGCCCTAAGCAGGGACAGAACTGGAGTTGTTATGGCTCTTTCCCTCTCAGTCAGCCCACTTATCTCTTGGAGCATTTCTTTCAGTTGCTTATTACATGCCCATTTGCTCCCATGTTAGAGATGCCTGTATCATACCTCTTCCTAACTGTCTCTTTCCTTGAAAAGAAAAAGCACCAAACAAGACAATAAACTAACACAAACATACATATTCATGGCCAGTATTTTTCAACCCTTCTGTATAGGTAATTCTGTATCAGAAAGAGCACAAACCCAGCTCCTTTTCTTTCATGCTGCAGTAGGCTTGGATGTGGGTTTCCTACAGGAACAGTTCACAGAGGTACAAGACTGCCCATGTGCCTGTGCTTCCTTCCTCAAAACTGCCATGAAGTCACAGAGACTTTAAAAATACATTAAAAAAGAGGGGGAGAAAAACAAAAAAAGTTTGAATGTGTGTATATGTATTTACACTTGCAGGCCACTTTCTGAGCCTTTGCTCTTGAGTTTTATTCTTGCACTTTTCAGTGTGACTGAGCAGTGTTTTTTCTCATTTTTAATTTATACTTTTTACTGTTACTTAAAGCTCAAATTTTCATGCTCCCTTGAGTCAGACTGCAGAGGTGTACAGCAAACTCTGGTACAAGACTTGTGATAGAATCACCAGAATGCCAGCATATGATTTGACATAACATTTCACATCTTTTTTTCTGTGTTTCCAAAGTAGTTCATGCCAGGAACAATTTCCACGTGGCCCAATACATCCTGCTATATGAATGCTCAGCATTTTTTCCCTTAAATTGTGTTGGTGAGTATTACTGAAGGACCTAGAAGGATTTTTCCTATAGTGCAGGAAGGGAAAATTGCCCTGTGTTTTTGCTGGGTCTATGTGTACATCAGTGTGTGTATCATGGAACATGTAACAGTTTCTTTCCAGGTTACTGGCATTTTATAGGGAACTGCTGCATAGTTTTATGAAAATACGGCACATATGCAAAACACTTTAAAAAGTGTAAGGGAAGAAAACAGCTACAGCTTCTTTCTCACACTGCATTCATGCTTACTTCCCATGCACTTCAAGGATGATAGAAGTTTCAGCAAACCCTTTACTGTTCAAGGCTCATAAAACTTACTGTTTCTGAGTCAGATTTTTTGTATGTAGTGCAACATGAAAATTTAATGCTGAAAATAATGATTCTCTGTGCTTCCCATGTTTTGCTTTGAATTACTCCACAGTAAGGAACCTCACATACAAATATTGTGGTTTCTGTGAAATGTTTGATGATTACACACTCTGTTAGCTCAATAATCGTGCTGGTTAATTCACTTTGGAGAGCCTTGTTCTGGAGACAGGATAGGTTTATTCACTGCAAAAGGTGGCTGCTCTGCCACCCTCCACGTGTCAGCAGCCTGGGCAGCAGCTCTCAGGGTGTCATGGATATGAGGGCCTTGGCACTGATGGAGGTCTCACATCCCCCCAGCTCTTCCCTGGGAAAAAAACTTCTGTTTATGGTCTGCAAATGACTTGTGCCTTGGTAACTCTGCCTGCTCTGCTCTGCAGTGCAGCTCTGCCTGCCAGTTTCTTCTGCTGAGGCCAAAGCAGCTTATCCAGAAAATGATAGAAAGCATCTGCTCATTAGCAGCTTTTCCTTCCTCCTCCTTTTGCACTGCACTTGTTACTCTGGGTCTCAAGTCCTGGCATGAATGTTGAGATGCTCCGCAGAGCCTGAACATATTCATCAGTATGAGTATTGCAGTATCTGTCAACATTTCCTCCACAATATTTGAGAGGACTTTGAAAACAGTGCTGGCTGTCTCTCAAAAATCCTTGTGAAACATGGATTTCACTCACCTCTGTGCTCCAGGGTCATATATTTGTTGGCCATGTGGTTCCAGTGAGATTCATCATCTGTGGTCCCAATCCAGAAACACTTTAAGTGCAGATAACCTCATCTAACCACAACTATAGATCCTAATGTGGGTGCACAACATGGTTTTTCTGCACAAGTGCACAACTTCCTCCTTTTTGGGGGCCTTTAAAAATCTTAATCTTTAATACATTTTATGTGCAGTCACACAAACAGCTAAATCAGCACTACTGACAGGAATTTCTGAGAGAGGGCAGGAGTGAGTATTGTGGTGATGGGGGATTCAAAGGCAGTTCTTCTCACCTATTTTTGTTACCAAGGGACCAATGCTGTTAGGTCAATGGATTCACCCCCTTCACTGCTGAGATTCCCCTGCACAAATCCCAGAAGTATTTTAGGCAGCGCTGGGAGGGAACTGTGAAGATTTGTATTTTAACCTTCTAAGCAGTGTACGTTAAGTATTCTTTGACAGAAAGGTCAAATCAGGATTCAAACAAGAAAGAAATACATACACTCCCCGCTCCTGTCAATGATTCCTACTCAGCTCAGTTGTCTCCAGCCATGGGCACTGGTGAACTGGTTTTGTTATGGGCTCTGAACCAGATCTAACCTGTGGCTGGGAGACACCTCTCTTCCTTTTTCTTTCTCCCTTCACAGTTATGACTCCAGCAACTACAGGCAAACTAACAGAGAGCTACAGTGTGAGGGATATCTGCTTGTGTGTTTTTCCATGAGCTAATAACCAAATGCAAGCATAGACATCTAACATAAAGTTAGGCCCAGAGACCCAGAACACCAGGATTAGTGCTCCATGAAGCAATGGGCTTGCCTTGCCTTCTGCAGCATTCCTGCACACAGAATACCAGGCTTTGGAAATGTATATACCATGGGCAAAGGCTCACACTGGCCCCAAGCACTCTGGTTGCTCAGCTCACATGCACAAAGGCCAGTTCAGGCTCCATGTGGGTCAGAGTCCATGTGGGAGTTGGCTGCCCCAGGAACTGATGGGGGCTACACTGGCTGTAGCTTTATCCTTGTAGTACGTTCAAGGAATTTTTCCTGCATTGAGCTTGTTCAGTGGGATTTGTATGCAGAGCCAAAGACTGCTCCACAACCACCTCAGAAAAGTGTGATTCATCAGATGGCATTTGAAAGGGGCCATCCCAGTGTCTATCTCCTGGAAAACACCTGGCTGTACCAGCAAAATTCTCTGGTTGCAGTGCTTCTGGAGGTAGAATCCTGTCCTGGCGGGCATTCCTAGCAGACACCCATACACTTATCTTTTCAGTGTATTACTAACAAACACTTTTAATTTACTCATCTAGAACAGGCTGTCAGTATTACAGGAGGAAAAAAATGTTTCTATGTTATATCTGGAAGCTTATATAATTTTTTCCACTTTCTCCTTTCCTCTGGGCACCACCTCCCTTTGCATAATTTCATGAAGATGTATAAACTCTCCAAGATATATACCAGGGGAAGGAGAGCAAAAGCAGCAATAACAGAAAAAAACCACTGAAATATCACTTTCCATCCAAGTTACACAAAAAAAAATTTCAAAATTCCTTGGCACCAGAAGCATGGGAAATCAGAGCCACCTACTAGCCAGTGAAGGTGGGGTTCCTGTGTGCACTGTCAGGGCTGTGCCAACAACAGTTGGAGAGGTATTTTTACAGACATTTAAAGTAGAAAGTCTCAAGACCCTTTGCTGACATCCATGCCACTGCTGCTCAAACCAGTAAAAGGCAACAGCACTGGAACTGTGCTGTGATCATACCCTGCCTTATCATGGAAGTTCAGCTCAAGTGAAAAGGTCAGACAACTCCATGTATTTTTTTAAAACACAGAAACCAAATCAACCTGCTGTTAAATGTGGGACACCTAGGAGATCAACTGTAGGATGTGGGTTTTGAATTAAAATTTTGTGCCTTCTTTGCCTGAGGATCTAAGTAAGAATAGGGGAAAATGAAATTAATGTTTATGAAGTCCTGTAGCCCTGTCAGGTCTGATTCCTTCAGCAAATTAAAGACATTTGTAAGCTGACCACAACCAAGGTAGTTCTCAATGTGCCCAGGATTCCTCCAGCCAAATGAAGGCTGTGCCAGAGCAACTGTCTCTCCATGAACTTTCACCAGTTCCCCCCCGAAAGAGGACATACAAGCTATTAGTTTAAAGCAGCTTTCCAGATGCTCTAAGTCACAAGAAAAGCAAAGCTATATATCAGCAGCCATGGATATGGCACTGTCAATTCTAGCTCTTGGATTAAATCTATATGCTCACCATTCATGGGAAATGAAAATGAATTGATGGTGTTGGATCTTTTCCCAGCAGGCTGGTGTCCTCTGCTCCGTGCCACCGGAATGAATGCCACCATCTGGCTCTCCTCTTCAGCAAAACACAGAGAACAGAGAAAAGAAGCGACCTCCCTTCTCAGCTCCCTGTGTAGTTGTGGATCTGGGAGCCAGGTGCTCACTGCTATATCCCTGGCTCAGCCAGATCAGCAAAGACAGGGGGACAACATAAAGATCTTTGGACTTTCTTTTCAGCCACCAGCATGTTTCTTTACCTGTAACCCATGTCTTTGTAAATACTTATCCCCAAATGACATCTGAAGATCCACATTGTGTACGGTGTTTGTATTTTCTCTTGGTATGCCTGGAACAGTGCAAATCAATAAAACAAAGGCAGCTTCACTTGAAGGAGTTTGAAGCCATAGTGTTTGTCCAATAAACACTCCATACACAGTGCTTTCCCACTTAAGAGAACTGCACCAAACTAAAAAAATTGCAGGCACAAATTCTGATCCTACAGCTTGTAAAAAGATATTTACAGAAGCTGAAGGACTGGGTCGTACAATCCTTGCAGCACTGACCACTTACCTGAGCACAACCAGCCCATTGAGAAGGCCTGGCACAGAAATATTCCCCACAACTCTATGGTTTCAGTAAAACAGCGAATTTGTTAATGAAGGATTGCAGCATCTCCAAAATGGCCCTGAATTTTAGAGAGTGGGGTTTTTTTCTGATAAAGTTAACATAAATGTACAGTAACATCCTTTCAGGAAGAAAATGTTCCCCACATACTAATAGGGTGATACAGTAGAATGGTTCCTTCAGATGAGAAGTTTTGCAATAGATTTTAATAGAGAGGAAGAATTTAGGCAGAATTTTTCCTGTTCCAAATCATCAGCAAAAAAGAAGAAACCAAAACAAAACCCACAGGGAAGGAAAATAAAAATTGCAGATATTGTTGTCAAACTTTTAACAGGTTGAAATCAGAGCTACCATGCACAATGGCTCAAGTCTGCAGTTTTCAAAAGAGGCATCTGGAAAAAAAAAACAGATTTCAATTAATTTGTTCTGTGAAGCCAAAGGAATTCAGAACAAACATTTTGGTAATAGAAGAAAGTCATTTAAGTGGAGTTAGAGCAGGAATAGTTCACCTCTACCCCAGTTAGTGATGATACACTGAGAAGCAACCCAGGTTTTTTAGAGGATTGTTTCACTGGAGTTCATTTAACCACATGCTTTGTATGACAGAGCTTCAGGAGGTGAGCAGTGAAGAGGCAGAATAGCCTTGTGAACAGTCATCACATTGAACTGCAGGATTTCTCTGCTTTCTGTGGTGTGTTAGGACCAGTTCCAAACTCCTCATAATCATTGCATTAATCTCACAAGCTGTGCCTCACTTCAACCCTGCAACATTAGAAACAGGAAATTTCCATCCCCCTGGCCTTTGACAGCCACTTGGCCACTGCCTTTGTGCAAAACCTCATAGAAGGAAACAAGAGTTGCATCTCCAAGTGTTGTGACTGCTTCAGGACAGCTGTCCTGTGTGCTCTGCAGAGTGAGCACCTTGTAGTTGTGCCTCCTGAGGGGAAGATGCTCTCCACCAGGGCGTTTTGTGGGAGAACCTCCCATCCTGACAGCAGCCAAAGGAGGTGCTGCAGATCAGAGGGAAATCAGGGCAAAAGACAGGGCCATGCCACAGCAGAAGTAGTTTCCATGTATTTGCTAATCTCCCCTGGAGTTCTCTCCCATGGAGTTCCTTTGCATCCTCTTGAGACTAAGAAAACTCCTATCACCCCCAATATCCTGTAGCAAGGCATTTCACAGCAGTGAACCTCCTAAACAGCACCACAGCAATATACTTTTGTACTAAAATTGTTTTTCTTCCCCAAAATGTGTCATTCACAGTTACTGACAGGAAGAGACAGCCCTGCAGGCAGTGGGGCTGCTCAGGGCCAATGATCTTGGGGCATTTTTAACCCAAGTCCTTGTAAACAGCCCAGCCCCAGTACACATCACAGCATGGGAAATCCATCCCAGGCACCCCCCTGCTCCACTCTCATGCACTGAGGAGCAGCAGCTCACACTGAGGCCCATTAGCTGTGGCTAATGGAAATGCTGTGGCCAGCAGGACAAAAAGTGGAGAACCAGCATCTACACTTTTCCACATCACACAGGACTGACGTAGTTTAATAATATCCAGTGCCTTCTCCAGTTTGCATCTGTCCGTTCATCCTTTAAGCTTCTTTGAACTCAAGTCTTGCACAGAGCTAATCACACCACCACCATTTTGCTAATAATAGCAGCAGCCCTTCAGGCTGTCAGGAGCACTGATTGCTGCCTAACAAAACCACAGCGATGCTGCATCTCTGAAGTCTCCTCCATTACCAACCCATCTCAGGCTGGTGAGGAGAAAGCAGCAGAATGTAAAGCTAAAATGCTCATTTTTGGACCCTCAGAGCCCCAACAAGGCTGTTCAGTGTTTCACAACCCATGCTGTCTGCTGCAAGCTGCTCTGGGGCACTCAGCAATTAGAACCCTGTAAAGAATATTAAAAGCATTTAATTAAACAAATATATTCAGAGTTAAAGATGTAGCTAAGGATGATCAATGCAAGAACAAACACAAACAAAGCTCCACAGGTACAAGGATGTGGACATAGGGCAGTAACCCTGCCTGCCCTCCTCTGAAATTACCTTTCACAGTGGGTGCAAGTCCTCTGTGGGGCAACTCCTTCAGAGACACCCTGGCTGGGAGCATACCTGCTGTTCTAGGATAGACATGGCCAAGATTCACTTGACTTCCTGGCAGGGAGGAAAAAGGCAGGTTTCAAACAATGCTGTAGCTGCTGTCTACATGATTATTTTACAGTCTTTTAATTACTTCAGAAAAATGTTTTAATTAAGACCTCTTCTGCAGAGTTCTAGTTCCAAACTGCAGCCTGTCAGCTTTACTGGTCCTAAACTGAAAGAAGAGGGAGTCCCTGAGAGAGGACACACTAAAGCTCCCTTGTGCAATGCCTGTGTGGACTCCTGGAGCTGGCCTCTGTCTTGCAGACATGACACTGAATCACTGGGGTTTCAGATCAGCAGCACCTGGGGAAAACACTCCTGCTCTGGGTGAAGGCTGAAATCTGTGGTGAGAGGAACACGCACTTCAGAGCCACAAACAGCTCTGAAGGTTTGAGGAACATTCCCAAGTGCTATTATTCATCCACACGAGTGCTGACTCGCAGGGACAGCGCCACTGCACACACGCTCAATTTTAAAGCCAATTTACTTAACTAGATTTTAGTACAAAGGCAGCTAGAAACCTATCTCATTCTCCTGGGTCAGATCATGCTGGCATTTTCTTAGGTCTCAAATACTCAAACCAATACTGACAGTGAGCAATTTACAACCCAGCTGGCCTTTGCCTTTTGTTAAGCACTTTCACAATTTCAATAGCTTAAAACCTGATGCCCTGAAAGGCACCTGGTTTCCATCTCCACTGTGCATTACAGCCCTACACACCTGGGTACATACTCAGAGTCTCCACTTGCCAGCATTTTACATCCACAGGATATTCTTGCAGCTACATGTAGGAAGAACTGCACAATAAAACTCCCATGATGGGTAATAGCCTGGAGGGCTTGGAGACCAACCACTGCCTTCAGATGTATCTCCTGGACCTCAGAGAAGCCAAAGAGCAGATGAGAGCAGCAGACCCTGTGCAACATCCTGCCACTGCCCTCAGCAGCCACCAGACCAAAGGCACCTTGCAAAACGGGCTCTGAATTCCCTTTCTGTAGAGGGCACCAGGAGGTCCTGTGGCCAGATGGAGAGCTGTGACACTGTGTGACACTGGTGCTCCTGGGCAGTCTCCTGGCTCTGTGTCCATCACCAGGGTCAGGGCTCTACACTGGGAGGCCTCAGCCCATGTCCCACATCCCACTACAGACAGCACTACTTTTATCAAACTTGGTAAATGGAGAGGATTGAGAGGAGAGAAACACGAGTTACAAACCACACCCAAACAAGAAAGAAAGAAAGGCTGCAGGAAGAGGTTTAGCCCGGGGCAGAGGGAAAAAAGAAGGGTGGAGAAGAAGCACTCACTGCAGAAGAGGCTGTGACAATCATCAGGTGTTCTCTGCATCCTCTTTGAACAGGGTTAGAAACACACAACCCAATTTCCAACAAAGAAATGGGAGGCTCTTGAGACACGAAACTGCAGGAGCCATGAGGATGCCTATGAAATTGCAATTTAAGGATGTTATGGCAACCCTTTCCCTGGAGGGCTGCAGGAGGAACGTGGTTCCCCGAGCTGTGTGAGCCGCAGTGGGCAGGACCCGCCTGCCCCAGCGCTTGGATGCTGCAGCCCCGGAGCGGGAGGCGGGGAGCTGCGGGGAGCTTCCAGCGCTGCTGGGCTGCCACAGCTCTACCCCAGCCCGGGGAGCGACAATCCCTTCATGCGGGGAACCTGCGGCTCCCAGATCAGGCTCTGGCCCCTGATAGTGCCGGGGTTCCCCTGCTGGGCGCCGCCGAGCACGCAGAGGGCAGGGCTGCAGCTCCTGCTGGGGCCAGTGCCACGATGAGCGTATCACCACACCGGCACGGGAGCGGCAGGGCAAGGACAGCATGCAAGCAGCCAGCTGCACAGCACCCTAGGACCCTGCTCTGAGAGGCAGAGGGGACCGATGTCAAGAAACAAAATAGAAAAGAAAAAAAAAAAAAAAAAAAAAAAAGCTAAGTCATACAATGCCCTGAGAATTCGAACTTGGCTCTAGGCAGGAGCACCTTAACTTGCATTCCAGATTTTACACTATCTTCCTAAAACTTCTGAAATTTCAAGCCAGAGGCGGGGGTTCTACCTCCTCCCAGGACCATTTATTCCCTTTTTTCCCCACTCATTCTGCACTTCCTCCTATCACAATCCCCATCTTTCAGAAAAATCACGTCTCATTCAACAGTATTCCCTTTATTTTGTGGTTAAGGGCACACTCTTTCTTGTATGGTATCTCCCATAGATGCCTCAGGAGGAATGAGGTAAACCTGGCTTTCCTAGAAGAGTAGAGCCTCCATGGGGTGCTGACAATAGCCACAACACCCAGATCCTCTCCAACCTCAGCCAGAGCACCTCCAGCAGCACCCTCTGGGGTAAGCCTGCCTGCCCCAGGCCAGCAACATTGGCTCTGGAGTTGCTGCAGCACAGTCTTAGGGAAAATGGTTTTAAAATCCATTTTTAAACCATGTGAAGCAGCAAAAATACCCAGAATTGGTTAGCAGAACAGCAACATGTTCATGCATTTATTCCTAATGGTCTATACAACCCAGTCCTAACTTGAAATTTTATTGTTTATGGGCACAGCATGTTCATTTTATGGGAACAGACCTGCTCTGTGCTGGTCTGCTGGAAGACTGCAAGCAACTGTGGTGCTAAATTAGAAGATGGCTTTCTTCCCAAACAGTCATCATTAAACCAATAACCCTGTGTTACCTCCAGCATCAAGGGGCAATGTGCTGTTGGAGGCAAGACAGAACAAAGGTCCCAGCGATAGTAATTGCAAAAGGGCTTAGGGGCTGTTCTCTTCAGAGAAGGGAGATGCAGCCTGGCCAAACTCCAGGTTGTGTGGTTTTAAAGATCCTCACTTGAATTGTATTGTGTTGATGTGCAGCAGTACAGAGCTGCCACTTCTGCACCCATGCCTGACTGAGTTACAGGAACTATTTTCAGCATCTCAGCCAGGAATGACATCTCTCATGACTTTTATCCTGGAATGAGTGTGTGTTTGTAACCAGCTTGGAAAATCTGTTTCTGAGCTTAATTCTAAAGCCTCATCTTTGCTACAGAAACAACTGTACTCAGTGACACAGCGTACCCTCCCTTGAGCAGCATGGGGAATGATTTGCTGTCCTGGGAAATTGGTCACAGTATAAACCCACAGGGTTTTGCAACCTCAATGTTTGATGCCTTTGGTTTAAGCACTGAACACACTGTATAAGCACAAGCCTGAACTGGGAACTCTTCCACAGTGCTGGAATGCCAATCATTTGGGTAACACTATAAACTGATCATTAGTTTGTGCAGTAATTTTATCAATTCACAGAGGGAGACAAGGGATTAATGCCAGCAGCAAAATCACTACAGAATTCATCTCAAATCTTTCAATTTATGTAACCTTAAGGATCAACTTGCATGTTCCTACAGCAAACGTGCTCAAGAATTTTTTTTTTATTTAAATGTCTTCATAAAATGTCTTTCTGAAGAAACAAACCACCCAGGCTTTGCAAGGGCTAGGATATCAGTGTCCAGCCTAAGACAAGGCAGACCAGTGGATGCACTGCACCGTGGCTGGCCTTGCTGTCACTGGAGAATACAACTGTTGGTGCTGTACCTGGAACTGAACTGATGCAAGCTGTCCCTCAGGGCTTTTTTCAAAGGAATCCTAAACCTCAGTCCTCCCAAGCTGCTCAGGATGCAATATATCCACATAGCTGTTTGTCTGTACTTCTGCAAGCAAATAGGTCAATATAGTCAATGTATTTCCAACCATTTGGTTTTGCTTAAACAGAGCATTAGCAGTGTCTTGCTGTGTTTCTTCAACACAGAGATGATTAAATAAACAGCTTGCCTAGAGAGGCTGGAATTTCCATTGCTGTCTAACCCATTCTAATATTGACAAACATCTGGCAGGATTGAGTAAGGGAATCTTATTTCTGCATGAGGCAGAGTGGCAGGCTTAAAGACACCTTGAAGCACCTTCTAGTCCCGCCCAGACTGATGATGATTTGCTGTCTGATTTGCTGGGATCACACATTAGAAACACACTGATAGGGCTCTGCCATGCAGCTAATGAGGAGACTGCCTCTGCCTCTCCAATCTTTCAACGTGACAATTTCTGCATGATTTCCGTTTTTCACAATCATTCAGGCATTTTACCTCCCTTAAGGGATCCACAGGTTATAGACAGGAAATGTGTTTTCAATATCCTTCAACTCCCAGGTGAGAAGGCTGTACCAAACCTTAAAGCAGGTCTCAAGTCACAGGCTTAGCCTCCCTCCTTGCTTTGGACTGAGAAGCAGTGCCACAGTCCATAGTGGCTCTGAGGCCAGTTATTGCATAGAAAACAATCCCATCACACTGGGTGATAGCTGCCCAGATAAGCTCCCCTGTGCCCCCTGTGCCCCATGGCTCTGCTCCCCTCGGCACACTGTGCCCCACGGCTCTGCTCCCCTCAGCCCCCTGTGCCCCATGGCTCTGCTCCCCTCGGCACACTGTGCCCCATGGCTCTGCTCCCCTCAGCCCCCTGTGCCCCACGGCTCTGCTCCCCTCAGCCCCCTGTGCCCCATGGCTCTGCTATCAGTACCTCAGATGTTTTTCTCATGTTTAGCACCCTCACAGGGTCGCAACCCAAAGATTCAACAGAAGGCCCATTTTTAATATTTAGAACAACCTGCAGAAGTTACACATCGGACTGTCAGGTTGGAGCAGTTGTCTGCTCAGCTCCCTGTCTTGAGAACTGAGAAGTCTGAAAACCAGAATCTGCTCCTGACTAAATGAGAACGACAGTCAACACCACAGCTGTAGAAGCCCCTGCTTAAATTTGACTTTAAGTAAAGGAATCACAATCTAATCCACTGCCTTCATGTAACCATACACCACTAATTTCTCTGCACATCCATGGAAACACAATATACAGCTATTTCTGTAAGATTTTTATTAAAAATGCAGTCCACAAAGCAGAACCCCCATACTCAGACATGATGTTCAGTGCCTGGGCATCCTGCTTTGCTACCAGGGAAGGCAGCTCAGGACTGCAAAGGCATTTATGTAGCAGCAGAGAGCCTTTCAGAAGTGTCAGCATCCTCCCTCCCCTACACCAAGAGGCTTGAGAGCTGCTCAGAAAGGCCATAGTTCAGCTGGCATCATTGGGAGCAGTTTCCAAAAGGTCAATTTATTGGAAAACTAGAGGATCTTTACCAAAATGAGTTACAGTGGCAGAAGCAAACAGAATGGGCAATTTCCTACTTCCTCTCATTTGGACAAACACAGGTCTTTCTTCCAGGGTCATATATGGGTTCTGCAGAATTCAATCAGCCAAACAGTGGTAGGTCATTTAGATTGTGTGCATGAAGAAAAAAAAAAAAAATTTGAAGTACTGTATTCTAGATAGAAACATACCTACAGGATTTGCTGGGAGGAGCAACTCATGTCTCTTCCTTCTTAGAGTACAGGCACCACAGAACAAGTTTAGCATGAGGTATTTGAAATCAGAGCTTTTACTATGCAAACACACTTTTCACCCATTAAAAAAATAGATTAGAGGAAGATATAAACATCTTATTTATTAAATCAAATAGAAATGCAAAATATATTTCACATGCCTTACATGGAAAAGAGATGAACTTTCAAGACTTTAAAGCAAAACTGTGTCAGTTGACACGCAGGAAACAGGAACATTATAAACAGTCACAAAGAGGAGGAAGGACTGGGGGGGAAGGTGACATGGGGATGCAGGGCAGTTCCTCCCCACTCTTAGAAAGATCTCCTAAAAACAAGAATGGAGTTTATGCTAAGCAAGCATTAGAAGCCTGAAATTAATTTTAACATACACTTATTTTGGAGGAAATTGTCTAAAGAGGTACAGTTGGCTACTAACTAGTCAAAACAGTGGTCTAAGTTATGCATACCCTACTCATTAAGTGGACATGAATTTATTTTTTGACTATACCATAGTCATATGAAATAGACATGGGTTTATTTTTTGAACATCAGTAGGGCCAGCAGGAGAATCAGAAACACCAAAAACACCTTTTAAAAACTAGATCAATACACAGCCACATTCTGTGCGACTCTGCTAGTAAAAAAAGGAAAAAAAAGATGAAAAATAGAACTATTTTTCTAAATATTTTAATCACTTTGTCATCCTCCAACTCTTTCTCCCTCCTACACACAATTTCTTGGGAACTGAAATGACACTAACAGCAAATACAAAGCATACACCAATAGTATAGTCCACAGTTTTTCTAGAGTCAATAGTCCAGCAATTTTAAAGTGATCTATGTGCAAAAAATAAACAAATGAAAGAGTTTCTTAAAAAAAGAAAAGTCCGCTGCAGCCGTAACTTCTACTTTAAAAAAAGAATCTGAGGATTAGCACTAAGTTTCCCAGTGGAGGACAGATCAGTAACTCCAAGTACTCTGCCTAACCTGCAACTTGGTGTTGCAAAACTGTCAACATCCCAAGTTTACTACCTGCTGGCAATTGGAAAACAGACTGTATCCCCATGAGAAATAGGAAAACCACTATTCATAAACTGGTCTTCTGAAATACATAAACATATGGTGCAGGTATGTATTCAGAGACTGCTACCTACAGCTGAGAACAGTCCTCCCAGCATGACTAACAGTAAATTATTAACAATAAAATGTGCAAGACTTCTAAGAGCAGTATTTGAAATGTTCCTGCCTGCTCAATGCCTCTAGGCCTAAACTATCTGCTCGTTAATAGTGGTGTAAGTCAGGGCAGCTCTGGTGAAGTTACAGTAGAAATCACTGTGCATGAGGATTTCTGAGTGAGAACAGTCCCCTGAACTACAGACTAGTTCAGTCCTGACCACACTACAATAGGGAATTGTGTTTAAACCATGAGTAATCATGCAATCATCTCCCAGCATAGTACTTCTTTTCTGCACACATGGAATGTAAATGACTGAGATTTACAACTGATGATTTTGCAGATTTAATAGATTATATTTCTCTAATGGTTCTGGCAATGCGAACTTAGTTAAAAAAACACCACCAAAAAGGCCAACCAAAAAAAATATCCCAAGCTCACTAGTGTCTCCTTTTTTCTTTATTGGATGACTTATCTGGCACACAGTTAGGATTTCTAATGGTGAGTAAGTGTTCAAAGACATCAGATCAGTTGGGCTAGGGTATGGTAAAGTCCAGGTGCGAAAGACACCACAACAGGTGGTAAAGCTTCATCATGGTGGAGTGAAAAAGCAGATCTTATATGTTACTAGTCTAGCAAATGGAGATGACACCCCACATCCTAAGAAAGGGCTGTGAAACAGAACAATCACCAACTCATAAAATGCCTTGAGTTTCCAGATAAAAACTCAGAAAAGCAAAACATGAGCAGTAAAATCACTTGGTGTTTAATGGCTTTCAAAGTCACCTTCCAAAAGAGTTCACGTATCAAAACTATCTCCAACTTGAAAGCCACATGGCAATATTCTCCCTTTTGCCACCCACCTCTGCACGGGACAGAGGAGCATTATGGAGGCTGAGGGGAGCCCAGCTGCAGGAAGGTGACCAGCCTTTGCCAGTGTGAAGGGCTAGCACACTGGACCACAGAAGGAATCTCACCCACAAGCATGAGGCCTTGAGGAGAAGAATGAAGGCAAACACACTTGGCCTGATGCAAAACACTGAAGTACTGCAGAGTGTCCAGAGAAGGGCAGTGGAGCTGGTGAAGGGTCTGGAACACAAGTCCTGTTAGGACTGGCTGAGGGAGCTGGGCTGTTGAGCCTGGAGAAAATGAGGCTCAGGAGGGACCCTTATCACTCCCTACCTGAAACTACCTGAAAGGATGCTGTAGTGAGGTGAGGGTCAGTCTCTTTTCCCAGGTAACAAGCAATAGCACAAGAAGACACAAATTGTGCTAGGAAAGGTTTGGATTACTAGGAAAAAATTTTCATGGAAAGGATGGTCAAACATTGGAACAGGCTGCCCAGGGAAGTGGTGGAATCACCATCCCCAGAGGCATTCAACAAAATAGTGATTAGGGACATAGTGGACCTGACCTGGCAGTGTTAGGTTAATGGTTGGACTTGATGATCTTACAGGTCTTTGCCAACCTAAATGATTCTATGAAACCACACACCTTAATGCAGGAAAATGGTGGTTCTGGTGCAGTTCGAATCACAGCCAAACTGGTTTTATTTGCCAAGGACAGCTAAACACTAACAACACAATTCAATGTGTGTTTCAAGTGCTGTTAGGCCCATACCACATACAACACTTAGCCTTGGTTTGTCTCCCCATAATGCACTAAAGTAAAATCAGACCTTAAGGAATAACTTGCATAGTAAGAAAAGGTCATCAATTTAATCATTTACTTTAAGCAGGCAAGCAAATTTGTAAACATTCAAAAGCGGCAGCATCCAAGTTACAAACAATTTAAGGAAAAAAGAATTGAGATTATTAAGGTTCTTTATCCTCTCAAAAAATTTGGAAATGAACTTTTAAAACACTGCAAACATTGAACACTCAGTTGCACTTCTAATCCTGCCTTCCAAAGAATTCTGCTTTCTAAAACACATGATCTCCCAATTGCCATACTTTTTAGCATTTGCCATTTGGAAGTCAGCTACCAGAGCACTTCACCTCAGTCTAAATCCCATTAGCAAAGGGAATGCCTGTGTCTTGATTGAACACCTCTTTAACTTCTGAGGGTAAAGTGTCAAAGAGGTGATCTTCTACTATGAGCCCACTTTTCCTGAGAAGCTGACACTGCCCCAGTGTAGCTGGCAGACGGTCCAAGCAGTTTCCCTTCAGTTCCAGGTAAGTCAGCTGCAACAGCTGACTTATTTTATCTGGGATTGAGGTAATACAGTTTTGTCCCAGACTCAAAGTCCTCAATTTAACACATTTAAACAACTGTTTTGGCAAAATGTCGACTTTGTTTCCTGTGATGTGAAAATGCTGAAGGTTTTGAAGCAAACCTATTTCCACTGGAATCACCGCAATTGAGTTGTAGCTTACATCCAAACACCTAAGTTTCTGTAAACTGAACACTGCGGCAGGTAAGGTTTCAAGTTTGTTATTGGAGAGATAAAGAGACTCCAAATTCTTTACGTGGGTAATGGATGAAGGAATGCTGACTATTTTATTGTGCCACAGCTTTAAAGAAGTCAGTCTTTTTAAATGCTGGAAACTGATGATTTCTTCAATTGTGCGTATGCTATTTGACTTTAAATCCAGTTCCTGTAAGTTAGAGAGACTGAAGATGGCATGGGGAATTCTCTCCAGTTCACAGTTCTGCAGTTCCAACTCTGCAACATTTGTCATTTTCTTAAGGCTATTGAGTACCACAAGCTTAGTGCCATCATTATGAATGACTAGTTTTGTCAGATGTGGTGCTACATCTGTGATATTGGGGGGAATTTTGGTCAAATTGCTCTTCACGTGGAGAATTTTAAGGTGTCTCAATTCTCTGAGAGATTCAAGCCCTATCATTTTATTATTTTCAGAGTTCAAGTTGCCTATCAAATACAATTCACGGAGGGTTTTGAGCAAATACACCCACGCAGGAATTTCTGCAACATCTGTGAATTTCACATGAAGGCATCTCAAGTGGTCCCGGAGGAAGCTGAAGGCAGTCTGCTCGACCTTTGCAGGGCAGTGGTACAGATGAAGCTCCTGAAGATTTGTCATCTGGGAAATTTTGGCCGTAATTTTCGCTTCAGGAATCAGCTCCAGTTTCAACACATCCAGATCTGTCAGATCAAACACTGCATCGGGGACTCCCGACAGCATGAAGAGGTGCAGCTCCTGCTTGTCCTGGGCGTTGCGGGAGACGTGCTGCCGAAGCTTCTCATAAGTCCACTCATGGTTTAAACTAATCCCACGCAGTTTGTTCTCGCTCACCTCTGACAGAAAGACACCAAATCGCTTAGAGTACAGCTGGTCATACTGATCTACCATGTGCAAGAGAAACGCAAAATCATTTTTGACATCGGGGATGTCGCTGAAGCTGCTCTCTTCTCTGACCTTTTCAAAAGAGTACTCTTTTAAAGGTATTCGGAACAGCCAGAAAAGCGTGTAGAGGCAGATAAAACCATAGACACAAATGAGGGAAATATAGCTGATGAGCAGCTTCTTCAACATGTAAGCCATATTGTGTGTACATTCAAACTGCGTGTAGCCAATCAGGTGTTCCACTTTCGGGTTGCAGATGTGTTCAAAACTGATGGTGTTGACAAAGTTTGCAGTATAGCAGAGAATAAAGATGAACTTGACAGTCTTGATGACCGTCTGGCCAACATAGAGCTTGTAAATCAGATCACTGTCCTCCACGTGAGCCCGGAACTTACGGACTTTCTCGAACAGCGCCTTGGCTTGCTCTCCATCTTTCTTATCTAAAATCGTGACACTGGGAATCTCGATCATCGGCTTGTCGGCTGAAAATTTGAAGCCAGATTTGGTTATCATGGGAGTGCTAGCACTTGGGCTTCCTTCATCACTGCTAGTGGAAACATACTTGGGCAGAGACTGGGCACCGGTTAACCTCTGTTTGTTCTCGGAGTCCTCACATGCCGTTTCAGACAATGCTTTTGTAGTCCAAGGAGACTCAAAGCACTTCCCCAATATAGACACAAAATGCTCAATTTTTGAGCAAGTCTTGGGATACTTGAACCAAAAATTACTACTGACTATTAAAATGATAGTATGGATGAGAACAAGATAGGGAAAATACTTTGAGTACCAAGGAAGAGCCAAATGATAGCACATTTGGTTAATAAATACGTACTGCTGAAAATCCAAATTTGTTTTACGGCCTGAGGAATCTTTCTGCTCCTTCTTCAGCTCCTGGTCTGATTCAGTGGGTTGATACTGAGGAGAGGTAGCTCTGCTCAGAAGAATGTTAGGTGTTACAGTAGGGGCAGTTGCAAAGGAAACAGTTCTCATTGACGCATCTTCTTGACCAGTGGTTGTTTCAACAGTGGTAAAGTCAGCCTTCCCTGCTGTATCAGGCTGCACTTTTGAATTTACAGTAGACTGCAAAACTGGCAAGCAGACCACCTGGTCTTTTGTCAGCTGCATGGTTCCAGCAAAAATGGCAACCATTAGCATAACAACAGCGAGATAATCCATAAATACATCCCACCATGGTTTCAAGATACGGTAAGTTGGCTGGATGTCACTGAGCGATGCAACTTCTGCAAGGGTAAACATTCCTACAAGAGAACAAAGACAAAATCAGTATTGTTGACTGGGAACATTAATTCTGCCATTTAAAAACAATTCCTGCATGACACACACATCCTCAGAAGGTTCCACTTTTTCTTATGTTTTGTTGCCTGTCACATATTGTCCATCATTCCACTTAAGAGTTTTCCAAAGGATAGGACCAAAACAATGCAACCTTTTAGCAAAACAGAAGGCTTCTCACTTCAGGATAAATCAGATTTACATATCTTTGCCACTTCACAGCACTACAGCCTGCTCTGTGCAAGTGAAGTATCTGAAAAGTATAATGCTGTAGCTGATATATATTAATAAAAAGAGAGCAACAATGGACTACACGGCTCAAAATCTACTTCTGTAAAAATTATTTTCTGAGTCTGAGCATGTAAAATCCAGTACTAACAGTATTTTGTAGTTCCTTGCATTTAAACAAAATAGCATTTTTCTAAATGCCTTGCATTCTGCTCATGACTTGGACAGCACATTTTAGGTCTTGTTATATTGTCAGCAAGGTCTCTCATTTCTTTTTATCTAGCACAACACAGTATCTTCCACTCCTTCCTACTGAGCATCCACATGTCTTATCAGATTGATTGGTTCCTTTCCCTTTTAAGTATCATTGCACAAGTGAAAGCCTCGCAGCTACTATGTGAACATTTGGCACAATCTTTTTTACTTGGATGTTTTAAAGTAAAAAACCATTGGATGGGGCCCTGAGCAACCTGATCTAATGAGTGGCATCCCTGCCCACAGCAACTAGATGCTTTTTTAAGGAATCTTCCAACCCAAACCATTTGTTTTATGATTGGACCAAATACTGGTACGGTATATATTTTTCTCCCCAACTGATTTAACCCAGCTAACCAAGAACAAACCCCACAACTCTTTCTTAATATAACGGGGAAAATATAATATGAAAATTTTTTCATATTATCCTCACATCCTAGTGATCACAGGAAGCCAGTTAGTACAGGTAGGACAGGAGCTGACTCAAGGCTTTCACTTTATCTTAAACATATGCACATGAGACAAAGCAGCAAACTGACCACGTGAGAATCCAAACCTCTCTGCAGCTTTAAATAACTTGTTTTACTTTTTGTTTTGACAAAATATATGGAGGAATCAACTTATCAGCTTTTAAAAACAATCAGCTTCCTGCACAAGCAGGATGTGGTAAAATCATCATTTTGACTGCTGAATGTGTGACCCAAATTTGCCATTTCTAAAGAAAAATATCTATCTTGTATGCACACATGCAGCTGGGAAGGAGATAACATGTACACTATCCCAAAGAGTCTGTCTCCCTTTGCTTGGGAGAACAGCTTAGCAGAGCCCAAGGAGATCAAAGCAGGCAATAACAAGATGCATTAGATTTATTGTTTTTAACTTTAGTGTAACAGTTCACACAGACTTGCACCTTACACACTCTAAAGTGTGATAATTTAACTATTTCTAGATAACAGACATTTCTACACAAAGAATTCAAACACCAGCAATTGTCTATATGGTGAAAGTCGTGCACTAGCACCCCTCCTTCCCCACACCAGGGCAAGCAGCTCCCACATCTCGGGCTGTGGGAAAGGCCAGCACTTGTCTTCAGTGCCCCAGAGCTCACAATCAAAGTGTCTCCTCCAACACAGGGAGATAGCCAGCCCCTGCCCTCCCACACTCCTCCCAGAAGCTTTCACCAGTCTTGCATGCCAAGCCTCAGATCTGGTGGAGGCAGCCAGAGAAGAAAGGACTTTATCTCACTGCAGCACTCATCTCTGTGCTCTGGGCACCACCGCCAAAACTTAAAAGTTAGGGCTGAGTTTCTCAAGGAATCAGCAGAAGGGGCTTCCAGTTCTCACTTTGTTTATTCTCCAGTGGGCAAATGAATGTCACATACTCCTCCCTCATCAGAAGTTTTTGAGGTCTTCAGTCCCTCCCAGCTCCACAAGGAGCTCGTTCCTGACAGGTTCCTGAGCCTGCCCCCACACCCCTCCCCAGGGCTGCAGCTGATGTACAAAGTGCTGAAGAACACCAGTAACACACCCCAGCTATCAAAGCCTTGCAGTGCCTCACTTGGAAGTTAGCTACAAACCCCCATCTTTAATGTCTCCCAGTGCTTTACCTACACGGAGTCACAGCATGACTGCTTGCCCTAGAATTGCCACCTTTGACATTTAAACACCACCACTGTGCAAATGAACACAGCGTTAGCCATTTGTGCTAATGTGAACAGATTGATCTAAAAGGACCCTCCTAACTCCCAGGGCCTGACTGCCTATCACCTGCCCAGAACAGGAGAACCACAAAGCAACAGCAGAGGCGATTTTTTTCCCCCCAAATGGATTTTTTTCTTTCTAGAAAGCTCTCTGGAAGGCATACTCTCAATCTCCACACTGTTTTCACTGTGCTCTCACCTACCCTGGCTGCCACAAGAACTTCTTGCCCACCAGGGGAGTTCAGCAGGAGAGCACAAAGCCAAAGGCAGAGCAAGGACAAACCTGCAGGCTCACACAGCCATGCACGGTGCAGGGAGAGCAGGGCAAGCAGGGTGGGATGGAGATCACTGCTGGAACAAACACTGGTAGCTGCTACTGCTTGTTCCTCTGGGGCTAGGCTTTCTCTCAGCTTTGGACTAGCTAATAATTACGTGGGAAGTTACTTCACTGCGGTTCGGGGCATGGCCTCCAGAATTCCTTTCACAGAAAGAAGGTGATTTTTTGCTTCTGCCATGAGAACACGTGGATAAAGCACAGAAACCCAGGCACTGCAGACACGACTGCTCTGAACAACTGAAATAATGGAAAAGAAATGACAGAGCACAAAGTGGTTCCAGCTGAAAACTTTAAGAGAACAGTAATAAAAGCAAAAGTTAAAAATTGCCTCTACCAGACTTCTGTCTTGCACACACAGAATCATTCCCAAAAAGGTTGGGAGATACAGCAGAGCCTGAGTAATCCTCTTTGTGAGGCTGTAGGCAGCATGGTGTAACAGGAGCTTTACACCAAGAAGTATCACATTCAATGCTCTGAACACATCTTTTCTTTCAAGTTACTGATACTCAGAGAAGAGCTCCTGTTTTGGCAGAGATTAGCAGTCACAAAACACAAAAAACTCCTCTGTGGCATTATTAACACTGTCTCATAAAAGACAGACCTTTTTCTAGCTAGCAAAAATCAGTTCCAAGAGCTGAAAACAGATTTGCCTCCTTACATGTCCAAAATGTTTAATGTTCTGAGTCTTAAGAACCAAAACTATAAACAAAACACTATAAACCTACACACAGTATAAGACACATTCTGAGAGGCTGCAAATAAATTTGCTATTTTCTCTCTTAAATCCATCATAACATGTACTGGTGTTTGGTCTTACTAAACTAATAACCATAGAAGTTAACTTTTATTATATTTCTGCACACACTTAGAAATCAAACAACTAAGAGGCACTCAGAACAACAGATCTGTACAGTATTGTAATGGGTTTGGATTTTCTTTATTCCAGTTGAATTTTAACTATTCAAAGCTTTTAAAACCTACTGTCTGAACATTCCTTAGAGTAGGTGGATAGTATTTTCACTGCTAATTTTAAATTTCTTATAAGAGTGACAAATTGGGCTTTGAGTTTCATTGTAAGTTACAGTGATAACACAAAAGTAAGGAAAAAAGAAAGAAAAAAGAAAGATGCAAACACCAGTCTGTGTCTAGCTGGCAGAGCCTGCAACACCCTGCCATAGGTGGTGTCCCCTCAAAACCAGTCATGGCATGCTCCACTCACAACCCCAGTGTAGAAAACATCTGTAAGCAGATGGGTCAAACTGAACAACAAAGTCCTGTGGCAGCGGAAATGTTAAAATTCCTGATTTCTCATGGTGAAAACATGCACTTCTCTCAGCCCTTTTCAGGGCTTACAAGGCACCAAACAGACCTTGAGGCTCAGCAGAACATGGGGTTTTGACATACCCAAGATCCAAAAAGATCCACGCTAACCAAGTGAGATTCTTGAAGTAGAAAGTGTTTCATTCTCAACATGGAATGTCAGGATAGACTCCTTTTTTAAATAGCACATTTTTGTTTAGTTTTAATAAGCACGGATTTTAATTCAAGCCTACTGCAGTGTGATCCTTAGGGCTGCACAGTTACATTAAGGCTTTAATTTTAACAAATAACCTTTTTTCCTCCCAAACCCTCTGTCTCCAGTTCTGTAACATGGATAACATTCTAAGATAATATCAAGTTCTTTCAGCTCCATCTGTCACTTCTAGCTATCTACTGGGTGTATTCTTTCTCCTGAAACAAACAAAAAATATTTAGCTTAAATAAATGCAACTGTCCTAAGCACAGCTGTTTCCTGCTACCTTCTAAGATTTTAGGTGGAAAAACTTCAAGTTCTGAAAGTAGTGCAGTAGTGTGACTTGGAGCTCTAGAATTAAACCTACTTTGTTTATTTTCCAGTTATACAAATTACAGTGAAACTGGAATACAAAGAGAAAAAAATTAACAATGACAATACAATTAGCATAGAACCACATTAAATCAGCAAGGGTAGCAAGTAATTCAATACATCATTCTTAACAATTATAATAATTTCATAAGTCTCAAAGAAAAGCTGTAATATAAAGAGATCAGAATGCAATTAGCCTGGTGAATTTCTGACACATTTCTGACTATAAATGTTGAAATACAAAATGGACATATTTGGGATATTTCCTAAGGAACTGTTCTAGCTTAAATACAGAAGTTAGCAGAAAAGGAAGCAGCAGATTGGTATGTCACTAATGTTTATTTACATCCTACTTCTTCCTGTACTTACAGATAAAAACTATCTGTCCTGTAACTCACTGGCTCTCCTGTCTTAAAAGCATATTTAAAGTTAAAGCAAATTCAAAGTCAGAACAAACAAATAAAACAAGAATTGTAGCACATAATACACTCATTTACTCTCAGGTTCCCAAGACTCCAAACAAGTCCACTTTGTTTCAGGAAACAAAAAGATTCTTGAATTCTCCGTGTTACTGCATCTGGTAAAGAATTTTCTAAAAAAACCTCAACATTTCTAGCTGAAAAGAAAACGTGCTACCATGGACAAAATTGTTTTCTTCCTTCCCACAGGAAATTAATGAGAAGAAAACTTTTCCCATAACTAAGAGGCTTTGCTAGCTTGTTTTTGATCAAGTGACCATAAGTTTAAATTTATTTCCACTGTATATTTTGTTGTCTCTTTCCACCCACCGTTTCTACTTCTGCAATATCCTATTAAACCAGACTATTAGACTTAATGTGATGAGAATGGATTATGAGATTCCTGTTAGCCAGGACCCTGCCAGTATCAATTGTTCCATGGACAATCTGCAAAGGTCAAAAAGATGGCATTATCCTTTTTTTTCCCCCCCTTCCTTTTCTTCTCCACAGAACCAAGTGTAAGGAGCCCCAAAACCCTTGTAATAATAATGCACAGACATACAGGAAAGTCTGTGAATCAGGTTAGGCATTCTGAGCATACAGATACATCCATACCTGAACTGGTTATTCAGTTTCTGAGATGAGAAGTTTAAAACAAACTGAAGGTTTAACCACCAGCAGGCTTTGCAATCGAGTAATAGAGGTAGACTGCTCTGCTAAAGTAGGTGGGAATATTACAACTATCCCCAGCCTGGTTTGCAGCTCCTAGCATGTTGGCTAAGAGGACTTAGCTCTCTGTTGCTTTATTTCACAAGGGATTATTGTGCTTTACCTGAGCCCACTCAAGCTACAGAACCAGCTGTAGGTACAGCTGTGACTACAGCTCCTTCTCTCAACCATCCTGAAAACGAATCCCCAAAATTCAGCTAAGCACGGATTTGTGCACTGAGTGTCTCCATTGCTTGAAAAGTCCAGGAAACGTTTTACAGGAAAATATAACATGGGTGTTTTTACAGTATTTTTCTACTATAGGGAATGTTTTGGTGCTACTTCAGTGATGGAAGGCATTGCAGAACATTAACACCAGGATGGGGTTCTGTTATCACATACTTCCTGATCAGTGCTTTTATCTCTGGAAAATCAGAAACAGATTTAACATAAAAAGCTGCATAGAAAAAGATTTCCATTATTTCCTTCCACTCAATTAGAATGACAAGAATTCCCACTTACTGTTTCTTCCCCAAACATATGACAGCAACCACATCTACCCATTTAAAATCAATCTGCAAGATATAGTTTGGTTTATTTTTGTATGGCTACCCTGTAACGGATAATGACTTGATAAGGAAAAGCTGAACACAAAGCTGAAAGGATATTTCCTACAGAGAAAAACATTTCAACTAAGGAACAAGAGTTCCACAATAGCTTTTAATTAAATCTCGTTAGATAAATATATATGGAAACATATGATGCTTTTATCTGATAACACACTTAAATGATCATGGAGGGGTAATTAGCATGACTCATACACTCATTATTTGAGAAACAAAAGCAATCAAACAAAACCCCCTGCATCTAATTCACCTCCCCAGTTCCCCCATCCCACTGCTCAAACTGCACAACTACCATTTTGGACTTTCCCTTAAAGTGGATATATAGTATCTCTCTCTTTCTCTCTCTATATATATTTATGTATCTAATATATATAATCTCTGATATAGTTTGCAAATGCATTCTCCAGTTAAGGAAGTACCACCTTTATGAACTACATGAACCTCACTGACAGTAACCTGCAAAACAAAAAACTATCAAAATCTTATTTCTCTTAGACTGCATAAAGAAATATTAGGCTTCAGTAAGCTGGAGACAAAAATAAGATTCTTTACATAATCAATGTCAAATTAGTACCACTTACAGAACTGAAATCTATAAAAACCACTTTTTTCTCTTTCAAAATCTTCAAAAATGCTGCCCTTCAAAATTGGGCTTTTTCAGGTTGTGTAACACTCTAACCTACTTTTGGATGATGTTCTTTAAGTGTTTACACTGAACCTTCCTTGTTTACCAGTTCTTTGAAGGTCTAGTGCCATACAGTACTCCTACACAGATGGTTTTGTAATCAATGTGATATTTAAAAAGCAGTATTAGCAGCCATTATTTCCCTAACAATAAACTGTCAAATCTTACCTCATTCTTGCCTTACTGTAAATGACCAAAGAGGTCTGTTTAAAGAT
Organism: Pycnonotus jocosus; assembly: GCA_013400435.1. Taxonomy (NCBI): domain Eukaryota; kingdom Metazoa; phylum Chordata; class Aves; order Passeriformes; family Pycnonotidae; genus Pycnonotus; species Pycnonotus jocosus. The sequence continues at coordinate 191,727 of VWYP01006743.1, forward strand.
GACTTTCAAAACAGGAGCCCATTTTCGTATTTCTTAAGAGTTCCCCAAAGCACCCAAAGATTATTAACTCAATTAAAGCTCCCCAACCCCCCCCAAATTATTAACACAATTAACTCTGGATTTGCTGCATGCAAATTCTCTGTCTACAGAGCACAGAAAATGAACTTCTCACTTTGCCTAGTGCAGTATTCCTGAGCATGCTCTTATAAAAGGAGCTGCTTTGACCAAAAGTGCAAGCTTCAAGCTTTATTGACATTTATCCCCAGGCTTCAGAGTGCAGAGCAAGTGCCCAGTATACTTCAGAAAGCTCAGGGAGACCCTAAGCTGGATGTTCAGCAACACTGCTCCATCCTTACTTCTCACAGGTTAGCAGGGTCAGAGACCATGAAGGGCAGGAGAGAAGAAATGGGAGAAGCAAACAAGAGTGGAGACAGTGGTCCTTGAGCATCCCTCCTCAAGGGTCTCTACATCTGGTAAAGAGCTCAGGATCAGATGTGTTCCAGCTGAAGTCAGTTAACCACACATGATTTTAGTTACAAAACCACCTAGAAAGGCAACATGCACGAAACCAAAAGAGGTGGCTCATCAGACACCAGCAGGTGCTGTTTTCATACCTGTAAGCAACAGTCCATGAATGCTCAGGCATTTCATGGGCACCGCTGCCAGAACAGAAATCCTACGGCAGAGTGGCAAGGACCTGGCACACAACAGCACAGAACACACCTTGGATGTACCCTGGCACAGACACTGCTGCTACAAGCCCTCTTCTTTATGCAATGCCAATTCAGCCTTCTTTTATCTGAGGCGGTGCATCCCCAGAGATCAAAGTCACACCGCCCAGGCTGAGGAACCAAATTTCCAACAGCATTTTCTGTTTCACCTAGCCAGAAAGAAAAAACAGTGAGCAGACACTTTGTATCTCATTTCACAGAATTCCCAAAACAGCCAGACCAGTAACCTTGAAAAGACAGCCCAACTTGTGCAGGACTCCCAGTTCAACACCAAGCACTTCGACTAAAGTGCAGACACAACTAAAAGCCACTGAAGCAGATTTAACCTGTGCTGGCATGGATGTACAATGCAACTGGAAGTTATACCATACAATAAACTAACAGCTGCTTGCACTCAAGTGTAAATATTTAATCCTTTTGCCATTTCTAAATCTGCTGTTCCCCTATCTTTTAGGCCATGAGGTCTCTACAGTGTTTTCATGACCACTATCAGAAGTAGAGCAACACACAGTAAACATCTGGCACTTCTACTAACCAGAGCACTTTGGGAATTTATGAAGTTGCAAAAGCGAGCTGCACCAAAATAAAAGCACATCTGGTAACTCTTGTCCCTAGAGGCTGCTCTTTATCACTAAAAACAACCCAGTAATACAATTAAAAATAAATTAAAAATAAATTAAAAATAAATTAAAAATAAATTAAAAGACTGGAAGATAAAAAAGTAAAAAAAACCCAAAACCTGAACTTTTATTTCCTTTTTAGTTTAGAATCCTGAAAAACAGAGCAGTTGAAAATGGTTTATATCGAAGTTATTCAAATTTGTTCTTACACAAATAAGTCCACATGGCTACAAAGCTTGTTACATGAAACTGCTTTATCTCAGACAGGGACAGCACTTAGCAACTCAAGCAATTCCTCTGAAAAATACTCCTGATGCACAGCCACACACACTGCCAATTTCTCTGTCTCCTTCTTCCACTTGGAACTGGGGCAACTCCAAAGTGATGAGAAATTGAACCTCGCATACATGGAGCTGACAGTTTGGTGATTTTAAGCCACAGAACGTAAAGACAGAAATTTTATTACAGAATATATTAGTAGCTCTACCTGCATATCCTAATGAACCTAAAGAATAAGGAGGAGTGCCTACCAAAGAGAAAAAAATGTGTTACTGAAGTTTTATTCTATTAAAATATACTTTGCTGTATATTTTAATAGCCCCTCTTCAGGGCAAAATGAACTCTCCACCTTAACTCATGGTACTGAAGTCTTGTTTCACTTAATTTCTAAACTGCATTCTCACCCATATGGAAGCAAGTTTACCAAGAAATTGAATTTTCAATGAATACTTTCTCCTTCCTTTTATTTTTAATGGACATGTCAGCAACCTTGAACTGGAACATTTACAGCATCCTCATGGAGATCTAGAGCCAAGAAGAGACAAAAAGTTCCTTTAACTAAAGAACAGGCTCCATTGTTCCCTATCTGAGCTGTTTCATCTCTTCAGCCTGCACACACAGTGACTCTCACTGGGTTACATGTTGAACAGAAGTTTCATAAAGATTTGTACACAGACAAGCTACTGTATTTTCAAATATCTGCAGTGGCACTTTTGTTATACCCATTAGCTCAAAGCAATCTAGGAAAAGTCACACTTAAATTAAAAAATTAAAATAACAAAAGCAAATGACACATATGCTTACACACAAAAAAATGCCCAGTGACACAAGAAGCTACATGTAAACACGAGCCTCCTACTCACACATCAGAGTTCCTCTTTCTGCCAAGATCTTTTCTGTGGCAAGAGCAGTAGGAAGGTGCATTAAATGCAGCAGAGAATCAGCATATGAAAAAAACACACTCAAAGTCCACCTTTCCTTCTACCCACTCTGCTGCTTTGATAAAAAAATCAAAATGCTAGCCTACAGCTCAATAAATAGGCTGCACCCTCAATTTTCAAATACACAATCTCTCCACTCTTTATGGGATAACAGTCTAACTTTGTTCCTACTTAAATGTCACATAGCTTCTTTTATCCCCAGGGAGAAGGGGATACTTCCTCGCTCAAGCCAAGGTCCAGCTGTAAAGCCATGTCACAGAAACCCCTGCAGATAACAGCCCCTGACAGCCCCCAGCATCTTGTCTCCCCTGATCCAGGGCAGGCACCACACAGCTGCCAGCCTGCTGCCAACCCTACCTGCTCTCTATCAAGCAGAGAAATCTTCTACACCTCAGACATCCTGCCAGATGGGTAACAACTACGACTTCTCACATAAAACTCTGATCAGCAGATTAAAGATGAGTTATTAATGTTACCACATTCCTGCCAAGCTTCCAATAGCCGAACCTCCAGTGGTTTCATGCCAGGAAAAATGCCTGCAGCTGAAGCATTCATCCTCAAAGGGATTTATTTGAGTTTACTATAATGCTTTTTCCTCTTCTAAACTTAAGCTGCTTTCTCTAAGAGATAAGCTATTTGCTTAGCCCATCTAGTCCCGTAATTGTTTGGTTCAGGGTGTGTACTTCAGTACTTTAACATAAAAAGAAATTGCACTGCAACACATTTTTGGGGCTCTTTTGAAATTTTCCTGATGAGTTCGGATTACCTCCTTCCTTTTTATGCTTTTTTTTTCTCAAAACCCCATTCAAAACATTGACTTAAGAACAGAAAGAATGTTCCAACACTTGCTGTCCTCCCAGAGATTGCAGCATTCCTGCTCTAACAAGCAAGCTTTCAGCTCTGCAAAAGGGTTCAGTAAGGTGCTGTTGTATTGCTTGGTGCCATTCACCAGCACCAACAGATCCATACAACCTCAAATTTAAATATTCACTATTGCTAAATTTATATTATGATTTGGCTCAAATGCTCCAGCTGGAACCGTAACCTCTGCACTGAGGGCCCTCCAGCAGGGAGTGGGCAGACAACCCTTGCCCCTGAAGGCTCACAGTCTAAAAGTGATTATTTGTTAGGCAATGATAAGCATGTTTGTGGCTGTAACATTCAAAGCAAAAAATCAAACTCCCTCAGGCTTCCAGAAAAAGATGTGGGATAACAGCCTGATTAAAGTATAATCAAATGTAACGTTTTAACGCACTGCAGTTTTTGAGAAGGCTTAACATTATGTCCAGATAAATCCCTTTACAATTACGGCATTCCTATATACTTACCCATACTCCTTCCCACTGGTTTGAGAATGATGCTATCTCAAAAATAAGGCTTTAAATGTAAAAGCTTTTGAAACCTACCTTTCCAGTGAAATGGACAATGAAGCTTTCCCTTTCAGTTGAATTTGTTTTAAAATAGATAATGAAGCTGAGTGTATACTTCACTTCAAGTAAAAGAGAAATATAGAAAGGGGACACTTTATTCAATCCCATTTACAGATCGATACTGCTCCAGCACCTTTCCATGATTACTCCAGGCTTCCATATGCTTCCAATAAAGTTTTAATGGACCACCTTCAAAAACACACACCCATGTACCATGTCACTGTCTGTCTGACTTTTACAGCCAACATCTGGCCACACCAGAAAATCAGTGCAGAGGCAGCTTTTTTATTCTGTGGGCAGCTTCCCCTTATCTCCATTTGAACTCGTTTTAGCAAATCTCACATCACTTAAGGGTAGCACAATAGCTGCTCCCTAGCTGTTACAGAAATAAAAGCAGAGTGCTTTCTAACTGGAGGAAAACAAAACAATCAGGTTTTGTTGTTGCCACTGTAAGCAACTTTCATGTCCTTCAGCAGGCCCCAGTCAGGTCCTCAGGAAATTCTGTGTAAGTATGAATAGCCAGCAAGGCAAGTTCAGGACACAGCACTACATCATACTGACCTGGCAGAAGAAGGGTCCTTACCTTCTAAATCACCTTCCAGCCCTTCCACCAACATGCCAATATTTAAAAAAAAAAAAATGGAAATGGAAAGTCTGAGCTTGTGCAAGTACATCAGTGATTTCAGCATCCTGGCTCTCACTGTGACTAAGATCAAGCATAATGCAAGGCTTTCAGAAAGAGGTGCAATCCAGACCCCCCCAGCTGCCCTGGTGACCTGAGCAGAACAAGAACTTGTTTGAGGCAAATTTCTAACACCACATGCAGCAATATTTCTACAGGCATGTGTGATGGACTAGGCATCACCTACACACTAAGCAAGAACAATGAAGCAAATGATGTTTCTAGGTTGTAACAACACCAGAAAACACCAGTTTTGGTACAGTGGTGGTGGTGAGAGAGTGAACAACTACAGTGTTCTCCCTGAAGGCATGCAGAGATCTCCAGGCACTCACAGTGATCAGGTGGCGTGGGCCTGCAAACACCCCTCTCAGAACACAGTAGCCTGGAGACATCCTGCAACTACCAGGGACAGGAGGGATTATGTGAGCTCTTGGTTTGCATTTCAGGTTGTTGACTCAACACAAAATAAAACACAAAATGGCCACAATTTCCCACGCAGTGACCTGTATCACGTCATAGCTGAACGCAGGTCATCTTCCATACAGACCCATTTGTAAGTCAGACTGGCATTATTTTCACAAGGATCTACTCAAGAACATTAGGACAACCAGCCAACCGCTTTATTTACATTTTCCTGTTATCTCATCGCACACTTGGACAACTGCCTGTGTGTGTGGGTGTGCAGCAATAATATACATATGACTACATACCCATCAGTCAAGAGTTTGGGATTTGTCATGGCCAGACTGAAACCATTCATGTAAGATAAAGTTTTGTAACAGCCTGTCTTTGACCAAGAGTTCTGCCTGCCAAATCATGCCTGAAGTACATTTTTTTAAAAATAAGAAAATTTTTATCAAGGCCCAGAACTCTATGATAGTTTTTGTTCCCTTTTAGACTAAACAGTAATTCTAATCTCAGTTTCACGTTCCTCAAAGGCTAAAAGAAAAACTCCTTCTCTTAGATATAAAACCACCAAGCAACTTTGGATTAATGAAAATTTAAGTAAATGATTCCTTTAAGCCTTCATCGGTTTCAATCTCCCAAGAACGGATTTGCTTTAGGAAGCCAAATGAAGTACTGTTCTCTAACCCATGACAACGGCAGGTGATGTGCTACTGCTCTAAATTCTTGCATATGGACACGTTCACAGTGAAGAAGCCTTGGATTACAATACCAAAGTTGGATCCTTGCTCACCACTCGTAAACAGGCACTGTTGTTGCAGCCTAGTCCTGAAACATGGCTAAGAGCTCACTGTGCAGCTTGCTGAGCTGCGAGTGGCAGAGCCCCCGTTGGTTAAAGCATTCTGTACGAGACAGAGCACTGTGACAATCCTGCTCCTGACTCAGTAAGGGCACCCTGTCTGTCTCATCACACCATGCCATTCAAACTGACACAAACAAACAAAAAGTGATTTTTGGACAAGAGACTCTGCTAGCACTTGATATTTATAGTGCATAAAAGGTTCAATTCCCTGATCTATATCAAAGCCTTACTGCATTATACCACGTGTCATCCTGTTTCGAAAGGATTGTGGCCCAAAAATTCAGTTAAACCACATCAGATTTCATACTGTATAACACAGAAGACTGTTTGAGGAAGGCAACTTTCAAGACTGACCAGTTATGAAGAAGATAGGAAGAACCTTTAAGTTTCTGCCATGGGCTAGAAATTGGAATAAATCTTTTATTCTCTACACTAGCAACACTTTGAGCTCAGGAGTAATCACAAAGTCAAGTCATCCTAAAAAAAAGTTTTTAAGTATTGGTAACGTGTTAGAATTATTCCTTACTATGCAACTCTACTATGAAAAGTGATTGAACAAATGTATCATTGAAAGATACAAAGCAGCAGGAAATTTTGGTATTTCCATGCACGTGAACAATTCACAAATAAAAACATCTCTTTCCAGTTACTGAAACTCTTCCTTTGGGAGTGTAGCCAAGTTTTCCACACATAGTTGATCTGGGTATAGTGCTTCTTAGGGCTCTGTATACACTTACTTGCTGAAGCTGGCCTTGTTCACTGATACTTGCTTTGTCAAATTCCGAGACACAAGTTGTAAATAAAGTTTTACTTCTACCCCTAAAGGGGGGAGAAACAACTGACTGTATGAAATGAGTAATCATGAAGTGGTTTAAAACAGAAACAAAATCCCCATGAAAAATTAAAACAGTCATGGAGGTAAAGGCCAACAGGATTAGACTGCAAGATCTCAATTTATATAAATAAGAGCAATAATGCTATTATGACTCATTTATTAGAGAATCTTTAATTGCCTTCAGTTAACAAAAAAAAAGTGACTATGGCACTGCTTGAAATTAAGTTAAAGTGATTTCTTGCCTCTAAGTTGCTGTTTCTGAATAGCTGCACTTTGAACAGAGATCTCAATAAATCCTCACTGTAACACAGACTCAAAATTAGAATTTTTTTAGCAGTGAGCAAAAGCATAATCATATTAACATAAAATATTCAACTTTTCCCAGTGAGACTTGCACTTGAGCTTTTTAATTGCAAGGTCTACACTTCTATAATCTAAGGCCAGGATCAGTAAGGAACAGTCAATCATGTTGCAGCACCACAGCCAGCTACTATAGTTTACTCCAGTCCTCCTGTGTGACATCTGTCACTGCCAAAGCCACAACACACTACAGGGTCTGATCCTCCAACTCCTAGAGAAGGTCTCCCTGCCAACTGTAACACCATCTCACCAACCACTTCAGGGAAAACTACTTCTTCTTAGTAATTTTAAGTCACTGAAAACCCACAGGACATAAAATTATAAATTACCAAAACCATGCCAAAACCCAACATGGCCAAAACACAGCAGCAAAGTGTAGCTATTTCTCTGCAGATGAAAGCCAAGGGATTTCTGGTGTTTTATTTCCTCTAATGCACAAAACCTAAATGCCAGCAGCATGCTCCTTGGTAGAAACCCAAAGACCACTTTAAAGTCTCCATTTTCAAGATGTCTTAGACTACATAACTTATTTCATTACTTTCCCTCCCTTAAAGTACAAAAGCAGCTTCAGTTTCCTCTACGATCTCTTCTGACCCTTGGAACTCCTGTGGGTAGACAAGAACAACAGGAGTTATGAATACAACTTGTACTTGGCATTAACTGAACATCTTTAATTTATGATTACAATTACATTACAAAATGCACATATACACAAATGTGTCTTACAGATCAAGCCATCTTTTCACAGTCAGCAAATGATGCAATTTATTCAGTCACCACAGTCCAGATCAGACCAGTGACACTGTAAGACATCACACAAACAATACAATAGCATGTACTGAAGAACTACTGAAAACTCATTTAACAAATAAAAGCCATCTCGTAAAAAAATCCCATGAGAGTCTTTTGCTGCAGTATATCATCTGTGTTTTAGACTCAGCATTCAAAAACATTTAGCTTTTCTACAGCCAAGAATTTAACTTGTGTTGGAATGACTGCATGAAGGGAAAAATATGGCAGTCATACAAAAGCCACAAAATATCACAATTCACTGTGTTTCTTGATGCAGCTCTTAAGAGCCAATTCATAGCATCTATGACTTCAACGTCATGTTTTCCTCCGTTCACAGTCCAGTATCCTAACTTGATTCTTTGCCAGATTAGCACTGCATTAAGCTAGAAAGGCAGCCCTGCTTTCCCCCTAGAGGCTGGACTGATGTGTTCCTTTTATCCTTGCAAAGAACTTCAAAGGAAGTCTGCTCACTGGTTCTCATCTTTGGGCCACAAATGGCGTGACAACAAAATAACCATTCCCATCTACAAGGACAGCAATGCTAAAATGCTTCATCTTTTGAACCTGCCCAAGTTTTAAAACTTCAGCTACCATAACTTTCATCCTTTTTCTCATGGTCTTGTTCTAAGCCTTCCCTCTCTTTATAATCCCGCAGATTGCTTTCCACCAAGACTTGGGTGGTGAACAGACGTGGGCTGCAAGACACATGCAGAGCTGACCGGTTTTCTTTGACCATGTACATGTGTTTCTGTGTGGACAGAGTGACAAACACAGAGAAGCCCTCTGCTCTTCATGTGACATCTCAAGAGCACACCGAGGTACACACTGCTCACAGTGCTGAGCAGCTATCCCAGGGCTTGGAAACCATGAAAGGGAAGCAGCAGTAAAACAACCCTCACAGTCATTACGCCTGTACCTGAACCTTCCCATCAATACTTTCTGTCCACTTGTATTTACCAGATGCAACTCTCACACCAAATCAAGTTGTGAGTGTGCCTGTCCCTCCTACATGTAACCTTGGGAAGGAGAAAAGAGAAAAGAAAAAAGCAATGAAAATTACAGCATTTGTAACGCTTCATTTAAGAACAGAGAGAAGCTTTCTCCAAAACAAGTGTCAAGAGGTAATTACAAAGGAAATTGAAGACTTGCCTGACAAAAACACAGCTAAACCTTCTTCTTTCCATAACTTAAATCTCCTTGCTCTATTTTCTCTCTCCACTTCTGATGCTATCAATCCTCAAAGACGCTTTCTTTTCCCTGCAGATCAATTACTTTACCACAACAGAGAAATACTGTACAAGAATGATCACTGAAAAGCTGAGTGTTCAAAAAGCAGTTTGCTACTCTGATCCATGCATATTCTGTTTGTAGATCAGCACGTATGCTCTGCAATTAGAGGCACAATGACACATATTAGCACACAGGGTGTGCTCTCCCTTTATCACCACCTCCCCTTCATACACACACCCTCAGTGCTCCTTCAGCCCAAATTACGCTCCTTATATTAAATTTAGAAACAGAAGTCTGAATCACCAGTTCCTGTTGTGAAAGTAGCTAGAAACAGATATAGCAGAAGTTTCCTAGTAAACAGCTATAGAAGAATCAGTTCACCACATTAGACCCCACTGTTACCAACTCTTTTATAAGCACAGAACAGAATCATATAGATCTATATGAAACTAAATAAAACAATTTCGTGGATGTTTAATCCTTCCTAGAATTCTACCAGTTCTTACCTGTAATGGTATCATGCAGCAGTGAGTTTCAGAAATTAACTGTCCACTATTAAAAAAAAAAACTCAAAAAATACCAAAACCCACATCCAACCACCACACCCCCCGAAAATATTACTCATAAAAACTCATTGCTTGTGAGCCTGCTGCCGCACTTAGTCCATTCTGTTCCACTTTTCCTCGACACTCCTTCAGATGCACCTTCAAGAAGAGGAACAGAAAGATCTAAGCTGCTGCTTTGCAAGAGAAGAGTAGCACAAAGATTCCAAAACTGGTTACAGGCAAGAAAGGTCAGTTCCAGAGAGAGAAGAGTTCAGACAGCATTACACACAAGTTAGTCGCCCTGCAGAGAGTAATTACTTCCTAGCATAAGCAGAGTGGAAATGCACTCATGTTTCGCAGTTTGAGTTCATGAAGAACCATATGCATGGTTAGGAAACTTCTGGTCACAACTTGTGGATTCCAGTTTCTTCAGTTGCTCCTGAAATATTTAACAGAGGAGCTACGTACCTCAGGCCAAGAGGCACCACCCAGCCTTTCCTGTAGTATACACACACTATATATATATGTATATATATACACTTTCTAGCAGAGAGGTCAGATGATGCTCAACTTTGCAGCACACGTGAAGAACATTTTGGTTTGCAGGTCTGTATAGTCCCATCTGTGACTGACTTACTGAAGTCAGTTTGACATCACATACCACTACTCTCAATAATTTCTGTATTTAGCAGAAGACACTTTCAGAAAATCTTTCAGCCCTGGGAACATTTTGGGTGGAATCCACCACTTTCCCCTATCTATTATTTGTTCTAGCACTTACGGTGTCTCACCATTACAAATGCACTTATTTCCAATTGCCTGACTGCAGCTCCCAGCCATCAGCTCTGTGTCATGCCTGTTTCTGTTTGCATTTTACCCTTCAGCATGCTCTCCCTCATAAAGTGCTTCCCACCAATTATCAAGTTCCTCCACTTATCTATCAAGAAACAACAAACCCAGTAACAAAATGAACCTTTCAGGCTCTCTTTGTGGAACACCAGCCAGCCTTCAAATATCTCCTCTGACTTATGTGAGCTCACTCCCATTTTCAACAGGCTGCTTTTGATCTCAGAATTGTACAAAATTCACCTTCCTTCACCCATTGCCCCTCCTGCACCCCAAGTTATTTTGGCACCCTTTGCTGCCCTGCAGGACAGAAGTCATGTCCAGTTGTTGACTCACTGTACCCCAAGCAGTCTTCTCCCCAAGCTCCTATTCCGTCACTACACTGAAGAACAACCCCTGCAGGCCCCATGGTATCTCAGATTATATTAAATTGCACCTTTGATTGATACAGTTCACCAGGCCACACAAATTCCAGTGTACAAGCTCCCTTGTCTACCACATTGCCTAGTGTGATATGGCCTGCCAATTCTATCAGTACAGATCCCATCCTTGTCTCTACCTACTTGATGAAACGGTTCAGTGGAATCTGGCCTCACCTCAATCCTTAAAACAAGACTTCTAGAAGCATTCCCATTTGACAATGATTCACCACAAGTGACTAACTTTTAAACATCAGTTAGTCAGTTTACTTTTGCAATATCACAGAGCGTTAACGTGTCAGGACAGGAGGGCCCAAGGGGCACAGCAGTCCTCACTGACTACCTCTGCTGCTGCTGAGAAACAGAACGAGAGACAGGACTGGGAAGGAGCGAGGGAGTAGCAGAGGACCCCAATGGGTTGAACTGTCTCCATCCCCCTTGCTTCAGATGCCTTTGAAGACAGCTTTACTACAGCTCAGAGCCCTGGTTGCTTTAATTTTTCCAGTACCTTGGTGACTATTAATGTCAAGCTAGCTGGAATATGATTAAGTCAGTCTCCCACTCTTCCCTTGTCTATTCTGTCACAGCTGGTTTTAAGATCTTCAATATCAACAGTTATGAAAAACTGTCTGCATGCCTACAGACTTTTCATCAAGGTCTTTAGAACAATCAAGTCACAGCACTGGTGATTTACATATGGGCATCCCTAGAAGAAATCTTAATTTATTAAATCAGACTTAATTCTCTGTTGGAATTGCACTAATGGTATCACATTCTACACTTTCCCAAATATGGAAGAGTATTTACAAATATTTCTACTTTTTTTGTATGAGCTACTTTATTATCTGTGTCTAGTAATTGGAATTTTTTTTAACAGTTGAGTCGTAGAAAATATTCAGTTAATTCTCCAACTTACTTCCTGAACTTCTAATTTGCATTCTCATATATCCATTTCCCCCTTAATTACTGGTTTTTCTTTGAAATTTCTTGATGTGTCCTGAAACCAGAGGGCTGTTAGTATAGATGTCGTCTTTCTTCAAATGAGAATTTCAGCTTTTGGACTATGCAGTATCTTCTTACAGGGATCTGTTTTCCACTCACTTTTTTTTTTCCTACAATGACATCAAGTTCTCTGTGATGACAAATATGCTCTTTCAAAGCTTTAAGTATAATTTCTTTGGGGCTGTTCTCTGTTTGTCTGTCCTTTACATAAATGGGTCACACTCGATGTCCCACGGCAACCACAGGCTTCTAGCTGTGTGATACCAAAGTAACTTTTCAGCTGAAGACCTGAAACAAGAATTGACCTGCAGTGTGCTGAATTTCCACAGCACTGAACATCTGTCCATGATGCCAACAGGATGTTCAGCACTCCAGAGGCAACCAAACCAAAAGTAAACAGAGTGTACAAAGTGAAGCAAAAGGGAAGCAAACCTGCACATTTGCTGATCAGCCATTTCAGACATCTCTAAAAAGCACCTCAAAATCTAGTCCTTGACTGTAAGGATGAGGTATTTAGCAAGTAACCAACTTGGAAAGTCAACCAGACTGGGCAACATACAAATCCAGATTCCTACCATCAGCCTGACCCTCACTGTGGTCAAGAGCTCCTGCAAAGCCCAGCCATCTGCTGCTTGTTTGATAAACAAGGCAAAATGAACTGACCTCAGTCTGGTCCCAGTAGAACACTGCCACAGAAACTGCACTGCTCCTCAGCCAAGAAAGGCAGTGCAAAGCACATGCACTGGGAGTGTGGATACTATACCCTTCATCTACCCAAGGCTCTACCAGGATTTGCCCATTCTCTCAATTAAACCATAGTACAGAATCAGTCCTTAGTCTCTAAGGAGCAAGTCTTCCACAGGGCAATAAAGTATTCAGCAAGAAACTACATTTGACTTGATACTTACCTCAACAGCAAGAAAAACACTCAGAACCTTAATTTTCACAATCTTATTTAAATAATATGCTAACTATCCACACACAGTGACCTGTTCTGTGTTCTAGAAGCACGGCAGTAACAGTCTACAGATGGAATTCTGCAGTTCAACATACATGATGGACCTTTCCACCTAATCTCACATGGCTGCTGAACACATACTTGCATGAATTTAGTTAAATTAGAAATTCCTTCCTATGTTTCACAAGTCTAAATTCAGTAACTGAAAAGGCAATAATCTGTGTTCTTGCTATACATCAGCCACTACCACTTATTTTGCACAACTGAAAATGACTGACGAAAGATACCTACATTAGTTCAGACATTCCTCTTTTTATTAAAATAGAAAGAAAAGTAAAGAAGGAAAAAAATCCCCAACCTGTTGCAACACATTAAAATGCAAAATTGGGAGCTCTGCCCACAGCCTCTCCAATAAACTCATCCTGAATTAGGCAGTAAATATTTAAAACTGCCAGCCTGCACAGACAGTCCAGTCTGAAGTGCACAATCCCTGTGCCAGATTCCTCTGTCCCATCCTCTCAGGCTTGAGGTACACATAACTATGCAGGTTGCCAAAAGCCTCAGAAAACAGAATATTCAGCCTTTTTCTACTACCCAGATTTTGGTAGTAGAAAGGTCCTTGCTTCATACAAACATGTGGAAAAAACCCCTTTGTATGGGATGGGAAGAATTTCAGTTTGGCGTAGAAGTCCAAGATTTGCTCAGAGGGCTTGTACTCCTCTAACTTCCTTCACCCTCCTTCCATCACCTTAGAAAATCTCAGAAGAAATCAGCAGCTTTATCCACTTAAGTGCACTGCATTCACTATAAAAGATTAAATATGTGAACTAGAAGTTTCTACTGAAATTTTCAGTCATTACACAGTTAGTGACAGCTTTAAGGATGACAGCAGCATTTCAAAGGTCTATTGCAAAGACTAAAGTCAGCTCACATCCTCTCATAATTTCTGCTCAAGGTTAGCAGAGTCAGAGGGTTGAAAAATGAATTCAGATGAAAGGTGATTTTAAAACACAAGTGCTATTCCTGACTAGTAATACATCTGCATCCACATAAACCCTCCCAAATCCTTAAGAATAGCCTTCCTATATAATATAATCCACTTTGAGGCTTTGTCTGAATAAGGTACTTTGGATTAATTCTTAAGACAAAAACCATGCAAATTAAAAAACTAATTTGATTAAACTGCTTGAGACTTTCCTCAGATGCCTTTCTTCAGAATCAGGGTGATTCTCAATTATTCTCCCTGAAAGATGTAGAACAGTTGAAGCAATTCACTTCGAATTCACACCTTCAACTGACTTGAATAGTTTCTTAATGGCATGTGAAGACAAGCACTTAACTCCAGAGTGACACACAGAATTTACCTGGGAGTAACTGTCCAAAATATCTCCCTTGGGAGAGAGGCCCAGCCAACACAACACATCAGGACACTGGTTCAATACCAAACCATTCTAAGAAGAATGCAAGAAGCCACACAATCAGAAAAGCTTGATTTCTGGGAAATGGAATTCCTGATCGTGCATTTGCTAGGTTTTAGAGAAGCATTTCTAGCAAGCATCTAACCTTAGCTTGAAAAGCCTTTTATTCTGACACACTTATCCATGATTCCTCTCCAGCCCTTCCCTCCCCATCCCTACCCTTTCTCCACAAGCTGCATTCCCCAGCTGCTCTTCCAGACTCCAGCCTGTTGCCCTAACAGCTGACACATGAGGCACAATCTAAGACAAAATGTGACAGCTCCTTCTTGACAAATTTTAAGCATCACTTGCCTACAATGCAAAACAATGGAACAGAAAGTGCAGGTGCAGAACCAGCAGAGAAGTGCTTTGACTTCGGATGCTCCCTCCCCCACAGCTCATTGCTTTTTCCTGGGGATACATCTTCAGATCAGAGCCACAGCCTGCTGCAGATATAGATCAGCTTTGCTCATCCCACCGTTCTCTGTCACGGGCAAAAAATAGCTCTGGAGGGAGAGGAGGAGGTTTTCAGCTGTTTTCTTCTCCACTTCTTTCCCTCCTCCCTTGCAATGAGGGAGAAGCCATTTTCTCATGCTCATGGCTTGATGTCAGAGTAACTGTTTTCTTACTCTATAGAGCAGTATATCCCCACATGTGCCTGTAAAAGAAATCTAATAGTAGCGACAATGTTCCAGCAGCATTCTCAGCAACACGATCACCAGGATTTTCATGGAGGAGCTGAAAGAAGCTGGCTGACATATTACTTGTTTCCTTATCAAAAGCAGCCCAGAGAAGTGGCTGAAGCCAAAAGGTGAGGTCTGCACAGATGCTTCTTCTCTAGGCACCACTGATACTCTTAGAGGGTTCAAAAGAAGCACAGGAGAGAGACATTTTCCTAGACAGAGTCAAAAATAGATGGAGGAAAAGCATGTAATATACGATTCTTTAATTTTCTCATAAACAGTAACTTTATTCTTCTCGAAACATTGATTGACATTTGGTCCTGTTATGAACAATTCTGAGGCCTCCCCCACCGAGCATCTAAGCTGCATCACATTAAAGCTGTTCCTTTCTCCTTGCCTCTAGCATATTCCTAACATGTAAACAACTCTGCTGTGTGCACAGCAAAGGCACAGCTAGCTAGTGAAAGCTGCAGTACTAAGGGCACCACAGGAACCCATCCAACCCTAATAACCCATTAATTTCACAGGGCACTGTATTTATTAACCAGAAACCAATTGCTATTAATGCAAATGTACATGTGAAAAATTATCCCAGTGGAAAAGCTAAAGGAACATTACAGACTTATTTCTCTCAGACTGTCATGTTTCACAAGCTTTGTCACCCTGTAACCCAAACACACAAGAACCACCAGTCTGAATGGCGGAAGAGTTGTGACAGACTAGGAGAAAGGCAAACTAGGAGAATGTCAGGAAATCCAGCAGCCTTACTGTCTGAGGATTCCAGCTGATGTGACTCCACATGATAAGTAATGTTCTTGTGGCCAAGCCTCAAAACCCATAGGGACTATTTCTAGTTCAGCTTAATAAAGAGACAAATACCACCCCAATCTTACTTTTCACCTTTTCAACAGCGAGGTATTAACAGGAGATACCTTACAAAAGTTACCAGAGTTAATGCAGAAGGATTGCTCAGCCACATACTTTGTGTGTGTTAACTCCCACTTACCAGGCTCTGGACCAAGACACTCAGGCCAGCTGCCATGGTGAGTCTGGCTCCTGAGGGCAAGTTCCAGTAGCCAGATCCATCCACTCTGCCATGCAATCCTCTTACAGCACCATTGCTCAACTCACAAATCTCTTTCCACAGGCAAATCTGATAAGGTCTGGAGGAAACACTGATCCATCTCTGACCTCTATCTCATCCAGCCAGGGGTTCCACAGTGAACCCAGAGAAAAAGCTAATGTAACTGCAACTACTTCTCTTTAGGGACTTCTCTGCCTTAGGATGTTTCCAAGTAGCAGGAATCCAGAGCAAAGTGGCTCTCAAGTTATGAACTAAAAACAGCTGCACTGCCAGGCTCCAACATCAGGACCTAAAGCAGGCCAGGCTGCCCAGGGCAACCATTCCATTTTCCCCTTCAGTTAAAACAAAAGCCAGTGATTTCTTGCTGTCCATCTGATTTCTGCTGTCCACACCTACTTCGTAAACAGGAGCAAATCAGTCATGTCCCAACACCCATTAGCTTCCTTTTGGCTTCTTTCTCACATTCAAAAATGTCAAACAATGAATTCCAGACCCTGCTTCTTCCTTTCAGAATGCAAAGTATCACCCGAGTCACACACACACTTCTCCCCTCCCACTTCTTGTCAAATTCCACTGCCCATCCTGACACCAGTCTTATTTACTTCAAGCTGTGAAATCATCTACTTCTTCCCAGCACCCCTCAAGAGCAAACTGCTTTCCTGTCCTCTCTACAAACCAGCAGGTGAACACCCACTCAATTCTGCATATGACGTTTACCAAAGGTTTTGCTGGAGTAAAAGAAGCATTCAAGAAGGTCTAGCTTTATAAATCAGATTACATATTCTTCCCTGTAGCTAAAATCTCATCTCCACATTTCCTATTTTCAGGGCTTTTACCACAAATTACAGAGGTAGTGGGAGGGAGAGCTTTCTCCTTCCATATTCTGTGCCCAGGCAAATGGTGCTTTTATCACAAAGGTCAAAAAACAATCTCTTTTTACAAAACTTCCTGAAGCCTAACTCCAATGCTATCCTTGGAAAGGCCAGAATCCCCACCTCACAGTAACTCTGCAGTATGCAATAACTATTATACAGCATTTATAAAGCAGTGCAACTAAATCTTAACTTTTGACTACAGTAAAATAATGTTCACAGTTAAAGGAGGCCAAAGTACATTATCTGCAGGCTGGAAATTTTAGACAAATCTTTAAAGACTGAGGCTTTGCAAAGTGCAGGGTGTCAGCTGCTGTACCTTACATAGCTGACAACATGCAATATCACAAACACCAATGCCAGAAGGTTGTAGCTACATCTTAGTACCAAATAGCTCACAGCCTTTTTCTTTTTATAGAAGCCTGATCAGAAGACTACAGCCATAGTTCAGAATTTAATGATTAAGGAGATCATTACACTGAAAATGTGAAGCATTTCGGGTTTAATTTATGAATGATAGCAACAGCTCAAGGTAAGATTATTACAAATTTTCATTCACCTTTCACTCTTATAAATAAGTAAAAATGAAAGTTTGGAGAGTGGCTTTTTGTACACTGTCTGCAAACAAACGCCTTGATGTATGTTCACCATGCACTAAATATTCAAGATTCAGTACCTAAATTGCCCAGGATTGCACATAGTGTGTTTTTAATTAACCAAAAAGACCAAATACAGGTTATTACCTCCTCTAATATCAGAGTCACAAAATCTATCTTGTATCAAAGATCTGCCCCAGACAGGAGCACTCAAGAGGGTACCAATTTACCTTAAAGGATTCCAAAAGGTTGTAGAAGCTTCCATGCCTTTCATGGATTGGTTTTGACTGACCCTGCATCTTCGACTTACTGCTATTGAAATCCCCCCCATATAGGCATAATTTATGCTAATTTAACTGAATTCAAAGGGCCTGTTTTGAGTCATCCTTTCAGGGTCACACCACAGTCAGCAGCATTCTTCACTTTTATCACTATCCCAGCATAAAGGCAGAAAGCACCCTGGACCCAGGGTTTCCCATCAGACACCCAGCTCAAATGCAAACCTGTAGAAATACAAATCCTTGACTGACAAATGTCTACTAAAGAAAAGGAAAGAACCTGTATGCAAGAGTTCCTGAAAATCAGGAATGCCGTTACCCACGAAGCACCTGGTACACCACTGCACCTCAAAAAGCTCATGAGGCAAGTGTAACCCTAGCACACCAAACGGGAACATCTGGCTCCTTCAAAGTGCTGTAGCCTCATCAGAACACTTGAATCAAATTTGACATTTATATCTCTATAAATAATGTGTGAGCAAAAGCAAAGACAAAGCAACATTTTCAGTTCAGGAAAAGACATCAAAACAAAAAACCTCCCTAGTACCCAAATGTTAAACTACACGTGGGAATCTGATGATCTTTTGAATGGCTGAAAGCTAGGGCACAGGAAAGGGCATCTTGTTTTTAAATTAATTATTAATCAATCTCTTCAGCCATCAAATCCCTGCAATGACTCATCCACTTGCTTTACCAAAGTCTAAACTGTTATGGGGAGACTGCAATTCCACTGGAACATTACCCTCCTGAGTGCAATACTTAACCCTGTATACATGAGAAAGGATTTTGGTGGATTCATTCCTCTCGCACAAGACCAAAGTCCTCATTATAACTGGAAAGAAAAATTACCAAAAAAAAAAAAAAAAAAAAAAAAAAAAAAAAAGACTCCCCCAAAAAAATCGGAAAACCAAAACAAACCCAAAGTAAAGAAAAAGAAGGAAAAAAGAGAAGAGGCAAAATAGTATTTAGCACTTTACACTGAGAGAAACAAGAGAGGATAAAGTCCATCTCAGTTATTCATTGCAAATCCAGTATTCTTCCAGTGACAGTATACACCGTAAATAACAAGAGGATTCACGTCACCAGAAATCCTCAATTATCATGCCATTGAACTATGCAATTCTTCTACACTCATTCAGACAGTTTCTACTGTCTGAAAGGAATTCAGAACTGTGGATTGATAGAAGCTACTTTTTAAGTTTACAAAATTATGAACTTGATCCTACACCCCACATCCATGCAAATATCTTTTCAAAGTTTGACAGCTCTATTAAAACTCAGCTGCAAGACTGGAGCTCAGTTGGTGATACCTATGTACGGAGCTTGCTCTTTTCCCATGCTAAAATTATATCAGAACATTACAACACATTTGCATATCTCCCACACATGTGACTTTTTGCCAGCAGTAACAAGACGACATCAAGGCTTAGAAAAGGTACCAGAAAGAGACAGAACAAGAGGGTGGAGTTTCCTACAGGAACACCCAGGCTGAAGTCCAGCAGCTCCCAGGGAAGGAGCTGCCACCCGATGCCTTCCATCAGGCTCCCACTTGACAGTGTTGAATGTCCAACCCCACCCAGGAAACAAAAAGTTTCCTATTGTTTCTCCCCTCTCCGAAACCTCCTGGATACTACCAGGAAAACCAGTATCACTTCACCATTTTTCCATAAGAATGATTTACATCTTTCCCTTTTACTACACTCAGTCTTGTAGCTACCACAGAATAAGAGGAATAGGGGAAAAAAATGTCTCTGCTAGGTTATCTCCCTCAGTCTCTCCTGTATGGTTTTTCTGGAAATACTTCTAGTAGCAGCCCAGAGTGCTGCTGTTGATTTTAACCATGCAGAAGTAATACGAAATTCACATGACTACTGTCAGTTTTCCAGCCACACAAGTTTTGCAAAAAAAAAAAAAATCAATTAAAACAATCTGATCTTCCAATTTTCACCTAGGAAAGCTATTTAAAAAATTACAAAGGTAGCAAAACTTTGGAAAAAGTTTGATTTACACACTGGTGCAGTTATTTTCAGAAAAGCTTTTCATTAAAAAATAAAAATCATTACAGCACTGAAGATTTGTGACACTTTACTTCCTCTGAAGATGCCAGTGTGGAAAAAAATAATCTAATTGAGCCAAGTAAAAGCAAGTAATAAAAAGTCACAGGAAAACATCTGACTTGCTTTAGTGTTACTAAGGCGTGAGAGTGAGTTTAAGTGATTTTGGAAGTCAGTAATGGAGTCCAGTGTTATTCAAGGTATGCTACACACTAGAAATTCTAACTTGAATGCTCAAGTTACAGAGAGCCATGCCCTTCCTTCTGTATCTTTCTAGCGGCCCATTTTTACCAGTCCCACCGTACCACAACATCCCAATAGCAAAGCTCAGTTAAAATGCAAGCAGAATAAGACAATTAATCTGAACCTCAAGAAAGTCAAATATTGCGCAGGAAAATTTGAAAATAAGCCCCTACAAGTGCGATAGTGTGACAATAACTAACAGACCAAATGCAATTCCCCCCCAAATTATTAATGCTTCTTTGTTAATGATCATGTTAGCTGCAGGGAGAGTGCCTTTGTAACATAACATGATTAAGACCCAACTAGAAAAAAACGCGAAATAATCAAATATTACTTTTGTTAGTATCAAATTAGGCCAAGTACACATCACATACATGGGGATAAGAGCTACTCCAGGAAGCAGGCTTTTTAACACCAGCACACTTAAGATCTAAATTACCATAGACTGTGGAATGGAAAAATGCAGAACCGCATAAAAGGAAGGCAAACTCTGCTTACAAAATAGCAGTGAGTCAGCTCCTGAGGACTGGTCTATGACTGCTGTGAAAACAAGATGCACATTCCGTATGTGCACTCCGATTGTACAGAATGAAAACAAGCCCATCCCCTAAATATGATGCTGATAGGGTAGATGACATTGCAGAAAAGCTGTCAAGAAACATCAGTTAGAGTTTAACCCATACAAACCTCAGAAAACACTTTCAGCCAGTGCTGGTCCACAGAACCTTTTAACCATACACACATCTACTCATGTTTGAGGCATTTAATAAGCAAGAAACACTCATATCTGTGGCCTCAGATCAGTAACAGCTTATCTTGAGGACATCTCTAAATCTAAAAGGTCCTTGAGACACTCTTTAAAGAATCTCTTTCTAAAATGCCGTGACCCTTTAGCTTGTCTAGTTCCATCATCTGTAATCAGACTATCTAGAAAAACAAGAACAAACATCAAGGCCATCAAGCTGTGAAACTATTAACAAGCCATTTAATACTGTAAGGAACAATACATAAGTACTCAACACATTTATTTAGAGAACACAATTACATTTTCACTCATTCAAAAATCCAAGATGAATGGTGGGCTTTCATAATCTGTCTTCCTCTTAGCAAGTACCCTTGCCTACAAGCAGCTCTCTCCTTGACCACATTATAGCTGATTTTGTTGGTGCTGTTTAGGGATATCTGGAGGCTTTCTGGTCTTCTGCTCTTTTTGCTGTTTTCAGATGTTATTGAATATGGGGCTTTTCCTGGTATATTGATTACTTCTGAGATAAAAAATACTTTCAAAGAATTAATGTGGCACACATGCAGGGAAAAAAAAAAGTCCAATAAGTCAGCTCTATCAATATTACTTTGTTGACAACTATTAAAACAAGGTGCTGACCACTGAATATATCATGCCAGCACACAATGAATGGAAGCACCCTGTCCAACCTCTCTGGAAAAACAGAAACCTGGAAACCAGCTCATTTCAGGGAAAGGATTAAAGGTTGTTTTTTCAGGTGTCCTTGCACACCAAATCCCTCTGCCAGACATTCCAGTTTATCATTGCTAAACACTTACACTGCAGAAGTACCTAGAGACCTCAAGCAGGTCAGGACCTCAGCATGCAAAGTACAAAATTGATGCATAATACTTGACAGCCCTTGCCTCATCACATTTTTCAATTTCAAGTGTTTGTCTTCCCACTAGCACAGCTATTTGAACAACCCAGACAAGGAAAAGAAACTCAATGGCACTGCAAAAAACCCACCCAAGTTCCACCACCAATGTATGAAAGTGCTATCCAACATACAAAGAAAACAGAAGTCGTTCTGCCTCTCGTTAGGATATTACACACAAAGATCTAGGTTAAAGTTAAAGCAGGTTTGGGGGTTTTTAGGTTGGCATAGCTCCAACTATTCTAACAAAGACAAAAGAGGTGTTGAAATAAGCTTTGTCTAATGTTTATGGATGAGAGCTCCAATTCCCATTTTCCCATCTCCTACAACCTAGACATAGCCTTTCAGTGAAGGGAAGAGTTCCTCAGTTGCTGCCTTCAGATTGAACCCTGGTTGATACAGAGCAGGGGTGCAAAAGCAAATGAAAAGAAAATTTAAATGAACTGCAGGGAGTGGAACTAGTGTGCTAAACCTCACATTTGCATCCCCTGGATGAAATGGAATTAGTTCCATTGAAGGTGAAAAAATATGCAATAAATCTGAAATGAAGCTTAACAAAATGATAGAGTTCTTGGCAGCCTGATTATTTTAACAAGTTGACAGCCAGTTATTTCAGATTGTCTCAGTTTAAATACACATACCAGGACAGCACAGCCTAGAGGAGTGGGCCAACACACTCCCAGCAAGATTAGCTGTGCTTTATGTTCCATGCTCTCCCTTCTGATACCTCCCAAATCCTGCAGAGGTTACCTGCAGCTCCCCATCCCATTGCCTGAGCTGAAAAGGAAAAACTGGTAGTGCTGTGAACTTGACTGGACTACTAACCAGTGACAGCCCAAGGACTAAAGAGCACGGAGACTTAGGAAACAACAGCCACCAGCCACAGGTGGTGACTTGAAAGGTGATTGTCTGGTTCTATCACCCCCACCGCTTCTTGCGGCTAGGGAAAAGCCCATGCAGCACCCCTATTTCCAGTCCTTCCCATATCACCCACACCACAGGAATGTCTGCTGCTCCCAGCCTTTGGCAGCACCACCAGCATCTCAGCCCAGTGTCACGGGAGGCAGCAAGCCACCAAAACACATGAGCTGCCAAAAAGGCAAAGCATGTGAGACTGCCAGATCCAGCTGCAGACTGGACAGCCAGGTGCCAGAGTGCAGCTCTGGTACAAGCAACAGTCTGGTGGGGTTTTGGGGGAGAAACAGTGCAGTGGCATTTGAGCTCTGCCTCTATAGCCTCAAACTACGACAATTCCTCCACAGTAAAGACTGGAAAAAACCAAACCAAACCCACATCTGGGCAGTGCTCCCCTTAACTACTACAGAACTTCCAAACAGCACATGGTGGGGCCTAGGGGAAGGGGCTGTATGGCATTTTGCTTTCTTAAAGGTTTCTTTTCATGGAATTGGTTTTCCTCCCAATGTTTCAAATATCAGTAATGTTAACAATCATTACATTCCTTAAATAATTACTTGAACAGCTCATGAAAATTGTTTTGCAGTCTGCCTGGAAATACATTTTACCTCAAAAGGTAGCAGACTCAGTTTATGAGCAGAAAAAAAACCCCTTTTTTTGCCCAGCTCCTGAAGAATGTAAGAGTTAATGGAACAGAAAAGACTGATGCTTTATTGATCAAAACAATTCTAATTACACATAAAAGACTCTTCCATGTTTCCAGTAACACACTAAACAAAACCTACTTCATGAAATGCAGTCAGATAAGCAGAAAGTTTGGGAGCTCATTGCTCAGCAACAAAGGCCAGAATTTTATATATATCCAATCACCAGAGGCAGTGGAATGTTATAATTGCAAGCATATTCTAGCACTTGCAATAATAAATAAAACTAGAGAAACAAATATTATGTAAATTTAAAATTTTTCTAAAAGAGGCCCATAAAAAGCTGTGGACAGAGTAACACAATATAACAGCTAAACCACAGAAGCACTAAAATAATTGAGCAACAAAGAGCTGTTTGTTCATTTTGTCCCTTGCAAATCTCTCTCTCTTCCCCCCATCTTTACTATCTGAGGTGCAAGGCAATAATGTCACCAACATCTTACGGTATGTCCTTTTTACCATCATGTGCACATACAGCATTATGAGACATGTTGGGCCCATGTACACAAGGAAAAACTGGCGCTGGAAAGGTCAGCTTTTCCCAAGTCCAATCTCTCCTGTGGTTTCTCAACTGCTGGAGGTGTTTCACCTCTCCTGAAGCCAAATCAGGTATGCACAAGGACAGGCAGATCTTACTCTTTGATGCTGCACGTCACTACACTGACTCAGTGCTCCAGTGTTCATTCAGCCTCTGAGAGAATGAGAACTGTGATGGTGCTGCCTTCTTCAAAACAGCAGCACCTACCAAAGACAACAGACAAAGCTTGAGGGAGCAACACACTGAGAATCACTTCCTATCTATCCAAAAGGCATCTCCTGAGATTCCAGTCAAGAACTGAGAGCAGGTAGGTATTTCAAACAACATCATAATATGTCAAAATACATAGCTAAGAATACTGCAGCCCACTGAATGTGATACCCACCCAGTATGAAACAGGTCTGTGAACACAAAACCATGCAACCATTACTCCAGGGAAGGCTGAAAGAAAGCAGTGCTGCATTTTGACCCTGCTCAGATTTTTCTCTGCTATAGCAAACTGGCAGCAAGCCCTGCCAGTGCCATCCTCCTTCCTCCCCCGCACTGTGTTGGTGCCACCGCCCGTGGCCAGCCTGGGTTCAGGCTCCAGAAGGACAAGCTGGAAGCAGCTCAGCTCACTAACCCATGGCTGTGGGGACTGGCTTTTGCTATCAGTAATGCACAAGTCTCCTCTCTAGGCAAAGAAATATGAGAGCAAAAAGTGAAAAAAACACCGAAGTGGGGCTGTTTTCCAGCTATTTTCCAGTTATTTTTCAGTTTCTGTCTCTAATGATAACATTGAATATTCTGCTGGAAGGACAGGAAGAAAGAAAAGATAAACCAACATGAAAATTGTAACACTGGAGCAAGATACACAAAAGTCCTTTTCATTGCAAAGAATTACTCAAAATGACATCTGTATCAGCACTAAGGAAAACATTGCTTCTGCCTTGAGGTAGCCTTGGCAATAACACTGTTGCAAGCAAAAACCAGTTTATCATTTTGGAGGGAATTTCAATCAATTTAATTTATTTGTCAGTTAATAAGCTTCTAATTACTACTTCTGGTATTGAAACACACACAAGGGAAGCAGCCCTTGCTCTCCAGTCCCCTCACCATACCCACTCCTGGCAGTGGGGCAGCAGGACCAGCAGTCATTCTGGTTTCCAGCCGAAGGTCAGCATTGCTGCTTGTTATGTGCGTATAGTAAACAAATAGCTTATACAGACAAGTTGTTCTTAAAACAAATCAAAAGCACATCAAGTGAAATGTGATCTAAAATAAGTCAGCAATGTTTCAGAATATTGCTATTTCCCCTGGCACTTCAGGATGCTGCAGCTGCAGAAATTCCTCTAAAACAATTTAAGACTTAAAGTTTATGCTCTCACAAAAAGAGGTTTCCAGACAGAAATGTATTATAAATATACATACACACATTCCATCACAGTAACCAGACCAGAACACTTGCACAGGAAAGCCCCTAGCCACACTTTAACATTTTGTTCACTGAACTGTATCAGTCAATATTTTTTTCTTGCTTCCCAACTATGCCAGCAAAAATCTTACTGCAAAAGCCCTTCTAGTGACTGCAAAATTTTTCTACCTGAATAAATCATTCCTTTCACAGGACATGGTATAAGCAATACTAGCAAAAAAAATTCCTCTCATACCAGTAGAGGAACCTGAGAAGGAAGTGGTGACACTAGGTAACAAAAGTGTTCAAGCAGGAAGGGTGAAAGCAAAGGAGAGCATTGCATCAGTCTAGCTTATGTGTACAGAAAAAAGCAGGAAGCAGTAACTGCCCTCACACCACGTTTGTGCCAGAAGAAACTAAACTGCAAAGTCACAACACTACTACAAGAAGTAACAGCATGAAAACTGCATGCAGGTCAGACCGACCAGCTTGACTGCGACAGACCTGGCATTTTGTTTTCTATTTGTATTTTTGTGTCATGTTTTCTGTAATATATAATCTTGAGAAACAAACATCACCTAGAAACTCAAGCATAAGCCATTCTATTTCCATCAAGTGGACACTAACCCTAGTCTCCCCAAGAGTTCAAGTGTCAGTTGTGTTAACTGCTTCACTACTGATAAGATACTTAGCACAATTTCTTTGCTAAAACCTATCTCAGAGCTCCAAGCCATCTGTAAACACCTGTTATGAGCAAAACCATCCACATTTTCCCCATCCAGGAGTAAACAACATCTCCTCTTTTCCTAATGAGCATCCTTATAATGCAGACCCATCCTGGCTATGTGAAAAATAATCAATACTAAGAATAGAGGAGTGTGGGTTAGAAAACAACAAAAAATTTAAGGCAGATTCACTACACTTTAAAAGACTTGCCTGTCTGTGTTTCCACTCCAATATAAAGCTTCTCTGTACTCGCTCTGTGTTTTGTTTTTTTAAACCCCAGATCTGCTGCAGGTTACCCAGCCTGCCACATCACATCAACACAGAAACCAGTAAGGCCTGGCTGCAGAATTTAGGTCAGCTCGTCTGTGGAGTACATAAGGTCTTCCACACAGCCATGAATTTCCTAGTAATGCTTCAATAATCCCTCTTCATCCTGCTCTGCAGCTATTTCACTAGGAACTGCTAGCTTTCCTCTAACTCCCCAACAAAGACTCTCCACAGGAGGGATGTTTGCAGGCGAATGAGCCACTATCTCTTCCTTGGGAAGCAGGAAGCTGGTTGTTGAATCAAATAAATGCTGATTCTTATTTCCCAAGGAGAAAAGAAAAAAAAAAAAAAAAAAGAAAAAAAAGAAAAAAAAAAGTGAAGTTTTCATAATGGAGGCTAGAAAAAGAGTCTCTATCTTTTAACCACATCAGGAAAGATATAATCAGAGCTGGAAATTACCTCCAGGATATTAGGAATAGTTTTCTTAACAGATTTTAAACAAACTCTCATTGCTTCCACCTGGGTAAATAAATAAAAAAATAACAAAAAAGTGACTAATAAATTCAGACAGTCTAGGCAAAAGAAGCTGGTATTTCTGGAGAGAAAGCATCACTTGAGGTGAAAAAACGTTGTGCCTCTTCAAAGAATACTCCCTCTAACAGCAAATTGCATGCCACTGGCTTCTCAAGCATTGTACAAGCCCCCATAAGTAGCAGCCCTGTTCTTAGAAGATCTCTAATGGTCCATAAAAATATGCGAAGTCTTTTTAAAACATAGTCCTCAGAGCAGGAGTTCCACATAAACTGGAAGGTACAGTTACATAAGACAAAACCCCAAACTGAATACAATAAATCAAAACCTAGAACTTCTCTGTCTTCATACAAGATGAACCTAACTAAATCTTCTTAAGTATGACAATCTGAAAGATGTGAATGCCAGAATAAATACTAGTTTCCAGGAATGGTCACAGACATCTCCACAAACAAAAACATAGCAAGCAAGTTGACAGTTGATTTTGTCTTAAAACCCATCAATCTGCTACCTCTCTGTGCTCTACAGTTCACACATGCTCATCAAAAGCTAGCACTGAAGTCTCCCCACTAGAATAAGGAACAGAACTGAGGAAAAGCCTTTCCTCAAGACATCAAACTGCTCTTCAACATTCAAACATTTGCTAAGAGTACTCCTAGCCCATTCTTTAAAACTTATATGAAGCCTGAAAATGGTATTTGCAGACATGTACTGAGCTGTACTGCACATTAGATGTGCAAATCAAATACACAGAAAACATGCTGCATTTGTTTACATTCACCTCAGATCTGTTACAGAACTCAAACATATAACATGCACTCACGCCAGGCCCACAGATGTGGCTGTCCTTACTGGGCCTCCATTGCATCACACACGTTAACAAGACCTTCTAAAGAATTTAACTTTCTATAACTAATGATCATCCATAACTTAACTCTGCATCAGACTTTTCCCATTACTGGCTCAGTACCTGATCAGGCTGTGCTTCTCGCCCTCCTCCTCTGGCTTCAGCTGGGCTGAGGGCTGGCTCCTGAAGGCTCCAGCAGCAGGAATACCAAGCCAGACTCTGACGATCACTTTCTCATTTTGACAAGCGCCACAGACTCCTCCTATATAAAAACAAACTGCTGTGAATCAAACTGGCCAAATAAAGCGGTCATGGTAGTGGGGGTCAGAGGAATGCCACTCTGCAACACAGAAGACAAAGGTTACCCATCCTTTTGCTGACACTGCTTCATCTCTGGAGAAGACTGAGCACATCCTTGTTTTAATAAGTTTGGAGTTACTCTAAATGAGTTGTCCTATTCCCAAAGAGCATAGATCCCAAATGAGCAATTTGTCATTTCCCACATATTTTCTTAAACGTATTGGCTCATCCTAACTTAACCAAGCTCATTGCTATTTCTACATCTTCACCTCCCTACACCACCACCAAAGCCAAACCAGACCCCAGGGATGTGGCAGCTGCACACAAACACTTTGATGACACTTCAACTATTGCATTACAGCCGTATGCCAGGCGAGCAGACCACCCTGAGTCAAATGAGCTGCTTGGAAAAATCTCAGGAAAACACCTCTATCCTATGGGATGAACAAAACAGAGAAGTGGGATTGTCTCTCTCCTTTTTCAGCCCAAAACTTCCACCAGCTAAGACCCAGCACAGCTGCCTTCACCTCCAGAAACTCAGAGGCTCCAGGGCTGTGCAGAGCACACAGATGGAAAGCAACAACTCAGCAAAAAGAACAGTCAGACTCCAGCAGGTAATTCATGAATATTTATTTTAGTTTGTTGCTTATTAAGTATGCCTTGTTATAAATCAAGTATTTTACAGTAATTGCCTCCAATCAACAAACACAGGGAAAGCTGCTATGTAAACCAATCTTGTTCCATATCCAAAAGGAGTCCCTTAGCAACAGGCAGGATTCCACTGGACTCTCAGCTGCCTGGCTGGCTGCCATTGCCTTGCTGCACCCCAAGCAGCACTGCTGTGTGCCCAAGGTGTTCCTAGCACTGTGCCAGGGTGCCAACACCAGTGCACTCACTGCAAGGGCAGGAAGCCTCAGGTACATGGTACAGGTACAGCCCTCCAGAGGGGAGGATGCTCCACAGCCAGGGACACCCAGCTGCATCTGCTGCTTCAGCCCCCAGCCCACTGCCTGCACCCCAGCAGTGCCTGCAGCAGAGCTGTTCTGCCCTAAGGGTCTGCACCCAGCACCAAGAGCAGTGCACTCTTGAGCACACCCACCTGAGCTGCTCCCAAACCACGGTAGAAAAAAATGCAAACCAAGCTCCTCCCCCCCCAATCTCCCTCTAATTTTTTTCTGAGGCTTTTTCAGGGGTGGCACCCACTGGCACTCAGACGCACACAGGAACAAGCCCTCTGTCAGGCTTTCCACTGAGATCATTTTAAAGGTCAGCAGGAACCTGCTGTTCCAGGTTTCCTCTTAGCAGTAGAGACCCAGGATAAGGAGATGGGGAAAACATTGAGAAATCCTCAAATAAAATACACCTCAGGGACTTTTCTTCTTGAAAGGGCTTGGGGTGGTCAAGTGGTCTCAGGAGAAGCAAATCTTTTTATGCTGAACTGGAGTTTTCAGAGACTCTAGGTTTTTAAATACATGGAGGAAAAAACCTGTGACTAGATACTTTCCAAAGGTCTACAGCAAGCAGGCTTCAGAACAGACCTTTGGATCATACTTGAGGTCTAACAGAAAATGCTAGTAGCCATGGGGCCATTCACCTTGGCTGCATCTGTAACTATTTTTTCACACAGAGAAAGACTATTTTTCAGAGAGCCATGTAAGAAGGGCCTAAACAGAGTTCAGCATGCCCTCCAATCCCTCCTCAGCACTGCCTCCAAAGGCAACAAACCATTTCCGAAAACAGCAGGCAAAGGCAGTTCCCACCTTCAAAGTAGGAGGACTGTGTTTTTTGAGAATGTATCAGCATTTACGGAAAGGGGCCAGGAGAGGCTGAACAGCACCACCGCCACACTTGGTAAGGCATGGAAGAACAGGAGAGCTTCTCTTCAGGAGCTGAATCACAATCTGAAAGACTGCTGAGGTCCATCACCACCACCCTCCCCTTCCCAGAACAGGCTGAGCACATGGATTGGATCACATCTGGAGGAAATGTAAAGGATAACAAATGACAAAACACTTCAAAAATTTCAAAAAGAAAAAAATAAAAAACAATCTAAAAGCAGAAAAGGCAGGAATTTTTATATAAATCATAGCAGTGCATAAGTAGATGTTTGGGCAATGCCAAGACCAGTGAAGGACTCTTCCCTGAAGTTCTTACCACAAAAATTCTCATGGATTTTGTTCCAAATCCCATTTGACAAATTCTCACTTTATGCCATTTCCTTCACCTCCCTCTCCCACTTTTGAAGTGACAACCTCAATTGATTAAAACAGCGCAACATCTTTCTTCCAGAAACATCTGCTTTGATACAAGAATACACACCCACTGGTATAGTCAGTATGTGGGACTGTGGCTGTGAAGCAGATTAAATAAGAAGCACATGCACATTTCTCTTTTAACCTTGTCCCCTCTAGCATTCACTCACTTTAGTATTTTCCTTTCAGGGCTCTACAGCATAGGGAAAGACACCACATTTACATTGGGGTGTTGGCACCAGCCAGTGCCAATTTCATCTGAATCACAGCCAGGCACTTGGCACTTCAGGCATAACACCTGCAACCTCCAAATGCCACGTCCTCGATACAGTAGCCTACATGTTGCTGCGTCCATTTGTACAGTCACTTCATCAAACACCTTTTCCATTAAGGAAAACAGTACTTCTGATGCTTTTAACAGGGAAATACTAATTTTTAACAGAATGAAAAAACAAAACCCAAATGATGCACTTAAAGTTGCACTCAAATCATTATGAATTCTGTAAGAAAAGGAAAAGGCGAGAAGTCACAGTATTTTGGAGAAGTAGTAGAGATTTTTGGGGAAAAAAACCAAAACAGCTCATTAAATAAGTAAGCAGTTCCAGTCATTAGAGGTTTAATTTCAGCACAACTGAATAATTCTCAGTTCTGCATATACCTCCAAGTACCCAGACAACAGCAGACATTTGACAATCTCTTCAGTTAATTTGCCATCTTCCTGCCTTGCTGCTGCATAAGAAAAACAACAAACCAGCATACAGGAAGAGTGTCATGCCATCAAGAGAGAAGAAAAACCCCAGCACAGATACCTACTGTAGAAATACTGTCAAAAGTAGCATGTAACCTAACCAGATAAATACCAGATTTTGTTGCTATCTCTGAGTAAGTTTTGCAATTAACTGAAGCTGATTTGTGGCCACCCTGCTACTTAACATTCCTGCTCTCTCCATGGTGTGTGCCTGGGAAAGGCATCTTGCCCAAAGCAGAGGGTGGGCTGGAAGGCAGGACTTCCCCTTTCAACAGCAGTGCAAGCTCAAATTTGCTCCAGCTGGTCTCAAAACCACACTCCCCTTGGAAAGCACCTTAGGCAGTGCTCCTGCTACATGGGAGCCAACAGGATCCCACTGCCACTCCCTGCAGAGTTCATTGTCCATTCCAGGGCATTGCTGCAGCTTTTCACATGACACCCAACACCCAGTTTAATCTGGGAGCTCCCTGCAATTCCTCCCTTCTCTTGGTGGCCACCTCCTCTTGGCCGATCCATGAGCCAGAGGCTGTGTGCAAACTCCTCCCTGCTTCCTCTTTTCTGCTGCAGACAGCAGGAATAGAGCAAAGACATCAACAAATCAAACCTTGCTGGTCAAGCAGGCAAAACTTCTCACAGCTACAGCTAAGTCATAGTCTGACCCACAGACAGTACGAGAGGGGGCTGCTGCTGGCAGCACTGGTATTACACTCTTTAGCAGATAGCAAACCAGATATAAGATTTTACAAGTTCAAACAGCAAACATGTAAATAATCAGACACTGAAGAAGTCAACATGGATGAGGCAATAGAAATCAGCACCTACGAGAGCGTGGAGGGCCAGCATCCTCTCTTCATGCACAAAAGAGCGAGCAGAGAAGGGGCACTCTGCTCCCCATGCTCAGCAGCTGCACACTGGCTGTTCCCAGGCTGCTCTGGGCCACTGGGCACGGGGACAGACAACAACCTTAAAATACAAATGAGGCACGTGCAAACCATCAGGCAAAACCATGCTTGTACTAATTCAACCCGTAAGCTTCAGGTACCCATTGTATTTCACATAATGAATTTTTTTCAAATATTTTGCTTTCAAGCTGACTCCAAACAGGGAAAACTTGGCCATTCCACTGTGAGCATGAAAGCCTTGTTTTGTTTTTCTGGAACAAGGCACCATCAAACAGAATTCATACACCTTCCACTTGCAGAACACTATCTATAATCTCATGCTTTATAATTCTATGTTATATTTACTCACACTTCTCTCCACAGTTTTGTTAGCTC
The DNA here is from genome assembly GCA_013400435.1 of Pycnonotus jocosus. Classification (NCBI taxonomy): domain Eukaryota; kingdom Metazoa; phylum Chordata; class Aves; order Passeriformes; family Pycnonotidae; genus Pycnonotus; species Pycnonotus jocosus. The sequence continues at coordinate 224,090 of VWYP01006743.1, forward strand.
CTTTTCTTTGCCTCACCATTACTATTTTCTTTTGTATTTTTGCATGTTTCTCATGTTTTTATTTTCAGGGTTTACTATCTTTGTTCTCCTGTAACTCTGGCCTCAGTGGTTTCTTTCTTTAAAATCTTTTTGGGTTAAACTGATCAATGCTAATAAAGACACTCTCCAACTCACCTTTCAATACAGGTACATCCTAAATTAACTTTCACTAAAAATAAACATGGCATAAATACAAGTTTTAAATACTGGGAAAAGTATCTTGTCCAAATCTGTTCATTTTTTCATTTTTCTGAAAGATTATTAGCACAGTTTTGTTTCTCTCAGTCCATTCCTATTTCTAAAATCACTTTTCTTCTGTTACTCTTCTGTTAGACACTTTCCTATCCACTTTTCATTGGGACACCAGCACTGGTTAAAGCCACAATTTCTGCAGCAATAACAAGCCTTTATGTATCTGCATTCCTCCACTTCCTTGTTTCCAAGCAAATAGATTTGTTGTCAGAAGGATACAAAAGGAGAGGAGCAAAACTATCAAGCCAGTTTTGCCTTTTTCGCTACTATCAAGGCCAACAATGCAAAAAACTGAAGAAATTTAGTATGGGTTACAAACCAGCAAACATTACTTTAAAAAAACCCCTCAAGTGTTACAGTGTATTATCATAAATTGTAAATGGTTCATCCCATTCCTCAGCTAGCCGGTAACAGAAAGCCCTGAACACCCACACTCAAGTGCATGAAGTTTCATTTCCCTTTTGTCAGTTCCTCTGCTAAACTCATAGGTTAGGCTTTGTTTCTTAATTTAATTAGTCAGAAAGTAGGCACACACAAGTTTCTGGATGTCAGCCATTGAGAGGAGCCCTGTATGTGGACTTCTCAGTTTGTATTTTCAAACACCAGCCAGATTAACCATGAAACCTGGCTCCTCCATGCATCCTTGATGAAGGCAATTGCTAATGCATGTGGAAAGCGTGTGCAGCCACAGTGGTGCCTGGAAACAAAGCAAGCCAATGCACTGCCTCTAACACTGCTCCCTCAAATTCTAATGCAGAGACTGTCAGACCAAAGCAATTCCCATCCTCCCTTTCCATGATCTGTACACAAACCACCATTTACAAATATGCAATAGGGACTTTTTTTTTTCCCACATTATTTACTGATATTTGCACTGGTTTAGTGGACAAATTTATACAGAACAATCCAAACTACATCAGCTTAACACTATGTTCCTCTGTGCAGGACTGCAAAGGCAACAAAATGTCTATTACATAACACTTCTGTATAAAATATTAATTTTCACAAAGAAAGCTCTTGAACTGAAAGGTTATTTTCAATGATTAACAAATCAGTGTTGTATAAGCTTGGTTATTTAATCAGTGTATTTGAGACAGATAACAAGCCATACGTTTTATTGACATAACATGAAAAAAATCAACTTTTTATGTGCACACATCAAAATACATCCATCCCTAGCATACACAGATTCAGCAAGCCTGCACTGGGATAATTGCAGGCATCAGCACTTTTTGTAGAAGTTCTCATACCAGCTGAAAGCATGTAAGCTTCCTTTCCTTCCTATCCTGCAATGGATGAAGAACAGGTAAATATTCAGACATCATATTCATACACATATCCCGTCCACTTGTTCTGTCCTTAAAGCTATAATCTCAGATTGGAAAATCACTGCAGCAAGAGTAAAGTGCTTCAACATTTTTTCCATACAAAAAAAATCCCCATTTTTAACAGGCATGTTGGTATCTGTACCATTGGCCAGACTTGAAAACACTAGAGGTGTGGCAGCCCTGGCTTCTGTAGGACCCAAGGGCAATCAGGAATACCTTTCATAAAGAAACTTATCTCAATGCTGACTTGTAAAGAATGAAGTTCAAGAGAGGAAGAAAAGACAAACCTGTATCTTGGCTGTGACTCTGTAGTCATTGGGTTGCATGAGGACAGGTAGAAGCCTGTCTCACTGCTTCATCAGAACTATAAAGAGCCTTCATGTATGGGGTTTTTCCTTTCTCTGTGCAACTTAACATAATAAATGCAGGGAGGGAGCTCATCTTGAGCATCACTGTCTCCAGCAGATGGTCTCATCATATTTACCAGCTCCATGGGAGAGTCAAAGGTAAGACATCTAAAACAGCAACAGACACTTTAGTCTGCCTCATCTATGGTATAACCATGCAGGGGAAATCATCAGGAGATACAACTCAGATAGAAAAATCCCGAGCAAATGAATAGAGAGATTTTGAAACTCCAGTTTGAGAACTGTGGTTTTTGGGGTTTTTTTTGTTTTGTTTTGATTTTTCAAATTTATATGCACAGCAAACAGTTTGAAGAGATATCTGACAGGAAAAGGTAACACAGCATTTAATTATCTGTAGTGCCCACCCCTTAGGTGTGAGAAATCTTCCACCGCAATCTTCTGGTCTCCAAAGTAGACCGTCATAAGACAGAACACCTGAGATGCCTAACTTTTGACAAGACCATATGCAGAGGGTTCTTGTTTTTTAACACTAACAAGGAGTAAGGCAGATCACAAGAATCAGACTATTCCTTCTACTGATCACACAATACAAAAGGCAAGACCATGATGAATGAACGCAAATGCTATCCTTACCCACTGCTGGATGCCACATGCTTTTGCCTGGTTATTTCTTTCTGCTTCTTAATCAGAGTTATCTTCAACAAAAAAGGACCTCCAAAAAGAAAAAAATATCTGAGCAACAACTATCCTTCCTCCTCCCTAAGGGTGGCTGTATTTTACCCCACTATTGCTTCTCAAGTCTTGAATGTTGCAATTAATTCAGTCTTGGAACAAATCAATTCTGAGGAAAAGGCTCAAGTGGAAAGAAGGAATATTCATTTTGAGGGTACATGAACACTGTGGTTTTGTATCCTGATTTATACTTGAAGAGGGAGAAGAACAAAAACTAAGATATTTCTTTTATAACAGTTCTAACAAATGAGTCCTTGGTGCAGTCATCCTCACTTCCCATACTACTGCTTGCCTCCAAGTGTTGGGCAAAAGTAGCATTTTGCTGGCTTGATTTCAAGAAAACAAGTTTTCTCCTTCCAAGGATATCTCCCCGAACATTCTGGCAGATGCTACGTGAATGTCTTATAACTTCTCTTCCTATCCATTTCTTGAAGGGGGACAAGAACCTGTTCTTGCTACAGCTGAAGAGAATATAGAAATAAACAGAAAGAGCTTCAACTCTTTTAATTAAATAAATTTGTGGTAAGAGAAAGATTGAAGCAGTGTCAGTTAAAATTAATCATGTGGAAATTAGTATTACTGACAGTATTAGGTGCCAACTTGACTTGTGACGCACTTTTCTTTTTAACATGCCAAAACCGAGATGATTCTCAAGAAGTTAAACCCTAGAAATCCTGGCTTTGTTATTTTCTAAATTTGTTTGTAATTTCTGAGTAGAGAAATTGTTTGGCAAGCAATTAGTACCTATTTTTTGTTATATGGTTAAAAGAAAATTGTACTCAATTTGCTCCAACCAAAGGATCTTGAGCCAAACGCATCCCCAACACAAGCAAGTCAAACTTAAAAAACATAGCTCAAAGCGGTCTCAAGGTTAGAGGCACAGGACAGCCTTGAAACACTAATTACAATTGCTTTCACAAAACATAATGCTAGTAGCTGCTAGAAAACTGCACTTCACAAACACCTTTCCTCATATTTCAGCCCTGAGTGGACCCACAGCAGCTCATCATCACAGCCAAGAACAAACACTTCCAAGATCAATCAGCACTACTGCGACCCCAGAGAGCCTCATGTGTGCATGTGGACTCACGAAATTATACATACATGAAAAATTAGTCATGGACACAAGTCTTTGCATGGTGCAGACCACAGACTTTTCACTGCTTGTTAAAAATAATGTTGAAAATGTCAAGTTATGCAAAAGCCCAGACAAGTCTTTATCTAAATGTAATGTTTCTGGGGAAAAAATATTTCTATTTTTCTTAACACAGCAATAGCTTTTTATTTTTATGCTGGTTAGGATATAATCTTCCCACCACCAAGAGACAATAAATAAATAAAACAGAAAGGAAAAAAAAAAGATAGAGAACTGTGCAGCTCTATTTCAATGCTAGCAAGAAATGGAAAAATTTAAATATGAGAAACTGAAATAAGAGGTTTCGTTCTTCCCACTTAATGTTACTGTGCTATTATATGTAATACCTGAGTATAACAAATATTGCTAATTGGGTTTTATGATATTTAGGGATCTACAGCAACTTTGTGAATTGGAAGATAAAGACTGCTTTTTTGAAAGGAAATGAAAATCTTCAGAGTTCATTATTTTGTGAAATACTTACCCTGGTACTCCCGGGTTTTTTTGGCACCCTGTTGAGAAACTTGTTTACTGAGCTCCCTCATGTTCCCCGATCTGTGACTCAAGCTACTTCTCAGCAAAACAGCCTTCAGCAGCCCCACACGGATTAAGTGCTTTAAGCCTCAGGACACTAATCCAGTGATCACAGTGCCCGTGTACCTGTACCAAAACTCCCTTCTCTTAGAGCAGCAGGAGAAAGCAAAGGGAGACCCCGGGCTGAGGTGCTGAGTCAGCACTCTGCCTGCACAGCAGCCCAAGCCAAGCCTCAAGTGCGCCACAACAGCAGGACCTGCCGCAGCCGCCAGTGCCACCAGAGAACACCCAGCAGGTGAGGAACTCAGCCTGCTGCAGGGCCTGATTCAAAACCCACTCACTGCCACTGCTTTAACAGACTCTGAATGTAACCTCAATACACAGGGAAGACCTAGAGAATTTAAAAGAACCAACTTCATCCCAGGAAACTTCAGTACAGTCCCTTCTTATAAAATTGCACCAAGCCACAACCTACACGGCTGCAAATGCTTTTGACCACAGTATGGACATACCCTTTTCTCCACTAGCCTTTATTCTCTTATGCTCCTGTCACTGGCAGGACTTACTGCAAGCTCAATACAAACAGTAGTAGCTTTTTTCCTCCCTACCCAGCCATGTAGTCAGGAAAACTGTCCATAAACAGAAGGCAGAGCTGTGGTATCTCTGTACCACCACTTATGTATTGCTACATAAGAGAAGGAGGCAACAGGCACAAAGGGCTAAAAACCAACTGGAATACAAGAACTACATTTCAGGTGTACAGCTATGTGTTAGTACAATGTTCACTAGTTAATCTTTCCAGGGCAAGCACCCAAGAGCTTTCACTCTCTCTGCATTGTTATTATAGAGGTTGGTTCCTATTAATAATTACCTTCCTCTGACTGCAGCACACAGTCTCTCTTCATTGCCGGTACTGCTGCTTAGAATTCCTTTTCCAGATCTCAACACGCTGGACAGATTACCATCCCCTCAAGGATGTCAGGACTGGTAGAGAGCTATTGTGCACACCTGGATCTTACAGAACAAATGACAGCTTAACACTGCTCCCTTCCCTGCATAACCTCACACTGCCATCATAAACTTTTAATCTTTTGTGCTGAAGTAATCACAATTACAAGTAACAGCATCTACTTAATATTCCCTGCTATTATGTGCAAGAAAACAGACACAGCAAACAGACAAGTGTTTTTGACACTAAGCAATATAGAGGCAAAACATCAAATGAGTTTACTATAAAGGCAATGCCTGCCTAGAGACACAAGAGATAACTGTGTACAAAAATATAGCCACAGAAGCATATTCCTAGGTCAAGACCCCATAAATCAGCTTTAACTAACAATAAAAGGTTTATAAGGCATTTGTAAGGCACAAAGAATGACTAGGATCCTGGCCCCAAGTAAGGCTTGGTGAATTAATTTAAGATGGCAATCAAGAGCAAATAACACAACACTAACCTTACCCTAAGTTTGAAGAAAGATGGTTTCCTTTGCCTCAAGGAAAAGGTGAGGGGGAAAAAAAACAAAAACAGAACACCATCACCAAAATCAACAAACAAGACAGAAATAAAAGAAAAAAACAAATAAACAAAAAACAACCCACAAAAAAAAAAAAGAACAACCCCACAGAGAAAGGGGCTTACTACCCCATCTGTCAGGAGAGTGCTTTTTTGATAGCTTAGAGCTGTGGGTTTAAAATCAGCCCTGTTCATGCAAATTTCTTGCATCCTAAAGCCCTCCCTCCCAAACAAGCGGGCATTGTCACTCCCCATCTTCAGTTTTAGAGACAGAAAACACTATCCTTTCCTATCACGGTGACAAATATAATGCTGAAAAAAACCCCAAATACTTCCCTGTGGTGTTTGGGGGTTTTATAAAGCTGTAACTGGCAAAGCTTATGAGTAGCATGTACCCCCAAGTGCTCTCTGCACCAGCAGCTAAGTCAAGTAAAACACCACTTTCAGCACCACCATTACAGGAAGTACTGCTAAGACTTACCCACCAAACAACACCATCACCACTACCGTCCTCCATTTTCAAGTCTGAGTAACCTATCTCATGGCTCTCACACACTGGGAACGTCCAGAGGAGAAAGTGCCACGGGCTGCAGGCGTGCTGTAAAGGCAGAGCCTGAATCCCCCCAGTGACCGCAGACCAGCTCCCCTAAAGGATGCTGGGCAAGTCACAAGCCTTCTGCGCCTGAATTCGTGTTTGTTTAAGAGCGGTGGCAGCACTTGTGACGGGGGAAATGGAGGTTGCAAGACAGGAGCTGCTGTGCCAAGCTGAGGGATCTTATAGGAGCGGGAGTCGGTATTGCCACGTACTGGGGAGCAGGGGGAAGGGAGGAGACGCGCCTCGAAAAAAACAGAGATGGTTATCTGACAGCGGTTGGTTCTGCCCTAGAGATGTGCTTTATTGACTGGCTTGGGCCCCTTTAATCTGCGTGTGCTGCAACACGAAGCACAGCTGACCCCACACAAAAGCCGCACAGCTGGCGGCCCCCAGAGGAGCCGGATCCAACCCCACTGGCCTCGAAAGGGGCTCGCAGTTCCAGTCGCATTCCCCAGCACCACGCCGGACTCCCAGACCCACCGCGGGGCCGGCCCCGCTCCGGCCGCTGGCCCCCCGCCCACGCGGGCACGTCCTGCCCGATGCGCAT